>OX463851.1:12678072-12806667 GCA_949825065.1 Odontocerum albicorne
ATTAGGATATTTTTATATCTAGCAATTTATTTCCGTCGTGGTCCCGACGAGCGAATATAGTACATATTTATTTTTTAATCCCCTTGGCACGAATTTATCCTGTTACGCAAATAGGGTCTGCTTCTAGAATTAGCTTATTCGTTAGCCAGGATTATTCTCACACTGCTAGGTGGTGCCGACAATATTTTAAAAAGTTATACTAAAGTAAGCCAAATTTAAGTTGTTCGCGCTTACTCCGTTCTAACTACGAGTATTACTCATTTTTTTTAAATATTTCAACTATATTTTATTTATGTATTGCTGAACACTTTAAATATTATACATAATTATTAATTTTCATTGGTTAGATATGGAAAAATTGGCATGTTGCATACGAAAATAAAAATCAATTTGAAAAATATTTTTATCATTTTCTAATTAAATAGCACATTATAAGAAAACTTTACCTGCGGATAATCTCCATTCTTGCTCTGATTGTGACGTGTTTTTTTCTTTTTCTTTCTCTTATGTAGGATTCGTGGTCTGTTACTATCAGGACTGCCTCTCTTAAGACGTTGAGTTTAAGTGATTCTTCCATTTTTACAAGAGAGTTTCATGGAGGATGACTTCCAGCTCACATTTCATGCATTGCCACTATTCATTTTAGTATTCATCCTTTAGGCGTGGCTTCGCTAGTGTGCCATGTGGTATCTACCCAATTTACAATATCCTCCCCTTTGCATAGTTCTCAAACACAGAATTCAAACAATCTCTAAATGTTTTGTCTACAATAGCTCTAAGGGTTTTCATTTTATTAGTTATGAGCATATTTTTCGTCATGATTGACTTCATAAATGCTATATAAAATTTGACCTCACTGTCTATTTCTCATGCACTTGTTATTCCAGATGACATTATTTTGGCATCATGAGACAGGAGCCGCTTTATATGCTTGGCTTCTTGTTTATCTGTGGAGATCATTGTAACTAAAAAAATACACGTGTGCAAAGTATTTTAATTATGTTTATCTCGTGTATGTTACAGATTTAATTAAATATTAGACCAGACTAGTATGTAAAACTACATTCGCTCCTAGAAAATAAAAAATCCCAAGATGAGGAAATTTCTTTTGAAAATATTTTAAACACATTTATATTCATGATGGATAGTGTCAGGTAATCTCTCACAAGGTCTAAATTTTAAAGGAAGTTAGCAGACTAAGCAAAACTTAGAATCCCTTGACGTGCTTGCCGATACGTTAAGCATCACAACAAGGGAAATGTTCATAGTAAGAACCCTAAACTTTCACAATGCCATTTGCCTTAACAATATATAACCATATTTACAAATAAATTCTGAATTCTGGAAGGTTTTACAGATATATTCAACAACATATACCTTTTGAGTATATAATTAATAAGTGTACAAGTTCACATTAAGATGCTTTATTCTTATAACGGTCTTAACAAATAAGCATAAAAAGATTCAAATATAAAATTCCAATGAATTTAAAGTTTTACGACAAGACGTAAAAGACGAAATTATGAATAAAAACTCTGTTTCCGATGTACTAGTAGATAACTTAACTTTATAAAAGATTTTATCAATTTTTTTACAATATCACAAAAAAACTAAATGATAAGCCTTAAACTTTTTTATAGGAAATAGAAATGGTTATCTCTTTGAAGATTAAATTGTACTAAATAATGTGGCGTATAATAAATTCTAGTTTTAATATTTCTTTGATTTTTCGACACGAAAAAGAAATCTAATAAATTATTTCTTGTATTAAAATGTGTTTTCAAAGTAATTCTCGAAGTATGAATAAAACATTTTTTACATAAATTTAAAAATAAAAAACTTTATTAAAAAAGAAACAAAAAAAGAAAACCGTTTTTTAACAAAATTCCCTTGATTCGTTAAGTTTTTTTAAAGAATTAAGTTTTTTTAACAAAATATGTTTTCAATTCTGTTTTAACAAAACATGGTATTTGGATTGAATTTTTTCAGGCGATGGAAGAGTTAAGATTGATATCGAACGGCGTGTAGTAATAGAAAATATAGTCAATGGGAAGCTAATATGTGTATACTCGAACCAAACAGTATCATAATCTGATAATATAATATTCCACAACAGCGTTTCAGTACCAACCTTGATATATGCGAGTGAAATGTGAACGTGGAAAAATACTGAAAAGAGACGAATAAAGGATTTAGAAATGAGTGCACTGAGGATTAGGAATCAATATGAAATTATGGCTAATGTGTTGAATAAGATGAAGAAGAGCACTATAGTTGGTTTGAGCATTTAGAATGAATTAATAAAGAAAGACTTACAAAACATATGTATATATATTGTAAATATCAGTAAAAGGCGTGGTAGAGGAAGACCAAAGAAAGTATTGTTGAATCAGGTGAATTATATTTTGAATTAAGGAAACGTGGAAGTTAGATAAATTGTAGGAGTTGTATGATAAAGTGTATGGATGTGGAAGAGGCGAAGGATGTGTGTCAAGATAGGAAAATTGGTCGATATGTCTTCCCTGCCTACCCCAACAAGAAAATGGTGTGATGGTTTGTATATATATTTTTAATCTAATTACATTTTTTTATCCACGTTAATTTATTCGGATAAGGAATCTGAAAAAAATTTACATCTTTATTATTTCTTAAAAATAACGAATTACACCACTCAAACGTTTCATTTTTCTGACAGCAAAGCACGGCATTAAAACCAACGATTTATATGTCAAAACAGCTAATTAATAAAATTTTCATTTCAATGATTTTTGTATTCAGTCCCTTGCAATCTCTCGTATTCGAATATAATTGCCGACATCCTGTGAAAGTCCGATGCCTGTGCTAGTTTCGTTTTTTTACGTACAAGCTGATACACTTCAGCCACACAAAATCTTCACAGATCAAACTTAATTGCAATGAGACTATGGCAAGGATATCAAACCTCCGAGACAATCGGTAGTTTCATTCACTGCAGTCTTATGTTTGACATATTAAGGTAGCTTACATGATTTCATATATAGTATAGGTAAGTAGCTAATGATTCAGATAAACATAAAGTCAGATGTGACATGATCTAAAGGTAAAACCAGTTGGAATTGAATCCACTAGAAATTGAACCCCGTGTTGATTAAAAAATCAATGTTTAATGCACCTGACAAATATTAACAGCGCCGTGAATTAAAATTGTTTTCGGTGTCATTTTCATGAACTGAACTCTTAAAACTACGACTCGCACACGGAATAACAATTTTACTAAATTAATGTCTTCAATAAATAAATTGAGAATAGTTTTTTTTATTTAACTCAGTAGATATAACTGAACCACTTCACAGACAAGCATGAGTTACCATTAAACCTAATATTATTATTTTTAAACTCGTATTTATTTATTTTTTTCTTATATAATATATTTGGTTTATTGTAACACAATTAAACCTGTATGAAATAAAATAGAACAAAATTAAATATGGAGCGCTTGCAAGCTTAGCCTGAATCAATAAATCACGGCCGCCTATAGTTAAATGACTTGTTTTTTTTTTAAATAAAGCAATCTATAAAACATACATTTGCCAAAAGCTATACCCACAAACAAATTTATTTCTTAACAACTAATCTAATTTATTATAGATATACTTCATTTTAATTTCCTACGTGTAATTTTTATTTTGAATAAACTTAATATTTAATTTCTTAGAAAAAGTCAATTTTTAAATTCCATTTAAAAAAAACTTCTATGTTTTTTATATAAAAAATGTGTCTATGATTTTTTATCTCACTGATATTATTAAAAAAATGATTACTGAATAGTGTTCTAAGGACCTGAACAAATGGTAATCAGAGGGTACAATATCCGGTGAATAAGGTGGATGGGGTAAAAGAATTTTAACCACCTATGATACTTGTTAAGTTGAACCTGTATTTTTTTTTCATGCCTTCGTTTGTCATCAAACCAAGATCCATTATTTTTTCTTGTGTCAATTTGGCGGAATGATGCCTAGCGTTATCTTATTGAAATATTATTTTTTTTGTGATTGGCTAAAACTGATCGTTTTTTTATGAACTCTTGTTTAATGTGCTCTAATTGTTGACAATATACTACTGCTGTGGTTGTCTGACCAGGTTCAAGCAATTAAAAATAAATTACTCCGGTGATATTCCACCATGCACAGAGAAAGACTTTTTTCATTGTTGGTCATAGCTTAAGGGTAGGAACAGGTACCCCCCCCCCGAAGAAAACCAAAGTTTTTTTCGCATAGGATTATTGTACAGTACCCATTTTTCATTGCAAGTCACAATTCGTTGCAAAAACGGGTCGGTTTCATACCTGGACAAGAGAGATGCACAGATAGTTCTTCGCTGCTCTAGTGCGATAATCGTCAATTCATGGGAACCCCAATTCCTTGTTTATTTATTTTACCTTTACAATGAAGGTACTCCTGAACTATTAACAATGGACAACCAAGCTCAATTGACAATTCCCCGATTGTTTGAGGATCTGATTCTATCAATGACGTCAGCACATCATCATCCAATTTATGGGGCCTTCCCGTTCTAGGAACGTCCCTAAGGTTCCTGTCACCAATTATATTTTTTTAACCACCTATGATACTTGTTAAGTTTTAAAACATTTCCGTACGTATCTGTATTTTTTTTTTCGTGACTTCGTAGGCCTTCATTCCTTGGTCAAATAAAAATAGCATGCAATGACGCAAATTTTCGTCATGAATTGTTGACCTTGACATTATTTATAATTAACGGTAAAAAATAATTGAAAACAAAAACAATAAATGCACAACTCTCATTTTCTAATGATAACAAAAAACGTGTTTCCTGAACAACTCGATACAAACTGACTAAAAGGGTACGTCCCAAAAATGTTATTTCTTTCCGATCTCCATAATACAATCACTTATGACTTTGTTTTCTCAATTTAAGTGGGGAGAGTTTCGTTCCCCCAAGTGATTCATATTTGATTATTTCCTTGATGTGTTTAAAACATGAACATTATGAGAAGATATATATTTATTGTGTCTAAATTTATCTGACATACCTGTCAGGGACATCCAGTTATCTGAATCCATTATCTATTACTTTGGGTAACCAATCCCTTACGATAGTTTCAAAATTCAAACCACGTCGCGCCTTGGAAGTTTGTTATTTGTCTTCTCTCCGGATCAGGCGACACGTTAACTCTTAATTGAGTCATTGGAAATCTCAATTTGAATGAAAATTAATTCAACTAACATAATTAAAATATCACAATACTAGATATTTGATATCAAACCGTATCTACAAAACACAAGAGTCGACTAAAAAAGGGACAAAAGTCGGATCTGGAAAAATAATTAAAATAAATTTTCGAAATTTTAAAATAGATGTGCATATTTAATTTATTAGATTGTGTGTTGCTGAAGTACAGCAGTTTAAACACAATAAACCAATGCACGTACAGGCGTCGTCGATCCTCAGAATGGTTACCAATCATATTCGATCACGAGGGATAAGCAGAGAGGAAATAGCACTAGACTTTCCTATCGCGATATACATATTTCGCCTGTTACACATCCTTACAGCTCCAACGATTTATCTAACTTTTTACATTTCTTTTTTTTTTCAAAATATCATACACTTGATCCAACCGTATTTTATTTGGTGTTCCTCTACACCACCTACCACTCAAATTGGCGCAGTTTATTTGATTTAGTAGTTTATTTTTCATTCATTCGTTCTACATGTCCAAACCACGTAAATAATGGTTTTAATCGTGAAAAATATTAATTTTGAAGTACTATTCCTACTGTGAGAGTTTAACAGAAAACAAAAATGTAACGCATATTGCCTATTCCTAGGCAAAGGACGAGAAAAGCAGAGAAACCCATTCAAAATACTACATAATGCTTGAAACAATTCAGAGTAATGAGAAAAGTCTCGAATAAACGTTCGAAAATCTTTGTGGATGAAATGATCACCCTCTACTTATCAACGATGCTTTCGTTTATAGGTGTGACTTTGGAACTGTCAGAGTCCGGTCACATTTCTGAAAGGGTCAGATCTGATTTCACGATATCGCCTGTATTCATACCGGTTTAATGGCCATGTCTTTGATATCGCAGAAAAAAAAAACTTTTATTGCCGAGGAAAACGTGTTGAATTGAATTTATCTTATGACACCCGAAAAACCTTTATTTTGTGTTAAGAAAAACATACGTGACAAGCTAAAACGAACTACTCGGGGTTGTTTTGTTGAATTTTGAACAAAGGACGGACGTGCTCGGGGAGACATACATATTTATTTGGTGGAATAAATCATTATTTTAATTTAAGTTTTGTATAAATTCCAAAACAGTACCTTTATTGTGTAACTTTTAACTTTGAGGAAGAATAACATTCTAACAAAATTTTATTTTATTGATAAATGTTTGTGTTTCCGATCATGGGTCCAAATATTAATTATTATCAGAAAGTCGTTCGCTCTACGCAAAAGTATCGTCTTTGATAAGAAAAAGATATAATCTATTTATTAAATATACTTATCTCCTTAAGCTTTTAAAGAACAATCCGTTCTCAATTTTTAAATAATCTTCATATTTTTCTGTTTAACAGATTATTCAGAGCATATATTTTTTATTAAAAAAACTAATCATGTTTAATTTGAAACAACCTTTTTTAGAACCATCATTTAGGATTCCTTTGAAATAAAAAAATTATAAATAGGGAATGCAGAACGCAAAAAAATATGTTAATGCTTACGTGAAAAATTATAAAATTAAAAACACCATGCGAGTTACTAAGAAAGTGGAAAGATATATAGCGCAAAAATTGAGACTAGCGAGAAGTAAAAATAAACCTCTCTTTCAAACGTTATGTTGTACATCAAAAGCTCTTTTATTTATTATATTGTATTGCACTAAAACCTGATGGCCACATGGCAACCTTTTTAAACCAGCCACAAATATATTAAAAAAGCCTTAAGTGATAAATAAAGTGAAATCCTGTTAAAATAACTAGGTTCCAAGGAGAATCGAACCCGCAACCCCTGGGTTAGTAGACAGTTGTCTTACCAACAAGTTCATAGAGATTGTCGTTAAAAAACTGTCTTAAGGTATGAAAAAAATATTTACTGTCTGTCAAAGAAACGTTTACAATAGAATGTGACACATGCTCTTACTCCTAACAAGAATTTAACTGGTTGAAATTATATCAATTTTGTTTTTTTTTCTATGTTGGCTTTTTTTACTTGATAAAACTGAAATAAAGCAATCTTTCACTTAAAATATTAAACATATTAGTTTTCTTATTTTATAAACATTTTCGATATAAAAATCAAGTCCTTATTTTTATACAGTTAAATTTTTCCACGATTAGTTTAAATTACATTTTTTTCATTGAAAGTAAAGAGATATTTTCTTGTGCGTTTGTAAGCAGTTTTTAGTTCCCCATAACTTATTTAGAAAGACTAACAGCAAAAATGTTTATATATGATTGAAATGAATGGTCGAAAAGTAAGAGAAAGTAGAAGAATTTCTATTAAAAGGGAATTTGAAAAATGTGGGAAAAAGATATATGACAATATATGTAAATTAAAAGACCTTAAAATATGCGTTTGATCGTAAAGGTATTGTAATCTGTTTTTTATGTCCTCCTCGCAAAGAATGTGGTGTAATGACAAACATAAAAAGAGGCTTTTTTACGCTTTCTCTTTTTACAACTAGATTCTGTTTTTTTATGTATTGTACTTTACCAAAAATAAATCAACATATTCTACTTTATATTTCATGCCAAACGACAATTCTAAAATACCTTATAATGTTCTTCAATGTTTTTTCACGATGCGGAATGTAAATATTTATGAAAAATTTATCTCAATTAGTTGACACGTTCAGATTGAACACACAAAAAGCAAAATTCATGTACATATCAATTTCATTCGTGTTTCACTGAAAGTAAATTAATTAAATTCCTCAAGTCTGTGTTTCTACATTCTCGGAATATAAATCATTGTTCTAAAAGAATTACATGCCTTTTCTTTCACGAAATGAGGAAAATTATTTCTCATAATTTTCTTTTTTTTACTTTTAAATTAAAATTTAATTAAGGTTTTTCTTACTTTTAAATTATCCTTCCAGTATTTTTTATTGTATACCATAAATATTCAAATTAATAATTTCTTTGAAGTGTATTCGAGAAATCCTATTAACATGTAATTGTGAATCATTATAAAAATGTCTAAAATTGTTCCAATTTTTTTTCCTTATGTTAAAATGAGCGATTATTTGTTTTCTTAAAGAAATCATATCTGCCCCAATTTAAAAAAAACGAGAAGACTGGGGATGCACGATCACTTTACTCTGCAGTATAAATCAACGGATGAAAATCAAATGTTAAACATTTATACATTTATTTTTCGAGTTTGCAGGGCGGCAAAATTATCAATAACTTTGTGGAAATTAATTTTGTCCGAAAGCAAATGTTCAATAGACAATCTATCTTATCCAATATAAGGTTTCAGTTCAGTCCAATCTTACCACTGACTACGCAATTATCGGAGATAAAATACTCAAATAGTTAATATTCCGGCGCGATCTACATTAGAAGATCGAAATCTCCTTTATTTTTTTATTAGCGCAATGTAACTTAGTGACGAAGAAAGAACTGCCAAAAGGAATTCTTCCTCCAATGGTGATACATCTGAGTGTAAAAAGAATATAAGCAATGACGGATTTATGTTCCGACGTCACGGAAGAAAGAATGACTCGTAGCGCAGTAAATATATTTATAAAGCGGCTTACGGCCTAGAGTTCAGACAGCCTAGCTAGTTGCCAGTACTTTACACAGAACACTTTGAATGTAGTGTTCTGTGTAAAAGTGTAATGAGGTGGAGTGTCCAAATGAAAAAGAGATACCTGTCATAAATGTAACAACAGTGCTAATGACGGCAGGATAAAGATAGTGAAATCGAGAAGAATTGTTTACAACCATGAAGTTGATGAGGGTGATTGCGATATTCGAGTATAAGGCGACGCCACGTATAGAGATTCAAAGAAGTCATTGTTTTGAGTTTATTTATAAAGAGCATTCGAAGGGTTTGTGTTCAACTCCAAGATGACTCTTAGAGTTTGTGCATTAATACTAAGTACAATAATCCCTCCATTTACGCAAATTCACTTGAAGACGATTTTATTTTATTCGAAGTATTTTATCGCATAATTAGGAAATATATTGACTAATAATTTTGCTTTCAAATCAGTATTTTTATAAACAAATGTAAGATCAACAACAGTAACAATACAAAATTCATCCAGCAATTTTGAATAGGTACAGCAAACTGTAAGTTCTGTATTTTTATTTCTTAATATAAATAAATCTCGCAGTTCTCATCAAATATGCTCGTATAGTACTCCCTTAAATAGATCTATTAAAATTTTAAAGATTTTTTAAACAAGTAAAAGTAGAATTTATGAAAAAATTACTGTAAAAATGATAATATTTTTGACATTGTATTCAATGGATCAGTTGACACAGTTTTCATTCATGCTCTATTTGACTGAAATCAATTACTCACGTAAATTGAGGGATCACTATATAATGAATTGATATATGATAATATCTGAGTTAAATCAAATAAAAAAAATAGTCAATGATCACCTATTTTACAGAAATGATATATTTTACATTAGTAATGTGTAAACAATGTAACGTAAGCATTCAGTGGCTTAATTTACGTGATTTTTATTTGCGCACTTTTTATTTGGGACCAATTATCCGCGTAGATGGAGAGGATCACTGTATTTTGGGATTTGATAAAATCTGAATTTAATAAATCAAAAACTCGACAGAACTCAAATACGAGTACATGGAATCAAAATACTGTGCAACTTAAACAATTCTGATCGAAACAATTTGAATTGTATTTTTTTAGTCTAAAGCAAATATAAAATTAGTTTACATGGATTGTTCTGTCAAAAAATATAAACGTTTTTAAAATGATCAATTGTCTTATTTTAAACAAAGTACAAAAATCCGTTAAGAAATTATAAAGTATAAAACATTAAATGATTTGTTTTTATTCTACCAAAAGAAAAACTTTTTACACTAACTTAAAACCATATTACGATTTTTTATTAAAAAACGAAATTAAATTCACGGTCTGAGAAACGATTTCACCATTTACTATTGAGTTAAATAAAATCTAATTAGCTTTTCGGGGAATATTTAAGTACTTTTTAAACTTGCTGCTATGAAATTTTTCCTTGAATTTTCTGCATGAATAAACAAAATAATGAATTGCGTTCTTTTCTACATGTATAAAATCACATTTTATGATAATTATGTATTTCCTATTTTTGTTTGCTCGTGCGGTATGGTATATGGGTTTCGCAAAACCCATAACGGTCAGAAACGCTTTTCTCGCACTCAGGAACGATCTGATGTGAGAGATCATTCATAGGTCACGGTCGTTTGTTTGTTACTCCGAGACCGGTTATTTCTACCATGACACCATTATCTGTTCCTGAATAAGATGTTATGAAAATGCCCCATTAAACAGTTCACTGCAGATTTTTAGCGAGGTGAAGTTGAACCTGTTTTTCGATCTTTCCTCAATGATACGACAAGAAACTGATCGTCGTCTGCGTTAGACACATAAATAACTATTTAATATTCTGTATACATAGAACAGGTGAACTCAAATACCAAGTCAATGATTGGTTGAATCTTGGAAAAATAATATACATGGGCCTTAAGTTTATTGACCACATTCTAATTTAGTTAGGCTCTTAAAGTATACAAATGGCGAGTGTTGATGTATAGTCCACGAGACAAGAGTTACGCAGATTCCTGGTAATTCCTTTGTTACAAGTTACATCGTTCTTTATACTCGTAAATTTGGGACTCAGGCTATTACTTAAATCAAATTTATCGCAATTTTAAAAATACTTATAACCATTAGATGTTTAAAGTAATTACGCATTTTTGCAAAACTTAGTGCATAATTTGTTGACGTTTTTTGGAATTATTGCGGTGGATGACCTTCCACTATGAGGGTCGTCTTCACCCTGACGTCCGCATTTAATATCGGCTGCACTATTTTAAACCCTTGCATATGACGGAACAGACTCCGACATCTCTTTAAAGGTTTGTTGCAGCATCAAACCTTTGATAAAACATATTTAATCACAGTTTAGCTGAATATTATTCATTTTTATTAAAATGTCAAATACACTAAATTCAACAGCCGTCAAAAGTGAACACGAATTCCGAGTGATGGCGTCAGTAGTAATAAAAAAGTTAATATTATTGATGAGAAAAACATTCGAATTGATAGCAAATTTTGTATATATAAGACGTGTGTCAGACCAATCATGACTTATAATGTTTAAACCAGAACTGATACTAGAACAAAGAGCCTCCTTCGATCACCTAAGATCCGTCCAAGATTTTGAACCATCGTTGGGAAAATCTCTCATAGATAGGATCAGAAACTCTCATATTCGACAGAACTGTAACTCAGAAGATATTATCAGATGAAGCAATAAGAGAAGGCGGTAATACTGAACTGAGCATGTCATTGGATGAACAGAAACATAATTCATGCATGCATACGAATTCATACATCATACATGCACATTATACATGCAAGGCGTCGCATGTCAGGAAGTCACGTAAAAGGTAGAGAGACAGCTGGTGCTCTTCCTTCTAAAAAATATTTCCCCAACAACATATTCAAGATCTACGCCGACAAGAAAAATAAGATAATTTTGATAACAATAAAAATTGAGACCATCTTATACTTAAGTTTTCAAAGTTGCGAGTCTTCCTTCGTATCAATCTGAATTCTCTTACTTCGTTTCTTATCTAAAATATGAGATCGTTAAAGAGGAAATAAATGTTTCCTAAGAAGATTTTAAATATTAAATTTTTGCAATTTTATTTAATATTTTCGAGTCTGAAAATTTAATGAGTAACATAAATTTATTTTGATATGCGGGGGATGGGCTAAATATATTTTTTACCTCCCAGTTCGCATTGTTGATGAGAGTCAAGATTTTAATTTCTTGAACTTTGTTAACTATAAATCTCTCGAATATACTTTAAATTTTCTTTAATGCTTAGTAAAATGATTCCGTGCTGAATATTTTTGGATTTATTACCCACTTAAAAAGTAAATAGTTCGAGATTTAAATGAAAAATGTTATAAAATTTAGGTTTAGTGTTCTTCAAAGTTTTAGTTTAACGATTCCAGATGTTACAGCACTATATATTGTGTAAAATGTTTACTTTATTAATACTTTCACCAGCACCTTCTAAAAACAAGCTATTTTATCATTTTCTTTTAATTTCACGACCCTTGTTTCATTTAATTTTATGATTTACCTGAAATTGTAAACATATTTTTTTTCTTAGTTTTAAATTAATTACATCCCCTTTATAAGATATAATAAGGCTTGACTCCCACTTGACCATGGTAATACCGCGAGCTGCTTACAAGCTGACATCGTTGAACGAGACTTGACTATATCAGGCTCGTGGTACTGCAGGGTTTGCATGTATTATTATATTTGTAACGATATGTCAAGGCAAGTACTTAACGTTTGTTATATTGTACTCCTATAACTTGTTTAACCCAAAAATCTCACCGTTTGACTGCAATAAATTATTGTAATATTATTAAATATTATACAAATGTTGACTGACATACGCATAAAATATTAGAGCATAGTAAATTTTAATATTTCTAGAGTTTTAGCGTTAACATTGTGGAACGTCATGTTATTTTTTTCAAATATTACAAAAAATTGAAACACTTAAATCACGTGGAAATATACATTTAACCCAACTTGTTTCAAACTCTAGAAAAATGATTTACTGCTTGTACGGCAGAAAAAAAATGTATATTCTGTCGATTAAAATGCGAGGAAATTTTTTTGTGTCAATTGTCCTCGTTTACAAATTAAGTTAGCTCGGAATACCACTGAAGATGAGTCGCATATAAATTGAAACAAGTTGGGTTAACTATGTGTTTTCAAGGTTATTATAAACAGTGTTTCAATTTTTAATTACATTTTTTTAAATATATATTTCCATAGTGATAACGCTAAAACTCGAGAAATATTGTCGATCGCTTGTATGCCAAAAAAAGCGTGTACATTTCGTCGATGCGAGGAAAGACTTGTGTTGATTGTCCTCAATTTCTAATTTTGTAAGTTCGAAATACCCCTGATGATGAGTCGCGTATGCCTTGAAACTAGTTAGGTTAAATATGGTTAAATGTGGTTTTTTAAATTATGATGCGGTTTAAAATATGTGTGTAATAGCTTGGGATTTAAGTATGTGTAAAGATGTGAACGCATACTGCGAATTTTTCAGTATTTTAGCATTTAGACCAAATATACAAAAGTAAACGGGGCTAGTTTCTGAGTTTTATGGTTGTCAAACAAACAAAAAATGTTTTACTTTTGAAATAAAATACGTAATACGATGGAGCTATTGAGATTATATTCGCGTGAAATACCATATTTTATAACTTAGGATTCAGTAAGGTTTATCAGGCCGAGGATGGTCTAATGCAAAGATGCGAGCTCCGCTCTTAAATTAGATATTTTATTTGTATCGCAGTACCACAAAATGTGGTTACTGGATTGATCTGAGTAATACAATCAATATGGAACTAAGCGGATGGTAATTTTTCACTGTAGATAATTTAATTTAATCCAGAAAACACTTTTCAACAAAAGAACATTTCCAGAACCATTAGTCTAAGCGTTGACACTTTTATTTGTGACTCGACTTTGCCGATATCTTATGAAATTATTAATGATTTGAGTGGCGACATTCACGGAGACTGACCCATGTCACAAAGCGTGGATGTATGACGAGACGGGACTGGCTTCAGATTATAATGTGTATCGTGCTACACGACCTTTAAAAAGCACCAGAAAAATTAATAAATGTGTCCATAACAAAATTAACACACATAAAGCAAAATAAATTAGAGAAAAACGCTTTTGTAGTGAGAACTATTTATTTTTTTAAGCTCCACATAAGCAATGTTTTCTAACAAACTCCAATGAACATACCTTCTAATACCATTGATCGAACCCGCAACTCCCCGGCTAGAAAAAAGACTTATTAACTAGGCCATGAGGCGTCTTACCAACTAAACCATGAAGTATTGCTTGTGAAAATGATCTAGTGGATGGTAGAATATTTTTTAGTTTTTGTTTACCTCGTATATAACAACAAAGCACGGTTAAGTTAATAAAATTCTGAAAAAGGGATAAGTGAAAAGCCTGTACGACGAGGTGTATGGACGTGACAGGATTGAAAAATGTGTGCAAGATTAGAACGAAATAGAGAATTGTTTTATCTACCTACTTCAATAGGGATATGACGTGATTACAACCCCTTTTCCAATTTTGCCTTCAGAATACAATTCAACTGAATTTATTTAGTATCAATTTAAGACTCATTTTTATACCTTTAGAACTAAAGTTCTCTTGGGATTTTTTTAATGGATCAGCCCTGTACAAGTCATCTTCTAATTATTTAAAAGAATTGAGAGCCCTTTGTCTTCTTTAACGAAATGATTTTAGTTAATTCCCTAAACAGTTTTAGGCAAAATATTTTTTGAAATTTAATTCACAATAAAATTATTAATATTGTTTACAGACACACTCCACCACCCACAATATGTTGCTCCTTGTGTTTATTTATTGGGCATTTAGTTGCACAAAAGTGCAATCGGCAGGTTTATTGTCTTTCAGTACTTTCTTCCAATCAACTAGGCAGAAGTTATACATGCTGTGCCAATTTTCAGCTGAAAAGAAAAAAATGGGAAGAACATACAGCATCATTAAACGGAGAAATAATGTGTTGTTAGTCAATTTATCAAACAAGTTAATTCGTGTGAAAGTCTTACAACAGCTGATGGCTAATATGTAGAGTCTGATGACGTGAGCAGTAAAGGATGATGTGTAAAAGGAAGAAGGATTAACTGGAAATGCCAAGATAAATATTTGAGCCTAAATCTGAGCGTATGTATATGATTGGTCAGTCGCTGAACAGTTTCGACGAGATACTCGTATTTTTGAAGACAGCGGAACAGTTTAGCGTGGACAATAACAAATTTTACTTTAAAAATAATCATGTTCCTTATCTTCTTATTTTCATGTTAAAGTTACTGTACTACTTCTGCCCAGAATTCTATCACCTGGATTGCACTGGGCATTCCACGAATCAAATCCTCTTTGGTTCAAAACACCAGGCTCTTTAGGCACTTCAGCAAGTATTGCATGGACTGTTTCTCAGCGCAGATACAGAGAATGAATCCATCTCGTAACATTTCTCATTTCTACATGTTGTCCTTAGTTGTCCCAATATCCTAACATAGCCTGTTGAGAGAATTTCATCTTCTCCAAGTTTACTTCAGACCCAGTTGGAAATTCTTCTATAGGCAAAATCCCCTCCACTTGTTCATTACAGCAATTGTAGCTGGTTGTTCCAGAGGCTTAGTGGCCCTAATAAGGCGGTGCCGGTATCAACCAAGAATATCTGGAGTCATTAAATTGTTATGTAAAGGGCGTCTGGAGTTATTTAATGAGTAGTAGGATCCCTCAGCACTGCTGACGAAGATGTGATATTTAATGCAGTTGGTTCAAAGTAACCCGTGATCAACCAGCATGCCTCAATCCACATAAGATTCAGAGGACAGATGTTGCGTGCCAAAATGAGGTTGCCAATTTTTTTAGCAGGAGTATCGAATTCTTCATAAAAAATAACATTATTTTAACAGTTAAATTCACCTTAAAAATACCTCATGTTTTTTGTTAATTGATCATTTTCGTATTTTTTGTTCAAATTTTTTCAAGTGTTTTATTATCATTGCATTGTATTGTGCATATTACATGTTCCTTATATAATATTATCATTGTATTGTTTTGTGCATAATACATGTTCATCATATAATATTATCATAGCATTGTATTGTACACACTACATGTTCATCATATAATATTATCATTGCATTGTATTGTGCATATTACATGTTCATCATATAATATTATTATTGCATTGTATTGTACACACTACATGTTCATCATATACAATAGGATCCAATGAAGTGAACGTATCGCTACTTGGATCTTATAACAATCAATAAAATTAATATGCTTTTCTTGCTGAAACAAACTGAGACATTTTTTTAAATTTTTGATCACTCTTGAACTCAAAATAAGAGAGGCCAGTACTCTACCATTTGCTCATACTGTTAGATATAGTATACGAGTATGTTGATGGTTATATACCATATTTTCAGTGTTGGTGAAAAATTTAATTATTATTTTATCAGCTTTGGCCGTAAGTACTTATAACTCATTGTTTAATGGTTTGAATGTATCAAAAGAATCATCAGGCATTGTTTTGCTTCGTAGCTCTTCCATCATCTGAAAAAATACTACCTAAATAGCAGCATTCTTCAACTTTTTCTTGTCTTTCATTACTCACTCATATATCGCATTTACTTTTCCTTTCCCCGTGACTATGGATTTGGCAACATTCCTTCCCAGACCTGTCTTTGTATATCTCATACAATTTACTTATAAGACTGTGATTCATTCCTTCCCAGATCTGTCTTTGTATCTCTCATACAATTTACTTATAAGACTGTGATTCATTCCTTCCCAGGCCTGTCTTTGTATCTCTCATACAATTTACTTATAAGACTGTGATTCATCCAAAATATATCGAACGGCATGCAGCGATAGATAACAAAGTAAATACGACGTAACATGTATACTTGAACCGAACAGTATCAAAATTTGAAATGATGCTAGTCCACTACAGTATTTTAGTACCAACTTTAATGCATGGGAGTGAAACATGGACGTGGAAAAAGAGCTGAATAAATGCTGCAGAAATGTGTTCACTGCGAAGAATACATAGGGTGACAATGTATGCAGGATACGGAATGAAATGATTAGTGATAAATGTTAGATGAAGAAGAGCGCTCTAAGATGGTTAAGGCTAGGCATATGAAACGAATAGCGAATTGCAGAGATGGATGGAGATAAGTTGTCAAATACTATCATGGGAGTTACGATGCTCAGTCATGAGCTACATGACAGGGTGATCACTCCACATCTGATACCCGATGGTACCCAAATAAAAAAAATGTGTCCTAGTCTTTTAAAAGAGTTCGTTAGCTAAAAATACTCGCTCGTGCCAAGCATGTTTGCGATAATATTACCAATGTGTGCAATTACGAAGCGCGAGTTTCGTGTCTACTCCAATGGCTCTTGACCCGAAGGCTGTATTTCTAGGGCTAAAGATAATATTCTCTTTCGACAACGATATTCAGTGTGTTCACAACAACAATCAAGAATGGCATACGAAAAGAAGAAAAAAACTATCGATTTTTTTATTTCAGTCTATGATATCCTTTTTAACAGATAGTTATTACTCATCGTGTTATTGCTTATACTATAGAATATTTCAATACCAGTTCAATACACTCATTTATTCTGCTAATATTACTATTCCAGGCTTCATTTATGTACATATATCAAAATAGGCACTTTCACTTCACTTTGCACAATATTTTTTTAATAATTTACAATAACTTTACAAAAACAAGGATGCGTTTTATCACTCGGTTTTTTATATGTAAATAAGATTCACGTGTGAAGGAACACGAGTGCTAACTAGGTCAACGGGTGGCATACAAATGTCGTATGGGGATGGATGTATGCGGATTGCTGTAAGCTGATGGCATGGAAATGTTAGCGGAGAACGAAGATGAATTACAGAGTTTGATAAGTAAATTTTATGAGAGATGTAAATAAATAGATTTGATAATAAATATTACGAAATCCAAAGTCATGGTGATAGAAAAGTGTTTAATGCAAACTTAATACGACATATGGGTGAAAAATCAAAGACTGGGGCACGTTGAGGAATTCCACTATTTGTGTAGTTTTTTTTTTCAGATGATGGAAGAATCATGAGGGATATGGAACGGCATGTTGCGATAGAAAAAAAGTCAATGAGGCACTCAATTAAATATACTGAAACCGGACAATATCGAAACCTACAATATCGAATATCACAAAATTTTAATGCGGAATAGTCAGAAAAACTCACATTGTCTGTCACGTGTTTAAAGTTAGTAAATCAGAGGAAATCAGAGGAAAATATTGTGGGTGGGTCGAGTTAGGTTTATACGTGGCATATCTAATCCGTGATTTTGATAAGCAATGATAACTTATTTTCCATGATAATTTAAGAAAGAAAATAATGTTTATCAAATTCATAACGTAGCCTCTATGGTCAAGTGGTAAACTTACGAGTATGTCATGTCAAAATAAACTTTATTTTTTTTTTCACATATATTTGATTGGGCGAGAAAATTGCGGCTGAACTAATTTAGATGAGTTTTTTTTTAATCTAAGATGATTTCTTTACCAGATATTTTAAAATCGTTTTACTTTAAGCCTTACAAGATCTTTTTTTATTTATTCGTTTTCAAATCTTAAATTTGTTTTGCACTAAAATAAATTAAAAGCATTTTTATTCCCTTACTATAAAAATTATACTTTTTTATTATAACTTACAAATTTTTTTAACGTATACGTTGTAAGGATTTTTATCAAACTTGACATGTATTAATTTTGGCTATGACTCAGGCTTACTTCCGTAAGGCAGAAAGTAAGACAATATATTCCCATTCAGAGAATCCAAATAATACAGTCAAAGACATTAATATAAAAATCATTTCGCTCAATGATATTTATCAGTTTTGAGATCCGGAGAATAAAATATTTTAATTCGGTTCACAGCTTTTCTTGGAAGTCAACCAATTGTTCTTCAGATATATTTAATTCCATTTAAAAGATTCCAAAGTTGATTTTTTTATTTTCAAACCTTAAAAAAAATATGGATCTATGTAAGTATTTCAAAATATAAAAATAATGTACTCGTACCTACCTACTATTTTGGGGTTAGTATCTACCCTCCAAATCCTAAGATTAAGACCTCGTTCAACAAAATCAAGAGAACTTCTCAGGATATTTTTTAAAAAATCCGCTCTTATTTCATCCGTAAATTTCACTGTCTCGCGGAATAAACGTATCAAGAAGTGTACATTTAAAAAAATCAAAATGCTTCCACTATTTTTTTTTCTTGAATGCAGGAATAATTTTTTAAAAAAGTTCTTAAGATTATTATTTTATTACTTTATTTTCAGATAATTCATCCGCCTCATTTTAAATGCTGTACATCATACTAATAAAGAAAAGACAACAGTATATGAATTAAAGACAAAAAAATCAAATACTAATCAATATTAATAAAAAAAATTAAATAAAAACTTTTGGCAATGCAAATTTAGATTTGCGAAGAGTGAAGACTAGTTTCTTATGTTTTAATACTTAAGTAAGTTATAATATTTAAATGTTAAATTGCATATTTAGGCCAATCGCACATTTTTAATGTTCTATATTTCATTGTGATGGGGTCATGAATTCATGGAAAAGGTGCAGGTGCATTTTTAATGATAAAAAATCCCTAAAAACAACACTTTTTGAGTAAGTCTAATCTAAAAACGCAACTGTTAAAATCCATTTATATGTAAATTTACTATACTGGATTAAATTTCCATTGTTTAAAGTACACCGTAAAAGGCTTACTACCCATATGGCAGTGTCTTACAATCAACAAGTAAAATGCTAAAGAGGCTTTAAGTGAAAATAAGACTAGAATCCTTTTTTTTTATCTAGATTTTAATGAAAATTGAACTCGTAACCTCCAAGTTTGGACACAGGCTTCTTGCCAACTAGGCAACGGAGGTTGGCAATGCTAATTTTTCTTAAAACCGTTTTAATGCGTATGTCTTATAAGACCTTCTCATTTATTCTTGAAAATTTACAAAAATCTGTTTGAAATTTTATGATGTTTACGTTTTATGATTTATGTGACCATACTTATAAAATGTTTTGTCAATTCACGATTTACTGTCAAACCTTTTTATACTCGTATTTTAAGACTTTAAGTATTTTGAAAAAAACTTCGAAATATCTGTTTTTACCTCTCAACTTTACACGAAGCAATAACATCACCGACTAATTTGTCATGGCTTTTCTCCTCCAAATTTATTCGAAGTTTATCGGTAAGTACTCTCATTTCTTAACCGTCATATCAAACTGAATATTTATGAAATATTGTCCCACCCACTTGATTTTCTTTCCTTTTTACATCTTACTTCTGAAATTCCATCACTTACAAAGGTTTTTATAGACCTCATTATCTTTTTACTTATTTGATAAACGAACCATAAAAAAGGACTTCCTTATATATTTTTTATTTTAATTTTAAAGAGGTCTTTAACGATTCATACTTAAAGAAGATATAAAAAAAGTCATTTTAATGGAGTTTGGTTCAATATCATCCTTTACTTGGGAATTGAATTATTGATCATTGAAAAATTTAAGTTAAATTTTTACAGGAATAAATCAAGAGTATTAACTATTATAATATTAACCACAAACTGGTAGAAGACGAAAATCACAAACTATTTTATTGGGTATTTTATGGTTTCATATGACTTTGACTATTTGTAAAGCGAAAAAGTTTGTTATTCTTGCCGCTATGAATTGAATCAATTGTATGGTTTTCTTTGTCATTTTATTGGATAATACTGTTTTTTTTATTGTGTAACAATACTTGAATGTTGAATTTTATATCTTATGTTTTTGTTATCGTTCATCCCTTAAAAGGTCAATTGACCTTTGAAAAAATCAGTAAAGATAAATAATTAAAGATTAAGAAAAATCATTGGCAAAGGTACCTTAAAAATTGATGTACGAGTACCAATATAAATTTTAAAAGTAAAGTTTTTTTTTAATTCCATTAAAATTGAGAATTTAAAAGCTTTCAGCTGAAAATAAATAATTCAAGGTTAAATCCATTAAACATTTTTTAAATTTCATACTTCATGAAAAAGTGTGAGTTTCATTTCAGAATTGAATTTTTAACGAAAATTAAAATGCAGCCACTAAAAAATTCCACCATACAATGTTTCCTTTAATCACAGCAATGGAATATTTTTGAGTTTCCATATATTTTTTTTAAATCGCCAACACGCTTCGCCACCTGCGTCCACCTCGCAACCATTACGCTAATGTCCACATCCGTATAAAATTTGCAAAAAAAATGGTGGCAAAGTCTCCTGCTATAATTTTGTTGAGACTTGTTTTTTAGATCTTTGTACTTTTTTGAAAATAAAATATTCAAAACCAAAGCAAAATAATATGCCAGTTTTGCTTTGTATAAAGAAAAGAGTAACATACTTAAAATAATTGCAAGCTGTTATTCATCAATAGTGATAAGAGCGATATAGTACAATACAATATATTGGCTCAAATTGGTTTCCACACTCATGTTAGAAACACAGGGACCATTTAACTATTAAAATATGTCAATAACAATACGCTAACGAAAGTTGCACATCGTAATTCATCAATCGTGAGAACTTAACGATTGGTTGACTGCGTGTCTGGCTTGGTTGACTACTTGTCTGGTTTGTTTAATATTATTAATGTAGATGTTGAGGTTATGCGGGTCCTTCCGCGCCACTCACTAATGATATAACTTGACTGGAACACTAATTTATATTTTTTCATTTTATTTCAAATGGTCTCTTTTTGTAACTTAATTAGTTTTGTACCTACGAGTATATTGCTTCTTCTTCTATTCCCTTGGCAAATATAAGACAGTTGCACGTCGTAATTCATTAATCGTAAGAATGCAACGATTGGTCAACTGCGTGTCTGGCTTAGTTGATATTATTAATGTAGATGTTGAGTGTATGTGGGTCCTTCCCCGACACTTCCCAATTATATAACTTGACTGGAAGACTGGTTTATCTATTCCCATTTTATTTAGAATTGTTTGTAACTTAATGAGTTTAATACGAGTCTTTAAATTGATTCCTCTTATTTCCCCTTGCTTTCTCCCATACAATTGGGGTAGGTTGTTTGGACTTTTTCTTCCAACTCGCTCGATCTTGCCAATCGAGCGGATCGATAAGTCCCATTAGATGTCCTCCTCTACCCTCATATATAGGATCCTTCTCGGTCTCTCTCCGCGTCTATTTGGAAATTCCCTATTTGTGGCTGTCTATAATGCAGACCCTTCACCCCGCCGTTGCACATGCCTACACTACCGCAGTCGAGTCTCTCGAGCTTCATCCACTATTGACGCCACTTTCATTCTTCCACGAATATGTTCATTTTGGATCTTATCTAATCTAATGACGCTCAGTGCCCACCATAGCATACGCATCTCCGCAACATGAAGCAGTTGTTCCTCTTTTTTTAGAGGCCAAAACTCGACTTCGTGTAATATAGCGGGCGCAATTGCTGTCATGTAAAGGGTATTTCAAATTGAGCGCTTTTTTAAATTCAATTTTTTTAAATTCTTGAATAAAATACACAATTTTATTAGTTATGGAAGTATAATGTATGATATTTAAAAACAAAAAACAATATCCGCCAAATATCCACCTCTTGCAGTTCCACAAATGTTCACTCTTTTGTCAAAATTTTCGATGACATTTTGGCATAATTGCGGTTCTAACTCACCAATAACGCGAATAATTTCGTCCTTCAGCTCAGGATTGGGGGTCATTCTTATAGTCCTGGCTTTTCACGTAACTCCAGAGAAAATAGTCCAACGGTGTCAGATCACATGATCTTGGTGGCCAATTAACATCACCGTTTCCGGAGATTACAATACATAAAAAATATCTCAATTTGAACGCTTTGTTGTATTGTTTACGACTCCATTTTTATAAATGTCATACATTACACTTCTCAAATATCACAAGTCCCAGGTAAGTTCGCGACGCCATCTGTGTTTTATCCAAGAAGTAAAAAAAAACAATCAATTTGAAAGACCCTTTAGATCTCACTTTCAAGCCTCATTAGTAGCCTTCTGTAACACATAACCACCTTGTTTGTACTTTAATTGATTGTGTTTGAGGACTATTTCTTAGTGTTGTTATCAAATATATGATTATTCCATATTCAGTGCGTGTTCTGAAATGTGTTGATTTTTTAAACTTGTTTGTATTATATCTATCGTTTAATAAAATCTATAGTTTTTTAAAGGATACCTAAGTAATAAATAAATAAATACAGGTTTCTTGATGGCAACATAGTATGTACATAATACATTTAGATATATTTCAAGAACACATTTAAAAGAGAATACATTACAAAACAGAAGCTATCAAAAGGTCTGGGCTCATCTAATAACATCCCCCCGACCAAGATACACCCCACCAATATAGGGCGAACCCAGCCACGGGGACGCCATATGTTTTTTAGCCCACACCCTTGAACATGTAGAATAAGAAGAGAAAAAAACGCAGAAAATAAATAGCTGACAAAAAAATACATTCAAGAGAGAAGACACTAAAAGGTCCGGGCTCATCCCACAAACATTCCCCCGGCCGAGATACACCCCACCAATGTAGGGCGAGCCCGACCACAAGGGCATCGGGGGGCTTTCAGCCCACATCTCCGCATATCTAGATTAAAAAACAAAAAACGTATGACAGAAAACATAATAAAAAGTAAACCCACATATAACACCTAAGGTTAACTGTCAGCAAGAATGAAAAGAAAAAGCCTCAGTGTCGTATATCTTATCCCTAAATACATAAGGGCAGAGCTTACCACAGTTTGATATTCCAAACAAAGTTAAAAAAATCAATGTTCAGTAAAACAAAAAAGCACCGATTGGTCAGATGATGACATTACATATAAAACGAGTCAATGAGAAGTCAACTCTATGCGTTTTATTCTGCATTGTATTAGGAGAGTTGTGCTAATCACCAATTGTGTAACATACATATTTTTATTGTTAAATCATTACTGTGTAAAATAAACCACATATTATGGCAAAACAATTCAACAGTTATTCCTAAATGCTTGCTAACCATTTTAAACTCGTAAATTGTGAGAAAGAATCATTATTTTGAGTAATGTATGTATAACTTTTTGTTTTAAATGTGGTTCCTTAAGCATTTTTTAATGGTATTTAAATTGTAACAAAAATGCTATGAAAAGATAATATACGTGTATACTCATATATCACAAATATTGAAATAATAAAAAAATCACGAAATAAATAACTTGAATTTCACGCGATATATCGAATGAGGTAAAAATAATAATTATCATCAGCCATATACCCTATAATCTAGTATTTGCTAGATTATTTGCTTCGTGTGTATCTCATTAGCATCCTTCCTCCAATTGGTTATAACCAGTGTTCGCTAGTTCTTTAACACCATTCAACCATCTCAACTTTGGTCTGCTCATTCTCCTACTGACCACCGGATCACTGAACATATCCTTCTTTGCAGAAGCAGTGTATTCTAACAATTGTTATAACTTTCGCAACTCTGCCTTCGCCATTCAAACGTAGAGCTTTTTGCTATAACTCGTCTCTAGGTAACAATGGTGCGGTAATAATTCAGAATAAGGTTATAAAGGTGACACATACAAGCAAAACAAAATATTATGTATAAACGTGTCATAAATTTTCAACCGTTAAAGTGTTCTCTAGTTATAGAAAAATACATTAAAATATTCGTCATGCGTGTATACAACACGTCATAAATGTAGTTGTGTCACAAAAAAACATCCACAAAAAGTAAATTCGACTGCAATTACTTCTCGTGTATTCGTAAGCACTTAAATTAAGTTAACCGTTTTATTTTAATTGATACACCATGTACATATGTAAATATTTCATTTATATTGGTTCCCACTATTTCTCACTTAATAATGTATTTATTAATTGCATCAAGAATTATCTATCCTTATGTGTATAAAAAAAATATCGAGCGTATTTCAAAAGTTTTGATAAGAGTTATTTTCCCCATATTAAAAAAAACGTAAAATATAAAGAGTCAGAGAAATCGTAGGAGTTGTATGAGAAAATATATGGATGAAGGAAAGGCGAAAGATTTGTCGCGATAGGCAAGTCTACCGCTCTCTCCTCTCCATCTACCCCAAAAGAGAAACAGCGTGATGTACATTTTTTTCATCATATATTCGTATTGGTCATCTAAGTATTTTATCAATAAATATTATTTTAATGTTTTTATTAATTAAAAATAAATCCTCTTGTGGTAAACAAAGAAGACCAGTTTTATCAATAACACTTTGAAATTTTCAGTTGTAAATTTCGACTATTTTTAGTATGAAATCATGATCGTGATTGTATGTAATTTTATCAAACATGTAATAGAAAATACCTAGCTCATACCATCCATCGCTATTCCAAACAATTATTATGAAACGTGTGAGTAAATTACAACTTAAAGATTACTTTCGATAAAACAAATAACTAATTCCATTTTTTGTAAACTATCTAATCCTACTTAAAGAATTTTATACATATTATTCAGCAAAATTTTATCAAAAATGTAAGGCCAGGGTATATTTCCACTGCATATAACACGTTATGCCGAATTTAATATAACTGAATACATTTCGGGTTTCATAACGACGTATCTCATTCAAAGTGTAGGTTTCATTTAATGTCATTTCAGGACCATTGAAAACATTAGAAATAAAGTGGTTATTAAAAAGATTATCTCAATTTTACATTCCGGATTTTCTGTAGCTTCAATATAAAAAGGCATTTTCATCGTTAACTTAGGAAAATGTTATAAATAAGTTTTGACCCAGTATACTTTTTTCTTTCGTATGGTACCATTAATATATCCGAATTAGTTATTCAGTTATACTGAAAAATGTGGCCAGAACACAATATTGTCTTCGGCCCTAGTAATCAAGCCTTTAGATTTAGAACCTAGAACTACACGAATTTGCAATACAACCCCACAACTGAAGAGGCAACAACACTTGCACACTTGTTCGATGTATGCGAGTATTGTTACGAAACGAATTATTTTACCAGACTGGGATACTTTAAATTTGTGATCAAACCCGAAGCCCCCGAGTGGAAGTTAAGTGTCTTGCCAACTAGACCACGAAGGTTGTTAATTGCTGATTTATTTTTTCGACGACTTCATGGAACAAAAATAATATTTTCTTGAATTATTTATGAATGTTTACAGTATTTTCTCATAATTTCTGATATATTTATTATAACAAGCTAAATTGAAATGCAATATAAAATTATTAAAGATTCTTATTGATTTATAAATAAAAGGGTTTCAATGTATCTGAATGCCACAACGTGAAAACATTATTTTTTGTCATCAATATTCAGCACTGCGTTATTTCTTTCTTTAAAATATAATATGTTAATTTTCAGGAAGCATTAAAACATCGCTCTTTTAGAAAACTCTTATACAAATTTCTGAAACAAATATGAACACTACACATACCAAATTAATTATTCAACCAAACTGGAACCCTTTTAAATTTTTAATTTTTTGGGTACCATTGGGGATCAAACCCAAAACCCCCTGGTGGATAATAAGAGACCGACTTTGTCATTGAGGTCGCCCATTTTATACATTCAAAGCGGTCTTTAGGAGAGTTTTCAATTTTAACGGTTTTTAAAAGTATGTTTTAAAATAAACTAATTTCTATTCTTATAGGAATGTGTTCATACACAGAGTTGTTTAAAATAAACTAATGTCTATTCTTATAGGAATGTGTTCATACACAGAGTTGTTTAAAAATTAAACAATTCATTTATTGAATATATTTTTTATTTAAATTTTGTTGGAATATGTTCAAATACAGGATATTTTATTTGAACAATATGTAAATAAACAGAAAAAAATATATATTTTTAATTCAGTTGAAATTCTTGAAAAATAAACGAAGACATAATTGAAAGTCTGGTTGCTACGTTCACTTGTTTTTTTTATATTTCGCAGTTCCCTTGTTTTAAGACTTCACAGTGTCGAATTCTCATCAAAGTGAAAACTAATCTGTCGTATCTCTCAAAGAAGAAAAGATTTCACGCCTAGTGCCCAAGCAATTCATTACTTGCCTCCTTTGTGGCTCCATTATAAATGAAGAGACATAAAATAAAGGTACAAATAACAGAAAAGTGAGTTCAGGTAGATGATGTAACCATAAAAATAATGTTAAGTGTACCGTTAGGTTGAACTTAACCAATTTAATCCGAGGTTTGCAATTACGTTATACTCCATTTTTTATACTTTATTCAACTGATACGTATAAAATCTATTCAGTAATTAACAGTAAACCATCCTCTCCATTCTTTTAAAAATTAAACAGCACAATAAAATGACTCATTCCAATACGATACTCAGCCGGGCCCTTAATGAGCTGTCATGTATTAAATACGCTCCAAATTATCAAATTATTAAACTAATCACTAATATACATTTTTTCTCCACAAAATTTACATCGTTTTAATGAAAAGACGAAGCGTAGAGTACAAGTACATAATAATGAAAACAAAGCTCAATTATAAGGCTATGGACAAACTCATCACTTGACAGGGCCGGGCCTGTGACGAAGTGATCTATGATAATTCCTTAATCACTATGTTTCATACACTTTTCCTAAATACTAAAACAACTGCTGGAAAAGTTCACTTTCTGCGTTCATATCCTTACCAACTTAAATATCAAACTATTTCATAACATAATTTCAACAGCTTCATAATCTTAACACCCACATTAAAATTATGTCCAACAACTCCTCATGACATACTCTTCATTCGCATCAATCATTCACTCATATGCCTTTTGTGGATGTCTTCAAAAAATCCTCCCTCCTCACTTTCCCCCTGTCAAAGAGTCAATCTCATTACATTTTTTTCCTATTTGCAGGTGCGATACTACAAATTTACCGTTGACCTTGAGGAATGTGTTGTAAACTATGAGCGTAAGGAACAATACGTTCCTCCTGCCGAATGATATACTTAACAAATATATTTATTTCATTCACGGCTGATTTCAACCTTAACATAATATATTACTATTTGTGTATGCTATTAACTAATTACATTGAAGCAGTCTTGTTTATAAGTCGTTTTGGATATTTGACCAGGTTGAATGACTGAATCATGAAACCGTTGTATAATACAGAGGATGGTCGATATTTATTATAGTATAATAACTAGAGTATTTTGCGACAAAAAATACTAATTAACCCGAAGCGAAACATGTACTAAAGAAGTATTCTTAGCAGGGTGAATTGCTTGAACCTAAAATACGTTCTAGGACCAGTTTTTCTTTACAAAAGAGAAAATACAACAGTAATACGGTTTTTCGGTGGAATTTGGGTGTGTGGAAATTGGGAAGTCACGCTCGAAGATAAAATTAGAAGTTCACATATTCGGGAGACCTTAGCTATTACTACTATAAAAGAAAAAATAAAGAAAGACAGCTTTGATGACATGGTCATGTGATGACAAGACCTAAAAACCACATTTGTTTAAGCTGTAACTTCACTAACGATAAAATATTTTTTTCACGTTTTTTGATCGGAATGTATCGTTGTTCTGGCGTTTATAAGCTGCCGTAAAGTTTTATGCTGTGCTCTTGGGATGACCAAAATAAAGAAATAGGGGTTCATAAATTCCATATACATTCTTTAAAAATATCGCAAAAAGATCGCAAACTCCAATGACGTCTCCTCCATCGAATATTCTTAAGTTTTTCTATTTTTTCTGACCATATTGGGACTGTTCCAAAAGAAATATTTTAATGTCTCACGTAGGAAGTTTTTGTTTGATGAAATTTTTTTCTCTGCTTTTCAGGTTATGTTCGTAGTAACCCCCATGAGAAAACTTTTTTCTTAGAAGACGTTACAAAGAAATATACAACTTCTACGTGATAAGCAAACTAATTTTGTGAGTAATAAATTCAGTTTTCGGTGAAAAAAATACTAAAAGAAAATTTTCAAATGTCATAATACTAACCCGATTAATAGTCTTAAATACATGGTATTATTTTTTCTCAGAAAAATACTTGAACAGTGGAGGTTTTGTAAAATTCGAACTTTTAAGTAAGAAAGTAGGATAAGAATTATCACGTAAAAGTTTCTTAAAAATCGAAACACGTAATGAACTTTTAAGGTTAGATTAACCCCAAAAGAAGAGATGTAATACGATAATTATTTTTAACAATTTAAAACTCCGAACCCGAATAAACTATGACTCATTTAAATTTCACTAATTAAAGAGGAAAGAAAAATTCTCAATAAACTATAATTCAAATAATTTATTTGAAAAATCGTAGTTGAAGCAATTTGGAGGAGGACGTGTCATCAACTCTTCTTAGTATTTTACTTATTGATTTTTCTTGATTTTGAATACCTTGCCAAGAAGTGCCTTGACTGAGTGGTTGAATATTTCAATATGAGTAAAGCAAAGATGAGTTATGTTACCCTGGTTGTTTAATACTTACATATGTTAGATGCATGTTTGAAGTAACTACAGAAGTCAATGGGTGGCATACAAATGCCGAATGGGAATGTATGCGGATTACTGTGGGCTGATGGCATTGTGGTATTGTCGGAGAGTATACATGAATTGCAGAGTTTGATAAGTAAATTGTATGAGAGGTGCAAAGAGAAAGAGCTGAGACTGAATGCTGCGAAATCTAAAGACATAGTGATAGAAAAGTGAGAAAGGAAATGTAAATGCGACAGTGAAAGATCGGAGCAAGTTGAGGAATTTCACTATGTCGATACAATGTTTTCAGATGACGGATAGTGAATGACGTAAAACGGTAGGAAACAAAGCCTATGGGGCACTTAAACACACATATTTAAACCGGATAGTTTAAAATTCTACCTAGTTCACAACAGTACTTTAATACCAGCTGTGATGTATGTGAGTGAAACGTGGACATGGAAAAACAATGAAAGGGCCCGATAAATGATGTAGAAATGCGTGCAAAAAGAAGAACGCATAGGGATACAATGTATGACAAAATATGGGATAAAGTCAAAAGGGATGAATTTGACTTTAAGATTGATATGTTGAGTAAGATGAAGAAAAGCACTCTGTAATGGCTAAGGCGTGTAAAAAATGAATGAATGAAGAAAAACTAGCCAAACAAATATGTAGTGCAAATATGAGTGGAAGACGTGAGACAAGAAGACCAAGGTAAGTATGGTTGGACCAAGTGAATGATATTTTGAAAGAAGGAACTATGCAAAGTCAGAGAAATCGTAGGAGTCGTATGGGAAGGTGTATGGATGGAAATGAGGCAAAGAATGTGTGTCGAGATAGGAAAGTCCGGTGCTTTGTTCTCTCTACCTACCCCGACAGGAAAAAGGCGTGATGGTATGTATGTTATTTTGGATACTAAATTTAATATTTTTTCTATTGATAGAATTTATAAACAACCCCAGTCCCAATATTTTCAACTTATTATAATTGGTAAATTGCACTTATTGAACTGTAATTAGGTCTTAAAAAATAAGGCACAACGAAATTAATCAAATTCTATAAAATATATGGTTGGAGTCTTAAAATAGTAGATAATGCTTATGGGTTTGACAGATGCAAAATATTTATGCTAGAATAGAATCAAGTACCTACTGTTCTCCTTGATTACACCAATAGAGTTTGATTAAAAGATAATTACTTAATAATTTAATTTCATATAAAAAACTGGCAAGCTTAACATTCAAGAAACAATATATTAATTATGAAAAGTCATAATTCTATTTGCTACTTAAATTAACTGAAGAAAATTGTTTAACAAGCAATTGGGAAAAAACCTGTCTTACCAACTTTTAATGAACAAAATTATGCGATGGTGTGAAATTTTTAAGCAACTTTTTCTCCATCGTTAGAAGATTTTCATTTCTTCAATCCTCAATTCGTTTTCATAAAGCGAAGGACAAAAACAAATTGCGAGAATTTAATAAGCTAATTTTTCAGATACTTTTTTATTTTCCCCTCTCTGCTGAAACAAACAATTCAACCCTCGCCGAGAAAGCTTTTTCGTTTATGTTTGGATAAAACACCGCGTAAAATATTCAAATAATCTGTTACACCAAGTTACGGTATCCATAGACCATTTGTATCAAAATATTGAACTTTCAGACCGACGCGATAATACACAAAACTCATCAAAGATATTCTACATTTGTATTCCAAAGTGGTCCGAAACCTTTTAAAAATCTAAAATTATTTACAATTTTTTTAGAGAAATTCTTGAATTCTTGATATTATCAAATTTTTAGCAAATATGTTTGAGGGAGTACTAGTGGAAAGGCTGGAGGACTTTTCCAGATGAGGTGGAAAGACAACGCGATAAATAATACAGTATAACTAAACGTCTTAACGTCTCCTGAAATAAATTTTATGTGGCCTTCTTCACCTGGGCCCTGCATTTGAAGAATGCTTCGCCTCTGCTTTATTCAGACTTCCAGCCAGAATTGTCGCTCAAGACTGTCGTTCTCCCTCTGTGTCCAATGTATCTTACGATACACAAAAATGCGTTTCGATTCTGAGGTTTTCAATCTTCATCACGTCATATCCTTGTCAAACGTACATCCATTTCAGTACATCCTGGTAAACATTTTTCGCTTCTGCCTCACCCATACACCTCGTCAAACATACTCTTTTTTTCTATAAAGATCTTTTACTATTCTTTCTTTCAGAATTTGGTTCATTGGGTTGAGCCACGTTTTTCTCGGCCTTTCTAAACTTATCGTATTTTCTTCACTAATATAGATTGAATGTTTTCAATAATAATCAATTTATTGATTTCTGTGAACTTTTCATATATGTATTTTTTCATTTTTAGTTTTTGATAATAAACGTACAAAGGTTATTTATATGAATATAATTTTTAGAAAATATCGTTTTGTTATATTACACATTCATTGTATAGAGTACAACCTCTCCAAAATACTTACCAATAGAATAAATAAAGCTGGATCATTAAATATTGTACACAACTAAAGTGAACATTTTTTATACCGGCGATATTTTTTCAGTTACTATTGCGGCGTATTCAAACTGCCTGAGATTATCCGTTGTATTTTGCTAAGTTATATAAAGCTAAAGCTGTGGCGAAAATCGTAACGATTAAATCTGTCAAATACTTGTACATACATACCATCATGCCATTTCCTTTTCGGGGACGCAGCAAGAATAGCGACAGACTTTCCTATGTCGGCACAAATCTTTTGCCTCTTCTACATCCGTACACCTTCTCATACAACTCCAACTATTTTTCTGATTTTTTACCTTTTCTTCTTTCAAAATATCATTCACTCTATGCAACCACAATTTTCTTGGTCTTTCTCTACCATGCCGTGTACTCACATTTGCACACTATATTTGTTTTGTTAGTCTTTCTTCGTTCATTCGTTCTACATGCTTAAACTACCTCAGAATATTCTACTTCATCTTACTGAATACATCTGCCTTAAGTTTACGTTCACCTCTAATAACCCTATTCCGTATTCTTTCATACATTGTCACCCCATGTATACTTGTCATACATCAACGTTGGTACTTAAATACTTCTGCGAACTATCATCGTAACAACAAATACTTAGATACTGATATAAATACTTCTACATACTATCATCGTAATAACAAATACTTATATACTGATATAAATACTTCTGCAAACTATCATCGTAATAACAAATACTTATATACTGATATAAAATGCTTGTATATCAATATGAATAACACGGTCATTTCACTTTTCTTGTTTTCATAAACACACCTAATAACGAAATTAAAAAAAATAAACATTAAATCAGTGAACAGGGTACATTTTCAAATCCATTGAAAAATTATACTTGTCGAAATGTAACTGGATCAAAAAAGCAAGAAAAGAGCTACAAAAAAATAGCTAAATTCCAAAAAAGAAAAGGAATAAATAACCCACTCGTATTTTTTACTCAAAAATATGTGGCAAAAATTAGAAACTAGACAGCATTTTTTCTATCAGTGATAATTTTGCAAAATCAATATTATTAATAAAATTTCATATCACCCATCGAAACACTTATTTGTCCGTACTTAGGCTTGTGACGTCAAGACTCCCGACGAAACTTGACAGTCAAATTTGATCAAATAGCGTACGATTGTGTATATACCATACACTGTAACGTTATCAGGCATAGCTTTTTAGTTTTTAATCGTTTTTCATAAAAGGAGGAACACAAGTACAGGATGGAACCCAAACGCACAAATACACCCATTGATACATCAAACTTTTTACCTCACTTATTTCTATAACCATCACCTTTGATTTCGCTACATTCATTTTCTAACCTTTTACCTTAAATCGCCTTTATTTGATATTATGTTACAAAACATAAGTCTCTTGTGAACCGTGTATTTGACATTATATTAAAACCGTCTACAAACCCCAAAAATCCGACTTTAGAAGGTCGAGACATTAAATGGATAAGTTTTACTATATAAGCACACTCCTAAAAACTCTTTTTTAATTCAAGTATCGTAAACGAATTGATTTCACAACTGTGTCTCTTTGGATATCAAATTACACTGTTATGGCGAAAAAATGGTGTAAACCAATAAAATTATTCACCAAAAAACAACAGCGTATGCTAAAAATACTAAATCTCACAATGGATCGATTTATCGATCGACAAATAAATAATTTACAACACAAACACCGGAAATATTATAAACAAAACGTCCTCACAACGAATACTTGACTACTTGCCACGGAATGAGTGATTAGACGGGTATTATAACGTCATTAAGTCACGAGTCAACGAGGTTCGGTACAGCATCAAGTTGATTTATTTTATATTTTATTTATTTAACAGAAAAATATTTTATGTATTTACTAAGATGGGGATAGTCCATACCACTATTTTAGTATCAACTATGATGAATGGGAGGGAAACGTGACCTAACAGAACACGAATAAATTATGTAGAAATGCGTGCATTTAGCATACATGGGGTAACAATGTATGAAAGAATACGGAATGAAATAATTAGATATTAATGTGCGCTTAATCATGAAGTAAGTATTCAGTTATATTAAGAAGAGCATTCTGAGATAGTTTGAGCATGTAAAACGAATGAATGAAGAAAGACTAATAAAACAAAGAATAAATACAAATTTGGAGTAGAAGATGTAGTAGAGGAAGGTCAAGGAATATGCAATTAAATTATTCGATTATATTTTGTAACAAAATGTTAAAAGTCAGAGAAACCATAAGAGTTGTATGAGAAGACGTATGGATAAAAAAGGAAAGTCTGGCGGTCTGTCCTCTCTACTTACTTCGACAGGAAAACGAAGTGATGGTGTACATACATACGTATTTTATAAATATCAAAGTGATATTCGAGACAAAATCATATCATTAAATATTTATGTAAAAAAAAAACAATTTATTCGTAGGTTGCAAATACGCAAATGTAAACATTTGCGCTACTCTGTATATATGAGTAGAAGCTTGTCTATCTAATTATACTTAACAAACTAAAAAATAGGCATATTTGAATCTTTTACCTTGTATAGGACTATAAGCGTGATTTTATGTATAACATTTTATTTTATACAAAAAAATATATTTAAAATGATCAGTGCGATATCAAGACAAGCTCCTATCATTTCACATCAGTTATGTATTGCGAATTCCACGAGGGTAGCAAATATATTATTCTTTTAAGAATAAGCTGAAAAGGTTCGTTATGTTTAGCGTGATACTGAGTATTGATTCGATTACCTACTTAAGTCCTCGTAATAATTTTGTATTGGAATGGAAAACAAATGCTTCGTAATGATACGGTTTTCGTCTGCCTCAGTGGTTTGAGACACTGATTTATTGTTATTTCCTATTAGCCAAATAATTCCTTCGGGTACTGTCAATTAATCAGTGTACAATTTAAAACAAGGTGTTCATTTTAACTATGTATTATTTATAGTAAAGGCATTAACACTTTGGAGGTTTAAAGCTATTGTAGTTTGTTTAATCAAACACTGTTTATTCCACTTTATATAACGGTATAACCCTACGGGTTTCAAGGTTCTCCCCTCATCATCAGAGGAGCACAAACAAGACTTTGATTAAACAAATTAAAATGATTCAACAAATTACAATGTTTGATCAAACAAATTACAATGTTCAATTTTAAGTTAATTTTCGTATTTTATTACGTATTCATAAATTATTGTAGTACAAAATAATTTGAAAAGTCCAACATAAATTTACTATTATTTTTTTCTCCGAGGAAAATTTTGATAAAATCATTTTACTCTTCGCCCTTCTTTCGTTTATTTCAATTATAACTCTTCAAGAAACCATTTTTGTCTGGTATCACTTTTGCCTAAAGAAGAGTTCGGTCGAGTATCTTGAAACTCGAGTCGCGGTATTAACATTGTATTAATGAATCACTTTTTGCCTAAAGAAGAATTCGGTCAAGTTACTTGAAACTCGAATCGCGGTATTAACATCGTATTAGTGGATCACTTTTTGCCTAAAAAGAAGTTCGATCTAGTTACTTGAAACTCGAGTCGCGGTATTAACATCGTATTAGTGGATCACTTTTTGCCTAAAAAAAAGTTCGATCTAGTTACTTGAAACTCGAGTTGCGGTATTAACTCTTTCACGGCTACGGACCACTTAAATGGACCATACATAATACGTGCCGTCCTGGCGAGCGGCCATTTAAGTGGCCACTAACTTTGCGTGTGGATATCTCGGTCAAAATTAAATCTTCTTTAAAATTTTTAACCTGAATATAAGACAAAACGTGTCCTCTAGTGACATCTCTTTTAAAATCATCAAAACTTCAAGTATTTGATCCATAAGAAGGATTTAAACAGACCCCTTGCAGGCCGTCGATATTTAAAGCATTTTGAATAATCGCGCCACGCGTTCGGGCGATCCGAAGGTCATGTTTCTAATGACGATTGCTCCCGATCAATATGAAGTATTATGCGTCGATATTTTTTTTGTAAGTACGCGTATTGCGTATTGCGTATTGCGTATTGAATTAATTGCCTTTTTCATTGTTTATGGATTATTGTTTTTTTCGATTATTGCTTCTTATATTGTCGCACTTTATTTATAGCTTTGATTTGGATACCATTACACAAACTGTTTAAAGGAAAACTTAAACAAACTTAAGACTTAGACGGAATACTTCGTTTTCATCGTCTTTCGTAAATGGATGGTTATCATAAATTAAAACATCTTCAAACTCCTGAAATAAATTCTTCATTGTCCTCTTCAACGGGATATCTTGTTCAGTGTAGTAGATCCTTTTATTTTTTTCGCACAACTTAAAATTAGACGTTCATTTTTATATTGAAATGTTTTATGTATTTAACCAACACATTTATAATTATGGATAATATTTTAATTCTTGGAGGGTAGACTTTATGTTGTATATACCATAATATGTGTAGTTTCTTTTTTTTATCTTTGTGAGCGTTCTCGCCGTATATTTCAATTTAAACTACTTGCTATTTTCGACCCAAAAAACTAATAACTCATGAGTAAAATGGGAGAAAATTGGGGTCCAGTACGTAAATCTTTTTCGTAAGAAATTTGGTTGTTTGGAAAACAAACACCTGTGAAAAAATGGGCTGGATGCCAAAAAGATAAATGATGTAGAAAATGTTGTAAAAACTCCCATTTCCTAACCAAATAACGATATGGGGAATAGTTGGAAGAAAACAAGGTTTTTCTTTACCTAAACATAATGAAAACTAATATGAGTTGAACGAAGTATTTATCTACGATTTTAATTTCAGAATATATTAAAATATTATATATGTTACAATGTACAAATATTTATAGGTATTTATTTAACACTTTTATTGCAAATACAATCTGGCGAGCTTATTTCCAGGCGGCAATATCTTTCAACCAACCAGACAAAAGTAAATGAAGCAAGTTACGTGGTCGCATAAATCATTCAAATGACTATCCATCCCCACGAAATCCATAAACATATACGTTAGTACATGCCCACGAAACCCCACAAAGACGGACAATTACCCGAACATTATTTTTCATATTAAGTGAGATATCATCAATCAAAAGGAAAGGAAGGGATGGTGGAGAGGAAAGGAAAAGAAAAATCAGGAATGAAACATGTTATTTTACTGACTAGAAATTAAGAGGTTTTTAAGTCGTTTGTTAAAGCATGCCAAGGACGGAGCGAGTCTTATATTGGTTTGTAACTGATTCCAGAGTCCCATTGCTTGGATAGTAAAGGACGACGTAAAGAAAGAGGAGCGGTGAACTGAAAAGGCCAATAAACAATCTCTGTTTGAGCGTAGCGCTAATCCATGATTGGAAAGACGCTGAAAATTCTCGGCGAGATAAGAGGGGAGGGCGGGACAGTTAAGGGTATCATACAATAGAGACAGTATGTGAATTTGGCGTCTATTTCTAACATTCAACCAGTTCAATTCCTTCTGGTATGAAGTTGTATGATCGTACTTACAAAGGTCTATGGCATGGTAACGTACGAGATTTTGTTACTAAATCAAATCACTTCAGACTATTTTTATTTATTTAGACCCGGTTTTCCTCAGCAAAAACTTAATTTCCATGTTTTTTCGTTGTACGCAATAAATATTATTTTCTTATTAAAATGTTTTATTGCTTGAAGGAACTAAACAATGTTATGTTCATGATTGATAGCTTCCTTTTAAAAAAAATCGTAATTATCGTTTTTTTCATCCAGAAACTTCTATGATTAAAATCAAAGTTGTGTAATTCTGTGACAGTCACATATTCTATAGGTAATTCTAATTCAAATTAGTGGGGATCAAAAATGTGTTTGTTTTGTTCATCGTAAATTTGTTCTATCGATTTTTTTAAATATATTTCAAGCTTTTTGATCTTCCGGCATGACTGTTTGCGTGTCAAATTGTATTTTTTTACCTTAAATTCCATACGCACTATTAGTATTGACAGTTAATCTTAGTGTCCGACTCAATACATGTTATTTCCTTATGAATATAAATATAATGGAAACAAGCGATCACGCTAAAATTGTAACGATTCGACAGAGGACGATATCAACAATTTTCCAATCAAACATAATGTTCTTTATTGAATATTATTATATTAATGTACATCTTTCTATTTCAATGTTTCTTACTAATCTTTTTTAAATTAGTAAGATGATACCTCCATTTTTTCTTACTCTTCATTTATTTCAGCCTTATTTATCCGATTCCTTGACCTTAAGCGTGGCCAGGAGACAACGGTATCTTCGACCCCAGTGATCGAGTCTTTGGATTTAGAACCACTGGACTAGGCACGGAGCGCATGATTCATCTTTGCGTGTGTTGCGACACTTACATGGGAAGATGCAACAACACTCACACACGTCCAGTGCTTGCGAGTAATGTTACCTGACGAACACTATATCCAGACTAGGACTTTTTTTCGGTCACTGATTTGGAATACATGTGTGTTACCAACTAGGCCACCACAAAATCAGTTATTTTATTATGGCTTTAATTCAAAGTAATTATGTATTAAAAAATCAGATACGACAAAATAATCTACTAGGCTAAAATTGAATTAATATTTCTAAAACTTTTTACAAAAGGCAAGTTTAGCAAAGCAGTTTGAGACAGCTAGACCTACCAGGCCAACATAATTTTAAGAAAATAACTATTAAAAAAATATGAATCCTTTGTACCACGATGATTTTACTAAAATAATTTACCCCTAACACTAAAATAACACTCTCGTGATCCGCTTTACTGGGGGTTCTCAGCAACAGCTAGGTACACTCGAGAGTTTGATCCGCTTTACTGGGGGTTCTCAGCAACAGCGAGGTACACTCGAGAGTTTGATTAACGTAATAAATACTTTTTCTCCACATTTTCTGTTATACGTGTATTTATTTCTATCAATATATGATGATTTAAAATTGATAAGATTGAGTTTTTTTACGACGCACAATACATCGTTTAAAATTTACATAATTTTAATAAAACTGCGAACCGTAAAGAACAAGTGCAAAACAGTCTCCATTTTGTTAATATAGAAAACTATTTGACTTGGCAAGACCTATGACGAAGTGGTCTCATTCATAAATTGAAAATTATATAAATTTGTCCTAAATACTAGAACATCCAGCTAAAATATCAACACTCTGAATCCAGTTCTACATTCATTAATCGCCGGAAATTAAAAACATAGCAGTATTTTCTACCACTTACTCGTATATAAATCAGTTTGATTATTTAAATTGCAAATAGTTATCAAAACTAATACTTATTGTTTTTAATCTGTTTTTCTGAAAAAAGTGATTACAAATACTGGATAGTACTGAAATGCACAAATATGTACAATTAAAAAATATATATAGCGCCATTTAGAGAGCACACAATCTTCAAGGATGACTCTCTCACAACCTTGACTATACCGAATAAGATGTTTATTTAGAGAGCACACCATCTTCAAGGATGACTCTCTCACAACCTTGACTATATCAAATAAGATGTTTATTTACATATCAAAATAGGAAAATAAAATTTAATACAATGATGAAAAACTAAACATGTTATAGTAGACGAGTTATCGACCAACAACTACATTTATTTTTAAATAATCAACAGTACATTCATCGGAAATATTCAAAACATTTTCGCAGCGTACATACACTATGCTGGTCTCCACCGTGAGTGGCTTAACAGGTATTATGACGCCAAATCAGCACGAGTCAATGACAGTGTATTTCCAATATTTTTTGGTTTTATCCAACGTTTAAAACTATTTACTAAATCGAAAGAATAATCCATATTTTTTTTTCATATTTGAGGCAATCTGATATCATTTCATATTTGACATGTATTATGTTACTTACTTTATACCCGTAGGCTGCTATTACTCTAATGAAAACATTTGCTCCATCCTTTATATACAAAAATACTTAATAAGCAAAAATATGTGTATTTGAAAGTTACATAAATGATTTTACCCTGTATAGGATTTGAAGCGTTATATAATGTTTAACACGCTTGAACAAAGCCGATTTCTTATCGCAAATACAACATGTAGCAAGATAAATTTACTCAATTTCCGAGCACATTGGTAATGAACCAATTTCCGAGCACATTGGTAATGAACCAATTTCCGAGCACATTGGTAATGAACCAATTTCCGAGCACATTGGTAATGAACCAATTTCCGAGCACATTGGTAATGAACCTATTTATCAAGCTCCAAAACCTTGTAAAAGACTTTTGCTAATGAATAAGCTTATCAGACGTTTCCGCGTTTACTTAGTGGAGCCTCAAAATGTAACATAACTAATATATAATACTTACATACATACCATCACGCCGTTTCTCTGTTGGGATAACCAGAAAAAACCTTTCTCGAGACACAGATTTCGCCTCTTTCATGTCTAATACAACTTCTACGGTTTCTCTTAATTCTTAAATTTCTATCTTTTAAAATATTAAAACAGAATGAATTGACACTTAAATGTGAAAAAATCTACACAATTACTTAAATTAAAATTACAGATCTGTTTCGCTTTACAAACGCATTATCAAACTGTACTTAATACCTTGCTTACCAAGCTTATACCTATAGTAAAATATTTTATAATCTATGGCTTAACTAACACTATCATGAAACCTTAATAGGAGTCAACTATCCCGACATGTTGGTAACCACCAGTTTTTTTACAGCTTTTTTCCGTATTCCATCATAAATTATCTTCCAGTATATTCTTCTCAGTGCACGCATTTCCTCAACGTTTATTCGGCTCCTTAATCTCTTTTTACACGTCCATACATAAAGTTAGTGGTTGAATAGTGTTGTGGTGAATCATTTTAGTAGATTTTGATACGGTCCGATTTGAGTATATACGTTTTAATGCCCTATTGACTTTTTTTTCCTATCGCTACACGCCTATGTAACTAACTATTTTAAGCTTAACCTTTTCATATATTCCTTATTATGTTCATCTTTAAAATATAACTATATACCTTATATATAATACATCATAAATTACGCAAATTAATGAAACGCTTCACTTAGAATTTTATAAAAATGTACTTTCTATACTTTTTAAATAGTTCACATTATTTAAACGATTCATTAAAAATAAAAAAATATTGTATTCAGCGCCCCTACCTGTATTGCATATGTTCATTCACTCATTCATATGTTACCCTTTAATGTGAAATGGAATAGCGTGGCCAGAAGACGTAATAGACTTCGTCCTCTTTGGTCGTGCCTTCGGGCTAACAAAAACTGATAATCTTCAATATTTCCCGTCGACTACCAATTACATTGAATACTTATTTATATCGTAAAAAACGCATTTTATGTGTTTGTTGCCACATTGATTAAATTCTATAGTGGGTACAAATGTGTTTAATCACACGATTAATAAAAAAGTTATCTTCACGCCTTTGTTTGAATACAAATAATAATAAAATATAGCTCCACTCTATTTCCGTCGCCTTTTATTCATATTTAACAATTATATCCACGAATGGGACAAACCATGTAAGGTCAGCTAGTCACACTGGCATTGTTATGAGGAAAATTAGGCCGAGTTATATATGTCACTATTACTCCCATTTAGTCGGCCAAAAGGTGAAAGTGTTGTCGTGCTCGACTCGATAAATTAAATTGAATAATATTCCCAGGGGCAACTACTCGAATAAAAAGGCGCGAAAATTTAAGTGAAAGTCTTTTTATCGCGAACTTTTTTATATTAACACTTGTGGAACCGATTTATCTTTTACATTACATATTTTTTTTACGCGTGCGAAATTCTATTCGATTGTTAAACAAACAATGCTACTGATTAAATCAAACGTTAATGACTTTAATTTGATATACATATGCAGCATAAAATGTTTTTTTATTCCCTTGTTAAACATGTGCATCAAGAAATGAATTGCAAAAACATAACAAAGTGTGTTTTCCTGATTTTTCATCTTCATTTGCGATCTTTCTTTCCTTCTTCTGGCCATCGATCGATGGACACGTTAATTTTTTTTTAGATTTTATTGTTTTAGTAATAAGTCAATTTTTTTGCATCAAAATATAAATCCTACACTTTTAACTTAAAATGTTGTAGATCAATTGTGTGCTCGTCTGAAAGAGATTGCTACTTGGCAATGAAACAGCCATTTTGAAAACTTTGTTATAAAAATTAAGGAAACAAGTAAATGAAATAACCAATTTATCTTGAAATTTATGACATCATTTGTCAAAACTTTGTTGGAAATGTTATTGTATTGTATTACACTTATATACTCCTGTATTGTATTACAATTATATATAGCCCTGTGGCAATTTTTTCATCCAGCTGAACAGATTTTAAAAGGTCCACATGTAAAAATAGAAAGGCGTCCTTTTGGTGACATTGGAAAAAAGAAGCCTTTTTTGGAATACAGCAGAAAAAAATGGGAAGTAGAAGACAGGGTGCAAAACGACCAATTACAGACGTCAGACAGGGTCCGTTATGGGTGTGTAACTTGTGTGGCAGGCGGTGCCGTTCAAAAATAGGACAAAACAGTCAAGTAAATACTCAGCCTCGTGTTTGAAGTTTTGAATTTTGTAACCCTTACAAACGTGAAAGCATAAATTTGCGTAGACGAATGATTCAGTTTCTCAGAGAACTTCGTGAAAACTAAAATTGTTGAAAGGCGGTAAACAAAAAGACAGCCTCCATTGAGGTGAATATGCGAAATGAGAAACAACTGAAAGTTTTTTGCTCAATTGATAATTGAACAGTTTCTCAACAAGAATAAACTTCAAACTGAATACTTGAACCACTTTTTCAAATCATCCTCATTAAGGATGAATTCCCTTCTGCATGATAAAAAAAGTAACGACTTTCTCATCCACTCCCAATGGATGGTGTATATTCACCGTTATAATGTTAATTAAGTATTCTATCGTTTCAAGAGGATGATTGACGACCTCCATTGCCTAGTTAGTAATACGCTTTACGCTCATCTTTCAAGGGTTGCGGGATCTATTCCCGCTGCTACCCAGATTTACACAAAGAATTCGAGTATGAATTTTTCTTGAACGACATTTTGGTTGCTTTGAAAGAATTACCACTTGGCAATAAACCCAATAGGTTTTATTATAAACAATGAAAGTGTAATACGATACAATAATAAAATGTTTTGTGTTCTTCATTTCCATCTGATATTTTATTTTTTGAAGAAACGTACTAAATATTTATTGCGAATATTAGCACTTGCTTTGAATACTGATCTATTTTGAGTCATTAATCTTCATGTTTTTCTTTGAAACGATTTGTAGTGTGGTTGGATCAAGTAGATGATATTCTGAAAAAAGGAAATGTAGAAAGTCAGATAAATCGTAGAAGTTGTATAAGAAGGTGTATGGATGTAGTCGAGGCTAAGGATGTATGTCGAGATAGTAACGTCTGGCGCTCTGTCATCTCTACCTACTCCGATAGGGTAGGGAAATGAAGCGATGGTTAGTATCTTAGTATAATAACAAAACGTTATAAAAAGTCATAGTCGTTTTAATTTTTTTTCAAAAATTAAACGTGAAAAAATATTTACCCCTTTTGGATGTAATCTTGGATAATTGTGGACATTTCTATCAGACTTGGCAACAAAATATGACGACATCTTAAATGAATTTTGAAAAAACCCTGATCTTTAATTCTTAAATATTTTGCACGTACTTGAAAATAGTTTGCAAAAGCCAAATAAATTAAGAATGTCACTATCGTTGGCTGAGTGTAATGAATTACATAGATTCAAATACAAATACACGTTGTTAATCCAGCTGATTGGTTTGGGGCAAGCAGTAGGTAGAGAAAATAAAGAATATTAAAAAAATCAGTAAAATTAATAGAATAATGTTTCCAACAACAAATTAAATATTTGCATAATATGCTTATACGTTAGCTATACAACTTCCATGGTAAAGTTGGTAAGATGGTTTCGGGTTCAATTCCTAATGGTGGTACCCAAGCAAAATTAAATATGGATCCAGTCTAGTAAATTGGTTAACCTGGCAGCAAACTCACGCGCTCGAGGTTTATGAATATTGTTGCCTCTCCACGTGCAGTAATATTTTTAATGCGTGTTATGATGAAATGTGAGTTCAAGGTCCTGACCAAAGACAATGTTGTCTTCTGACCAGTACCTTCATCGTTGGCATCGCCTATTTTGGATATATTTAGAGGCACCATACGAATGAATGAAAAATCCATTTATTCATATGTACCATCAGAAATACAGGGATGCCATAAAACATCTCCATCCATATCCTGGCACTTGAAATATTTCGAATTCATGTTCAAACCAGCTCCGAGGCTATGAATATTGAGATGATTAACTTGAAGGGCGCTGGGATGATAACATAATGCCCCCAAAACCTGTAAAAAACCTTAATGCAACTAATCCGACCTCTTGCAGACCGAAAAAGATTATCTGAAAAATATCGAGGTTGTATTCTTCTTGCCCCACGACCCCACGAGTTACCTCAAAGTAAAAAAAAGATAAAAATAGTAATCATGAAATTTAAAATACTCAGTATAATAAAAATGGATGTTTAAAAGGGTCATGCCCAAAACATACTTATGAGAATATTGATTAAGCATTTATGTTATTTGAAATTCAGATTCGTAGCCCTCAGGGAGAGGACACACGAGCTTTCACAAAGGACGCGTGAATAACTTTCATCAAAGCTACATTAAGTGAAGGTTATTCCGAAAGCCATTTCCGTCAACAGCTTTACATAGGAGTTCTGAATGGCCTTATAAAACAAAGATGTTCACTGAATAACATCCATTTGTTTTAAAATCCAATCAATGTTATGCTTATTTTGGTTTCGACTAAGTGGTTATCGGTTTTTAGAAATTGTATTTAAGCTTTATACACTCGTTTGACATTACTTTATTATTATTAAAAAATATCAGTTCTACAAAATAGGTAGCTTATGTTTTTATTTGGAAATAATTTATTATCTTTTTTATCAGTGTGCTCGGTTTAACATTTTTGGGAATTTTTTTCTATCGGTTTAACTTTTTTTATAAAAGGAAAATTAAAGCTTGTATAAAATTTGACAGTGAAGACTTTTTACAAACCATCTTAATTTTCCAATTAAATTTGACAGTGAAGACTTTTTACAAACCATCTTAATTTTCCATTAAAATTTGACGATGAAGACTTTTACAAACCATCTTAATTTTTTATTAAAATTACATTCCGAAATATCTGTGTTCGAAATATCTATTTTATTAATTTAACAGAAAGTCTTATAGCACACTCCTGCAAAATTGCATTAAACGAGTTATCATAGTTGGCGCTTTGCAAGGACCGTGTGAGGGTTATCAAAGTTAACGAAGGGGGTTGCATTTTTCAAATTTTCTTACCTTCATTGTACAATACATCCGTTAAATTTCAAAGTATACTTTTAACAATTTTTTTTCTGTGCTTTCACTATAAATATCTTCTACTTTTATTCATATCGAAGACATTTTTTTCTTCAGTTCTTTTGTAGCCTTTTTTTAAGAAGACACTGTTAACTAAAAAGTCAACGCTCTTGCAATTAATTTTTCACTAAATATCGGTAAAAAAGTGCTGAAAGACTCGTACTTAAGATGACTTTATTCGTTGTATTATATCACACTTTTATTGTATATATTACAACTTGGTGGATTTATTGCCATATAGTAATCAATCCAAACTTACCGAAAATTTGTTAAAGAAGCATCAAGTTAAAATTGGACAGGAACTCTTCTTTAAACAATTGGAAAACAGGCGTCGTATAAAATAGGCCACGGTAGCCATCTCACCTCTGAAAATCACCAATTTAATTAATATATAAAACGTTTAAGCCTCAATTGACAATGCATTACCACTGTTAGAGAAAACTAAATAAACCACACTTGGTCACATTTTCAATATTTTACTAACAAGGCATGTTTTTTTTTTGTTTAAAAGCAGTCAAATAATTCTCCATTATAAGGATTCATTAGGACAAATGTTCCCATAAATAAGGTAGTTAAAGCTTTCTTTACAACATTTTAAAACTTGGTTCTGGAGGATACAGGAAATAAATAATAGAGTTTATTTTCGCACGAGACTAACGTAATAATGTAAAAAAATTAATTATATCATATATACGAGTACATATGAACTTTACATACACACAAAAGCACAAGGTTTAGAATAATTAAATAATAAATTTAATGTTGAATGACATCGAGAATTTAAATGAAGGCAGTTTTAATACAGCCACTATGAGTTCCAAACCATTACGAAAAAATATGTTCATTTATTTTATCTATCGGCACTGTCAGGACTGTATTTGATAAATTGCATAGTTCACATCCCCGATATTAAATTCCCGACATTTCATGTTTCCTGAAACATGTGTCTCGAAACAAAATAATTTAGTATATTTTTAATACTGTCGCTAAGATTAAGCCAATAAAAGAAAAGGTTCTCTTAAGTGGTCACCGCCTTGGAGTACAAGACTATATCCCGAATTGTAAAGAATTCCATGGTCATTGTTTGTTTAGGAAAAGGGTCTATAATAAATTCAACTTTGTTTTGGTTATACAAATGGAATATTGCACTGCCAACTTAGGTGGTCGGCTCGGGTTGTAAAAACTACATCCCGGATTGTAAAGAATTCCATGGTCATTGTTTGTTTAAAAATAAAAAGGGTCTATAATAGAACCTACTTCGTAGTTATTTTCTATTGTAAAGATGGAAATTGTAAGGCCAGCGGTTTCGGCTAAGGAATAGGACCTACGGTCCTATTGTGAGAAGACAAAAGTGAAGTATCATAAAAAAAATCCATACGGCTCAAGATGGGATAATAAAGTACTGTCTAGACGACGACCCTTTCTTGCCGAATTGTAAAGAAATACCGATCAATTGTCCTTCAAATAATCTCGGGTCTAGCCGGCGGCTATAGTATTTTATTTAGTGACAAAGAAACGTAGCTTCTCTTTCTCGCGAGGTGGGTATAAAAGGCCAGAAATTTCACGAGGAGGTCTCTTGTGCCACCAGATACGACACGATTAGGACGTCTCTCCAGAAACAGTGTTTGTACGGAAGACAGCCAGACTAGTTTTCCTCGTATATCGCAGAAGTCCAGGACTCCAATTACAATTATCGGTGAATATTATTCCTTTTATCTTAATGTTGGATTTCGTCCCCACGTTAAAAACCCCCGATCAAAGTAATTTCAAATTGTTATTGAAATCTCCCTTGCTAAATACAACACAGTCTTTCTAGCCAATTTTAAACTTTTTTCTTGACATTCGTCAAGTTTTTTTTTTCTATATTTTTTTTCTTTTTTTCTTTTTTTTCATAATATAATAAACTGTTTCATTTAAAATTATACTTGTTTAATTGTGTCGCCTTGTCCTGCTGAAAGTGAGAGAGAGTTATTCAGAGTTAAGGGAACCCAACAAACCCCAGAGATCTAAAGAGTTCTTGCCTCTTTAAGAAACCGGCGGAGCTGAACGGGCGTGTCATACCTCATATGATGGTAATGTGTTATAACTGATTTATGTATTGAAATCTGAAAATCATAATATTGTTTTTTTTAAATAGGAAAGAGGTGTGACAGCACCCTCCCCTACTTACCACTGTTCGTCATCCGCGTCCAATAGTAATTCCAACATACGCGATAGTGAACTACAAGTTACTTGCCCACTTCATTGGTTCCCAACCTAAATCATCGGTTACTGGGGCCCTTTGAACACGTCCGCATCATCAATTCGGATGTATTGAGGTATGCTGGGTGAATAAAATAAACAATATCCTTTTTTGACATTCAAGGTTTACGAAGGCAATCTGGTATGGCTTTTGTATTGGTAATTTGTATATATTGATTTTTCAGTTTGTCAGTAATTATGTATTAAGAAAATTTGAGAGTGGCTCCTTTATTTATTTTTTAAAGTATACAAGCTACCAACAACTCTAACGATGAGGTAAAATATATTCTTTTTATTACACATATAAATATTTTATTCCATATATGTATCACATAACACCAATCCCCATATCGTAATAGGGAAAGAAGACCGAGTGCCAGACTTTCCTATCGTGACACACATCTTTCCCCTCCTCTACATCCATACACCTTCTCATACAACCTTGGTCTTCTACTACCACGGCTTCCACTCACTGCGCTGCATATTTAAGAACCTTTATTTATCTCAAAATATTCCTACTACCTAACTGCTTTACAATTCCGATCCACATCATTATTGCCTTGATATTTATTTTTTGTTTACTTGTTGTTAATTTTACTCAAAGATTATATTATTTTACAATGTTTAACATGGTCATGAATTCAAATAATAATTTTTAAACAAATTTTGTTTGATTTTGAAAAAATGCTTCAAAAAAATCTGCCAGATGTATTTACATGATGTTAAAATCAAAATAAAATCAGGTGACCCATAATCAACTTTAATTTATAAAAATATATAATTAAATGATGGTTTGTTATAATCAATATTAATTACTGCAAACATATAAAAAAAAAGGTTCAGAATTCATTATTTATAAATAACAGGGTCGAAATAATCACCATAGCGTTAGGGGGTGTTCGTCTAATCTGGTTCAAAAATTTGAACTAAGCACCCGTAAATTTCCCGAGGTTTCACTTCAATCTCTTGACGAATGTTTTCTTTCAAGTGCAGCGTAGTCATTTAATTATTTACATATGTTCGGTTTTTTTATGTTTCCCTAAAAATCGAGTGGCGATAAATTATGACTTCGTGATGGCCACACAATATCAACCCTTCTCAAAATCAGTTTTCCGGGAAACACCTCATGAACTCCTTTCAAAATATTATAGAACGTGTGACAAAGGACCACATTCTGTTGAAACTACGTCCTTAAATTTAACCCCGATAATTTTAGCAATTCCGCAGTAAAAAAATTCTCAGCATTCGAATGTAACGTTCCGAATTAACTCTTAATGCTTGGCCTCAAGAGTCCTCAAAAAATAAGGCCCTATGATCCCCGACGATGATATGGCTACCCAAGCTGTTACTCGAACACATTTGAGTGGTCTCTGGTGTTACAATATTGGGTTTTTATCTCTCTAACAGTGACAATTTTGCTTATTGATGAAACCATTCGTATAGAAATTTGCTTCGTCTGAAAATAGTATGTTGTTAAACCCGTAGGACTATTCAAGCATTTTAGCAGTGAAATCCAATGTTGTAACAAAGTTGACTTCATTCAAATCCTGCATATATTGAATTTTATAGGGACGGAGTTTTAGCTCAAGAGATAAAAAAAATTACTGCAAGATCGTACGCGACATCACTAATGCTAAACGAACGCTCGAAATTTGATAGCATTGGATTGGCGCGTACGAACTCGTTGACTTGTTCTGTTCGAGAAGTTTGTGGGCGATCTTGTAGTCAAGATTTTAGCATGGAAAAATGTTTTACCCATTGTTTAGTGTTTTTGGTACTCAACTCGAAGTGTCTAAAAGTTACATCTAAACCATTTTTTCCGTAAAACGCATGCACATAAAACGCGTGCTATTGCACCGTCAAGTAACTCATTGCAACTCAAATTACCAGAAGCGATCAAGTGAATAACGTATTTTGTATTGAATGTCAAAACTCAAAATTTTAACTATTATTGTTTATTAAAGACGTCAGGCTGTGGATAAAAATAAATTATTTCAATTTTGTAATTTAATTATTATATCCCGGGCTAAATTTTTTTTGACATAAGTCAAAATAATATATTTTTAACATAAGTGACACATGTTATTACAAATCAAAACTATCTCAAATATTATTATCGGCAACAATGTGCTATTTGGGTGATATCTGTTTTTAGATTTGATATTTTTTCCACTTTGGACGAACTTCAAAGCATTTCAGAAGGATCTGAGTAATTAATATTATAATTTTCGTTCAAAATGTCTCATTTCGCCCATCTGTTGCAATCCTCTTAGTATTCCGCGCTAAAATTGATTTAGCAAAATCATTGTACGACAGTCGTATTATTTTTCATTATGACGAAAATCTGATGAAGAAAATCTATGAACATTTCATAAATAATCATTTATTTTCTCGAATTAATTTTCTTAAATATTTTCCTATCTGAAACATTAAATAACATTCTTAAGAAAATGAAAGTCGATGGCTCGGAGACATTTGATATTCAAATTTAAGATATTATTTAAAAAAAAAAAATCTGTTCCCGATCCATTCGTCAGCGTTTTGTCCAATTGAAAAGTGATGACGTGTATTTAAAATAAATGAGAGGGATTTTTCGATATCTTTTTATTACAGAAAAAGGGGAGGAATGTCAAAAGTAATTTTAAAAATTGGATTCTTTTGAGGCATTCAAATTCATTATAATAAAGAATGTTAACTTAAGACAACCTTCGTAGCTTAGTTGATAAGACGCCTGTTTTCTGGCCTTGGGGTTACGTGTATGATTTCCATTGGAACCCATTTTATTTTTGACAAGTAAATAAAAAATTATAATTACTTTTCTTTAAATCAATATCGTCGAGTTTCTGTTACAAAGTGGTAAGTGCTAAATTTCAAAATAATATTTTCAACCTACGATCATATAACTTCATAGCAGAAGGCATTGAACTGGAAATAAATATTAGAAAGAGATACCAAATTCACACACTGTCCCTATTGTATAATATCCTTAACCCTCCCGCCACCCCATCTTACGCCGAAATTTTTCAGCGTCTATCCAATCATGAATTAGCGCTACGCTCAAACAGAGATTGTTTATTGGCCTTTTCAGTTTACTGCTCCTCTTTTTTACGTCGACCTTTACTGTCCATACAGTGAGACTCTGGAATCAGTTACAAATCAATATAAGACTCGCTCCGTCCTTGGCATGCTTTAAGAAGCGACTGAAAAAACTCTTAATTTCTAGTCAGTAAAATAACGTATTTCAGTCCTGATTTTTCTTTTCCTTTCCTCTCCACAATCACTTCCTTTCCTTTTGATTGATGATATCTCACTTTATATGAAAATGAATGTTCGGGTGATAGTCCGGCTTTGTGGGGTTCGTGGGCATATGCTCACCTATGTGTTTATGGATTTCATGGGGATGGATAGTCATTTGACTGATTTATGCGACCACGTAACTTGCTTCATTTACTTTTGTCTGGTCGGTTGAAAGAGATTGCCGCCTGGCAATAAGCCCGCCAGGTTATATTTGCAATAAAAGTGTTAAATAAATATACATTTTTTACAAATGATGTGTCACCTTTTCATAAATGGTTTTACTCTGAAAATATTTTTGTGGCTTTGTGACGTATAACTGAATAAATAAAACATTAATTATTTTATTACTTTAAACATTTATAGTATATAATATTTTTATACATTCCACAAAACGGATTTATTATAGAAAATAAGCAAAAATATTAGTATGTATCAAAACAAAGCCGACGTAATAAGTTACCGCCACGGGCAAAAAAGAAAGACATGCGGATTTATTTTTTGTTAGCGATAATTTATCTTCACAAACTTCATCTGCTATTCGTATAAATTACAACGCCCTTTTCCAGGATTTAAAAGACAAATTTCCAATATGAAAAACTACCTTAAAATATAAATACAACAGAAAAAAACATCTGGGAGTTTTTCACAGATTTTATAATGGTTTTTAACTTAATGAAATTTGACTGAAAGTAAGGCGAACCTTCTGGAAATATTTTATTGTTTTATGTTACTAGTATATTCTAATTGTTTATGCATTACGAATAAAAATATATTCATAATTGATAAATGAGATAACACTAAATTGGAAAACAAAATAAAATGAATTGTAAATTATCTGTTAAAATTCCTAATGCTTTGATGTGCTCTATTTTTTTTCTTGTTAAATCTTAATTCTATCCCGTGTTAACTTTTTTTAATATTTTACTACTACATTACTTTTTAATCAAACAGTAACCTAAAAATCTTATATCTTATTTTTTTTGTACTTTTGTATTCACCACTGTTTTATTTTTGGGGATTCATAATCGGTTCCAAAGACCTCCACCTTTTTCTTCAAGTGAAGATGAACTAAACTACATGACTTAAATATGACTTAAGAGGAAAGAGGTAGTGGGTAATAAATGAAGGTGAGTAGGTAGGCGTTAAAAGGATGGCTTTTGAACGGGAAACATATCTAGAAAAGGACTTTTATTAAAATTAACTTGACTATTCATAATGTTGAGAATTACTTTTACACTATTCCAGAAAAGAAAAGTTTTTCGTTTTAAGCTTTTGTATAAAAACGTGTACCGACAAGTCAGCTTAACTGAAACCTGTCCATTTTTATAAAGACTTTACAATTTATCTTGCATAGTGAAATTTAAAAAAATACGCATTTTATTTTAGAACCAGTCTCTTCTGTACACATTTTAAACCCTGTTTAAAACATTTACCACAAATTAAGTCAATATGTATTCCACTTTGCGGCGAACTACATAAACGTCTTAAAATTAAGTGCTTATAGTAAAAAAAATCCCAAACATTTATGAGGTATTTACTATTCGATAACGTCATGTAATTTAGCAAATTTCGGGTTTATGTCAGCAATTCTGAGCATAATACCGAGCTCCTTTCATGTGTCACGCGTCAGCTGAATAAAAATTGAGAACGCGGGCTCTTAAAAGCACTAGTATCATCAAAATTGATTACACAACTGTACAAAATAAAATAATATTTTTGCATCTGGCGTGGAAATAGGCGATTATCCCTAATTTCGGGATACAGTATATTTATCTATTTTTTTTAATAACGCCACGTTTATTAAATACACAATCGGCTTATATACACACATGAGATGAGCTTACCATTTAATCGAACTAAACATTACAGAAATAATTACATTAAAATAAAAGTTTTAAATGTTTCCCCTTAATAGCTGTTAAAAGGGAAAATAAAAAAAACTTTATTTAATTTGAATACAATTACTTTCCCTTTGGTGAAGGAAAAATAATTGTATTTTTAATTGTAAGCTTTCCGTTTATAAGTAATTTCTTATGTATATCTGTACAAAACTAACAGTAGCTACCTTACATTGCAGGATCCCTGTGACTTTGGTAGCGATGCTTCATGGTAAGAAAGTATTCGTGAAAATGTTTGCCTTATACGTCACTTACAGACCCCAAGTTTTGTGGGGATAAGTCCAGAAAATGATTTTTGAGCGAGGAGACAAGATTAAAGCAAAATAAATAATCATGTGGACTTGACGGTCGATAGAGAGACAAATGGTCTCGATGAACCAAGCATCGGGCACCTTGAATGACAGCTTGAAGAAAAATATATTTGTGCATCGCTAGTTAAAAAAATCTATTTATAATCTCAGTCCTTTGAGAATAAAAAACATTTTCACTTCAGGAGAGCCACGAATCGAAATTGACTGTAAATAAACAATCAGTTCATTCCAATCATATTAAAAAATAATCTATATTATATCAGCCCAGAAAGCAGCAACTGCAATGGCATTGAGATTTCCTTTTTGCAGGTCTTCTTTCGAGTGAATAACAGGTAACAGAGGCGCGACATTAATTGAATGTCACCTCACATGCATAGTGGTGAATCCTCTGCTTCAAGCCTCCATCTGAGGAGATTATATAATATTTTAATCTTTCCAAGTGGGGGTGGCGTAGGCGACTAAAAATTCACCATACGGTTCATGGTAGATGGTGCCCCATCGACAGGTACTCTGACGTCAGCTTCCATATCCGCAAAATTTCAGTTCTAGCTCTCCAGTGAAAATTCAAACTGTTTTATGGCGGATTTGCTTGTCCCATTATTGACCAACATTACATGCGGGAAACAGGGCTGGAAAATAATAAGTTATTATTGTTAATATCTTACTGTGCCTACGTTATACATTAAACATTATCATATGCATGTATATGTATACAGTAAAACAAAGTACATAAAGGGATCTGTATTTTCTGCGGTTTTAGACATACGCTATAGATCTTGGAATGTATCAACCGCAGATAAGGATTGATTTATGTATAGAAATTAAGTATTAAATAACACAGCATACGCTTCGTTCTAACTTCAACCTCTCACAACTGTCATACAAAAAGCTTCAGTATACCACATATAAATTTCACAATTTTTTGACCTAATTCTTTGTAGTATTTTTGTAATGAATATTCCACTATAGTGATGCAAACATCACGCGGCGAGATAATGAAATGTCACTCTGAAAATGCAATTTCAAGGCGCATCTAAAGCGGGTCCATTTCAGTCGACTTATTTAAAATGCTACTCATATTTACATCAGTGGTATATTTATGCACAAAAAAATCATAGCTCTAAATAAAGAATTTGAAATAGACTAGAGAAAAAGTTTTAAGCCTTTAATATTTATGTTAAAAAAACATAACACCTTCCTTCTTGTACAATTTTCATACTTATCATTATTTTTATTTTTATGTTTTGTTTGAATTCTTATCACTTTTACTTTAATATGATATAAATTGACTACGTTTGAGACACGATCGTGGATACCAATAGTATTTTTGAAACAATATTTGGTTGATTGGAAGAAATTGCTTTTACATTCAAATGTAAGAATAAATAGAAGTTCTTTCCATTATTACCTACAAAAATTTAAAAAATTATATGTTAAAACAGCGAAAGCATGAATTTTCAAAATATTGCTAAATGTTAAGATATTTTTTGATGTTGCAGGGTAGGTATGATAAAAAATCGATGAGTACTGAACTTTTATAGCTCCTTTAACTATGCAGGTACCATACCGTCACACTCCACAGGGCCTGCCATATCATAATACCTCTCCATATTGAATCGATCCAGAATAATAAATTTATTCGATGAAGATGTTTATTGGTTTCAAGAAATATCTTTCAATCAATTTGCTTTTGTTTCAAAATTATTACCGGTATTCGTGACCGTGTCTTGAACTTAGTGAAATATAACATTAATAGTGTCAAGTAACCAAAAATTAGAGTGAAAGAAAAAACTCTCAAATACGGATGGGACCTGCATAAAGGTTAATGACTTACATCGTATTCTTGTTGAAAGATTTGATAAAAACAAATACGAGTACCAAAACAACGTTTAAAATTTTAAATCCTAAAATAATATTTGAATCTAGATTTTTTCAACATTTAAAGAAACTCATCCACTTTATATCTGTACAGCTCCAATCAGTGCTTTATTTCAAGTGCTAATATTTACTCGGAGATATTGTCTGTTCATCTTATGTTTGGCCTGCCTCCTCGATTTTAATGTTTATATCTAAAAAAAGTAATGTACTCGTATATATCTAAAAAAAATAAGAATTTTAACGATTTAATTCAGTACATAAATGTATTGCTTAATAACAGTGATAAAAATGTTAAGTCACGATCATTCGCTAATTATTTCTCAAGGTATGTACGCGTAATTTTTCAAATTTTGAACATTGCATATGCTGTCTCGATAAAAGCTGATTTTTGATTAACCAATGTTTTTAACAAAAAGTTGATTGTAATTAAACAAAATAATAATTCCGTTAAATGATTTCCATTCACACATAATATTTCAAACAAATAAAACTAGGCTTCAGATTTTGTTCAATTATTTTGTGTTTAAAAATGTCTTGATTTAATTTGTTCAAATAACATATATTGTACACCAAATACTTGTTTAACTTTTTCCTTCCTGTGCTAAAAAAATCTGTGCTGTGTATGATATTCAATACACATCAATACACATGTAAAAATGAGCGATTTAAAATCGAAAAAATAAGAATATTCATAGCAAATCGCTTAAATTAATTAAATTTGAAGTAATTAAAATTTAATTGCTGAAAACATGACAAAAACATCGCCCGGCGTTCACGAAATGGGCGAAGAGACCACCTCCAATAGATGCTCTAGAGCTACTGAGAGCTGAGACGGGACTCGGTCTCGGATTGTTATACCTCGAAGGAACAAACACCATTGCGAACTGAGAATCTATTTCTTGCGTTCCCATATACCGAAGTAGAGTGAGAGTGAGACGTGAATAGCGTCGCTTCCTCACCCATAGCGGTTTTTTAGAATGAATATACCTACGTCACACACTGCGACACGTTTGATTGTATTTGTGAATTTATTCCTAATTTTCACTAAATATATCTCTGATGTGGCCGATAAGTGCTAATTATTATTAATATTATTTTTTCATTCAATGCCTATATGTATTACGGAAGAAGACTTAAAATCTGAATCCAGTATTTATTATATTTATAGAGATATTCAAGTTTTTAGAAGCAATGTGTACTAGTTGCACATCACAGGGAAGGAAGGGTTAAGTGTTTAAATATTTCTTGAAGCCAATCATCAAATGAAAAGATTTAATTAAATGTTTTTCTTTAACCTATCTTATTAAGATTACCTTTATTGATTGGACGGAGACTTGGATTTACTATTATATATATATATATATATATTCTTAAGGTTTACGTAAGAAACCAAAAGAACATTTGTATTTTAGAAATGTATATCACATTAATTTCCTCCCTCGTTGAACAGTATAAAAGAAGTAATAAAATTTTATCGATTTTCAGATATCATGTTTGATTGGTTTCACATTTATAGAAGAAATATCATTCAGTGCTCGAAATTTTCAAATATATTATTTAGCATAGCATATATTTTCTGTTTATTTTAACTAACACTCACTATGCTCATCATATGATTTCCTCTGCATATGTACGAGTAACTCGTTTGAAATAATAATTCCTAAAAGTACTGAATAAAAGAAACAAAAATTAAAATAATTTAAAAATTACGTATCTGAAACTTTGTGACACAAAATCACAAATCTATTTGTGTTAGCCCGCTAGTAAGAAAACTTCTTTAAGATCCAGCGTTTGGTGCTAAGTTGAATGACAGTGAACTAGGTTCGTGGATTTCTTTCAAAGCTGTTCATAGGATTCTTGGACAACTATGTATTCATAGTGAACGATCTGCTGGAATACTACAAAAATCTGGTTTGCGAAATGGCACTCATAATCCATTTTTTCACTCTCATCTGGATTTTTCCCCGAAAAAATGGGGTATGTTTAAAAACGAACAGAGTGAACGCATTCACCGTGGTATTTTTAATATGAAGAATCATTACTAAGGCAGCTTTTAAAGATAGTAACTATTCAAACTGTTCGATCAACAAGACCCTTAAATGATGGTACATACTGTTTTGGTTTTTGTATAGAGATACTAAAGGATCTTCTTACAAACAGAAAACTTCGATTTCGTACTCCGCCAAATAAAACCCCATTGCATCCAACTTAAAAAAATATATTTTGTGTGTTATTTTATGACGGCTTTAAAAGAACAAAAAAGGTTATTATGTATTAATTATGATAAACCAAAAACAAGTCAGTGACGAATAATATTTGAAGTTTAAAGAAATTGAGCAATGAAAGATCAACAACAAAAAAAGTTTAGAAATATTTTCTCACATTTGAAGCACTTTATTTCATTCTCTGTTATGTCTGTCTACTCGTATATTCTATAAGCTCTAGTGTATGAGCAAAAGCGATAAACTTTTATAGTATCATTTTTAAAGGTGATGGTTTCAAGTTAATGCTCCTATATTTTTGAAACTTCAATAAAAATATATTCTTAAGAAGATTTTTTTCCAAATGTAGATAAAAGTACTTAAAAGAGTCTTCTAGCCACGAATAAAAATTGAATTTAGCAAAAATTTAAGAACCGTAAACAGCACGAATTTTAAAACGATGACTTTATAAACTATTTATTTTCGATATTTTCACTAAAATTTGTATTGTTAAAAATCATTTTAGCTTTACGAAGATTTTATTTGAAAAAAATATCCATCATTTCCTGTAGAATTGTAGTATGAAAAATAATACAAGGTTTTTAATATCAAAATTTTGTATCTCATCAAAATAATAAAAGTATGAACATACCACGAAATTTAAACAATTTATTTTTAATCTACTCGTTTATCCTTAACATAGCCAAAATGTTACCACAAAAAAGAATTTTATTTTAACACTTTGTATTCGGATCCCGAGTTTTAACGTTCAAAACGTTTCAATTTACGTTGAGTCCCGGTCCCGTCTTTTCACGTAATCCAACACCTTTTCCAGTAACAGGATATACTGCTTACATATATAAAAAAATTGTAAACATTTCATCCTTTAACTTCAATCTCCTGATTTCATGCATGGACCCTTTATGTCATCTCATAAATGTGCAGTAAAATGTCAGATTCGAAATAAAGTGTCTAAATATGTGTTGATATGTATTCCATCAACTAACAAAAAAGAAAAACCCTGCAGAACGTACAAGGTGTGTGCAAAGAACAAGAAAACAAGTGCTTCCTGCACATGTATAAGGAGTGTAAATGTCGATCTCTATATCGGATAATCTTGACAAAATGACCATACTGAACTAAACAATTTATTTAAGTATTTCAAACAAAAACACCAAGTTTCATAACAATATTTCTAAAACTTACTTAAATATAGCCATTTAAATAAACTCTTCACAAAAATCTTAATTAGTCATAAACAATTCGGGTACTGGGAAAGCTTGTCCTAATTTTGATCGGGTCCTAAAGGGTTAAGAAAATAAGTGATTAAATTATTTACTAGATTAACCAAAAACTGATCGATTTATTTGGACTAACTTATGATAGTCATTATTAGATATTGAAATATTATAAATGATCAAGTAAAATACAAATGAAACTCTCTTTTCCTTTTTAAGAAGCATTTGAAAAGATATACTATAAAATAAGAATCAGGGCTCGAGTATTTGTCGCTGATGATTAAAAATATCAATTTGGTAATGGCGTATCTATGAATTTTCAATCAACTTAATAATATTATAACTTTATAAATATGCCTACGTTTTTATTGCAAATAAAATAATCATTAACGTCACGCGACGTTCCTATTGTCACGAATACTTTCCTATAATAAATGCGTTTCACTCTTCCTTCTTTCAGAATTAAATTTAATTGGTCGCACCACATCTTTCTAGATCTTTCCAAACTTATTGTACCTTATACGAGTATACTTCTCGTATAGATTATATTCGTATATCTTTCATGATTCATTATTTTTACGTGACCAAACCATCTCAATTTTCCTTTCTTCGACTTAAGCACTACATTTTCTTTCAATCCGCATTATTTTCTTATATCATCATTGCTCATTCTGTCCCACGTTGTTTTTACATATATTAGGTGTACAAATAAGTTTCCGCCGTTTTTTATCAAAAATTGGGCATTTATTGTGAAAGAACGGAACCTCATCTTTTATTCGAAGTATTGCCCATCGCTTGCCACTACCTTTTCCCATCTTTCTGGCAGCATACGGATACAGCGTCGGAAGAATGCTTCATCTTTTGAGGCTATCCACGAATCGACCCAATTTTTGGTATCTTCATATGATGTGAAGTGCTGCTCAGACAGGTCATGCGTCATCGATCGAAACAAGTGATAATCAGAAGGAGCAATGTCTGGTGAATACAGCGGGTGGGGTAAAACTTCCCAATTGATTGTTTCCAAAAAGGTTTCGACCGGCGCTGCAACATGTGGACGAGCATTATCATGCAGGAGAATAATTTTGTCGTGTCTGGAGTAGCAGTGGGCGCGCTTTTCCTCGAGTGCTCGACTCAATCTCATCAATTGTGCTCGGTAGACAGCCCTAGCAATGGTTTCGTTCGGTTTGAGCAACTCATAATACACGACACCAAGCTGATCCCACCAAATACACAACAAGAGTTTTTTTCCATGAATATTTGGCTTAGCTGTAGATGTTGAAGCATGGCCAGGGGTTCCCCATGATTTCTTCCTTTTTGGGTATCATAGTGGATCCATTTTTCATCACCAGTGACTATACGGTGCAGAAAACCCGGCGTTCAACGTTTCTCGGTGTCAGTTCATATGGAACCCAATTTCCTTGTTTTTGAATCATTCCCAATGATTTCAACCTATGTGAAATTGCTTGTTGAGTCACTCCTAATGTAAGTGCAAGTTCTTCTTGCGTTTGGCACGAATCTTGATCCAATAATACTTCCAATTCCGCGTCTTCGTACACTTTCGGCCTTCCGCTACGTTCTTTGTCTTCGATGTGAAATTCACCGTTCTTAAACTTTTGAAACCACTCACGACAACTTCTCTCACTTAAGGCAGCCTCACCATATGCTTCTACAAGCAATCGATGCGCCTCAGCTGCATATTTCTTCAAATTGAAGAAGTAAATCAAAAGTTCCCGCAAATGACGCTTATTCGGCTCAAAACTTGACATTTTCGAACACAAAAAAATATGTTATACTGATAAAAATTCACTAATATTTCAAGGTCATGTTGTTGACAGATGTCCAACCTTACGATAATGACATTTTACATCTGACAATTTTAACCATAACTTACTGGTGGCGCCAACTTTTGTCAAACGGCGGTGACTTATTTGTACACCCAATATTCTCCGCAACGCTCTCAATTCTATCACATAAATCTCACTTTTATCACTTTTTTGCAACGTCCAAGTTTCATTTGCATAACCTAATGTTGAGTCCAAATTTTTATTGTGATCAGATAATTTTACTTCCCTCGAAATACTCCGGCCGCTAACTAATCGTTTAACCCACCGTGTGAACATAAACATGCTTCCAAAATATCAAATTCCCTCAACTTGCTCTTTTGTTTTGTTTTCACTTTTATTTAACACACTCTTAATTCCTCTCTCAATAAATAAAATAAAAGGAACTATAATAAAAAATATTGCCCGATAACATAAGTCGTACTTACCGGTGTCGATATTAATAGACTTAATACGAATATGACATATGAATGACAGGGATGTTATTTAATTTGCATATTTACATTCATAATACGAGTATGTCAAATTAAATATGAATGGAAAATTTCGACTAAATACGGGTACTTAAAAGTTAGTATTTAAAAAAGCTAGCAATGTAACAAATTCTCACAAAGATAAGGTCACTGCTGAATTTTATTATTGTAACTAGTGTATGGGGAATAATCATATATTTTTGTAGCGTAAACTGTAAATTGACGACCTCGGCTTCGAAATAAAAAATATAAAAAAATATTCTAGTCTGGTTTAAGGGTTCCTAAGTAATAATACTCGGACGCTTTAGGTGTTCCAGAGTGTTATTAAGTCATCACGTGCGGCAGTATTTTCAACACGTGCGTTGACGACCTGTGAATTAATTGCCTGATACAGTGGTTCTAAACCCCAAGCCTCGATTATTGGGGCTGAACAAAATGTTTTATTATTTTTGTACTGTCGTTGTTTATAGCACAATATGATGGGGTTATTGACAATTGGAAATCTCTTTCAAACAACCAGAAATTTGTTTAAGAAGCCTTTAGTGAAAACTAAACTGAATTACTTTTAAAAAAAATGAGTACCAATGAAAATCGAACCCGCAATCTTCGGGTTGAGATACTGGGATCTAACTTACCACTAGACCACTGAGGGAATCGGAATGTTATCTACCGGTCATGTTTTTCGAAATGAATACATCTCATATCCTTTCACAATTACTATAGACCAGTAGATCTCAACCTTTTCATAAATACATCAAAATATTAATACCTTTAACAAAAATATGTCTTGTATACAAATATGAAAGCATGACCATACGTGTCACATATTTATACATCCCTTAAAAAAATTATAAATATTAGCAAATACGATTAACAAACAATTTGATTATTCATATCAAGTGAGATATCATCAATCAAAGAAAAAGGAAAGGAAGGGATGGTGAAGATTTTACACCGCATATTGCACATATTATCCACGTACTAACAGTACGCATATACACTGTTTAAGAACCACCGCTAAACTCATAGACTTATCTAATAAAGGAAATACTATACTTCTCAAAAAATCAGTTACTGACAGTTTCTATGAATAAAAAGCAATGACAATTAATACGATACCACAGTATTTTTGAGATAGACACCTTATGAAATATAGCATAATATCCAACGAACGCAGGTCAGATCTTGATTGTCAATGTGGAAATATAATGTCGTATCGATGTGTTAGCCGGCAAAGAGACATTATTTGTTCGATGAACTGAACGTTATAGGCCACATCAGATGATGCGTCGATGAGGCTTTTCAAAGTCAATTAGCTGGAAACCAAGATAATCGAATATACAGTGAAAGTGACGCTCAAACGAGCAAAAGGTTTCCAACACTGTTGCTTTTCTATTTCCATAACACTTCCATGATTTTTCCACAGAGCGCTGCTGTTTAATTCAATAAATTTGCTGGAAAGAGACCTTCTTGTCTGGTTATTCTTCTTAAGAAGTTTTTCATTCGATGACCACATAAACAAGCTTTTGAAACCAATTTGTGAATTCTGAAGAAGTAGGGTAATGTAAAAGCAATAAATGCTATCAAAATTAAGGTAAACGGAGAAATTAATTTTTACACAACAATCGCACAAAATCAACAAAATATAATAGTGTGCTGGTGCCCGTCTTGATGTATGAAACTTGAATTTGACAGAAAAACAGTAAGTAAGACTGATGTTGTGAAGATGCGTGCACTAAGGGAAAATTGTGGAGTGTTAATGTTTGAAAGAAGGCGAAATGTTAAATCACAGGTAAAACGGATGTTTTAAGTAAGATAAAGAAAGGAGTTTGAAATGGTTTGGACATGTGGAGAGAATGAATGGTGAAAGAATAACTAAGGAGAAAGGTAAAGTGAGAAATATGAATAATAGAAGATTGTACATGGCGAGATGTATGAATGTGGAGACGACAAAAAATGTATGATTGGATAGAAAAGTTTGGTGTTTTGTTCACTCTGCCTACCCCGCAAGGGATACGGCGTGAAAATATGTATGTATGTAAAACAAATTTACTATACGAACGTGAGTGAAAACTGTCACGAAGGAAGATTAAAAAATTACCATTAATGTTTGTTTATAAGTGTAAATATAATTCCAAAAATCACTAATAATGGGTGAATGGAAAAGAAACAAGAACGAGGGAATTAACGAAAACGACTGGATGTAGAGAGAAAAGAACTGTGAAAGATAAAAAGTTTAAAAAAGTTAGTTTCTTTATATAGAGTACAACTAGGCGGGTTCATCTTATGCTGTGGCAATCTCTTCAAACCATCAAGAAAGATGTTAACGATGCTTCAAGTGATATGCTGAGTGAAACATTGTTGTGAAGAAATTGGACTCCAACAGAAATTGAATCTATACGTACTCGTAGTGTATTACTCCCGTGTTAAAACCCAGACGTATTTTCAAACAGGGCTCACAGAAGCTGGAGTTACCGTAACAACTATGAAACGATTAGTAGATGTCGAATCGGCGACATAAAAACAATGAGTTGGTAAATATGCAATATTATTCTTTAAACTCTCTCTCATTATTTTTATGCCACTATTTTGAAAACTGAAGGATTAAAATGATGACCTCTTTGGCCTAGGTAGTAAAACACCTGTCTCCCAACCTGGGCGTTTGAGGTTCAATTCCCCAATTTTATAGCTCAAGCATGAACAGATCTAAACCGTCAGGAAACCTTATATGTACAATAGCTCAAGCATGAACAACACAAATAAGGAGACGAAAATAACATTTTAATAACAATTATTTTTAGTATCTTGCGTGAAACACGCTATGTAATATTTTTTTCTCAAGGTTTGCCCATGGAAGGATAATAACAATAAAAAATGTAATTTATATATAAACGTTTGAATTTTTCACTATTTCATTTTAATTTAAGTGTAAACGTTTTGTTATATGTATTTAATTAAATTAAATACCGTTTTTTTTTCGTATTGTATCCTTCAATGTATCCAAATAAATGTTTCGGACATATTGAAGAGACAATATTGTCTTCAGCCCCAGTAATCGAGCCATCGGATTTCAAACCTCTGAAGCAGGTACGAAACTCTCGGTTCGTCATTGAACGTCTTGGCAATACTACCTATTGGCGCTTGCGAGTATTGTTACTAGACGAACTCCTTTACCATATGGCCACCTATTTTTTTTTTGTTTTGGGTACCATCGGGTTTTACTTTGCTCCTATCGATGTGCCATCTAAGCATTTCACTCTCTTGACTCGAGTGTGTTAAGTTCTTTTTCACTGGATGCCATTATAGTGATAGCATCAGCAAAACGCTAGTTGTCAAAAAAAAATCTTATCTTGTAATACCACTAGCTCACTCACATAAGGAATTCTGAATAATTTCTCCTTATAAATTTTAGTGTCGGAAATAAAAAAAATATACCCATCACTATCTTTTTTCTGCTTGAAACTGCGATAATTATCTTGTGAACACAAGTCAAAAGATAAACATGATTGAATTGAATCTATGAATTTGATGAAAAAAATAATTGGTTACCAAAATTACTGCATCACAAATAATGTTTTTGAAATCCATTATATTGAGGTTTGAGTGAATGTGATGAAATGCAAGTAGCCTGAACGAGAGGACATGTACGAGCTAAATAATAAGTATTAAAATGATCAAATGTAATAATTGTTATCCAGCTATAAATTAGTATGTAGGTATTAACTATTTCCACGAAATTATAATAAATATTAAGATTATGAATAATAATAAACATAGGGTATGTATAGGAAATGAAAATAGTTAGTTTATAGTTATGATATATAAATAAGATTTGTTCTTGAGATATATAATGGTATGTAATACATCGATCAATAAGTCCCGGGACAAACGACTAAAACAACATTTGTTTGCCAAAATTCTTCTTTATTCATCAACATAGTCTCCTTCAAGAGCAATACATTCATTGCAACGCTTTCCTAACTTTTCTATGACAGCCGTGTAGAACGATTTATCATTGGTTTCAAAATAGGCGTTAGTTTCGGCAATCACTTCTTCATTGGAGCCAAATCTCTTTCCCTGGATCATCTTATTGAGGTCTGCGAACAGCCAATGGTCGCTGGGGGCCAAATCTGGAGAATACGGTGGGTGCGCAAGAAATTCGAAGTTCAACTCATGTAATTTGGCCATCGTTACCATCGACTTGTGACACGGTGCATTGTCCTGATGAAAGAGAGCTTTTTTCTTCTTCATATGGGGCCGTTTTTTTGCAATTTCTGCCTTCGAACGCTCCAATAACGCTATGTAACATTCGCTATTGATGGTTTTTCCCTTTTCAAGGTGATCGATGAATATTATACCATGCGCATCCCAAAATACGGAGGCCATAACCTTCCCGCCGACTGTTGAGTTTTTGGTCGCTTCGGACGACTTTCACCGGCTGCTCCCCACTCAGCTGACTGCTGATTTGATTCCGGAGTATAGTGTTGGATCCATGTTTCATCTATTGTCATATACCGATGCAAAAACTCCTGTTTATTTCACGTAAACAGTGCTAAACAGCGCTGTGAATCATCGATGCGTTGTTGTTTCTTTTCCATTGTGAGCAAATGCGGCACCCATTTCTAAAAAAGCTTTTTCATGAACAAATGCTCTTGCAAAATAGTGTAAACACTACCAAATGATATCTTCAGAATGCCAGCTATCTCACAAAACATTTTATTTTGCGATTTTCCATCACGATTTTGAGGGTTTTTTTTATGTTTTCTGGTGTAACAGCCTCATTTGGACGACCAGCGTTCAGCATCATTTGTGTCTGTACGACCGCGTTTGAAATTAGCACACCACCGACAAATGGTTGTTTTCGACGGAGCAGAGCCCGGATAACACTTTTCAAGCCATCGCTGAGTTTGAACGGTATTTTTTCCCATTTAAAAGCAATGTTTTATCAACACACGAAATTCGGTTTTTTCCATTGTTTTGAAAATAGCAAAAGTAGCGTCTCTAAAACCACTGTAAATCAATGACACAATGTCGGAATGTCATGAAAGTTTGACACGTAACTTCTAAAGGTTGGTACTAACTGAGAATGGTATGGATTTGTTATTATCATCTGTTGGTTAGTCTCGGGACTAATTGATCGATGTGTTAGGTATACCCTTTGATAAATATTTGTTTTTTAGATTACTTTTTAAATAATAAAAAAAAAACAATGTGCAAAGATTTTTGCAAATTAAAACGGGTAGAATTTTTTTTCGATTTGATTTAATTTATTTTACTGAAGTTTATAAAATAGAATATGGCATTATTATATTATATAAATGATTGGAGAGTAGAAAACATTGAATCCAGGTTCACATCGGAAGGCGCGCAATATTGAAAGAATAGAAGCAGCAAGCAAGATAGTGGATGGTGGATTATACAACGTGTTTATCACTCAAAGTATTTTAAGATAAGTAAATCTTGGTAACAAAAAAAGGATATGCAAATGAAACTTGGACGTGGTAAAAACGTGAAGAAAAATGAAATAAATTTGGTAGAAATGAGAGCGTTACGTACAATTTGTGGAAAAAAGGTGACAAAACAGGGAATCAGAACATTAGGAAAGAATACAAACTGAGAAAAGTTGCAATATACGAGTAGTATTTAAGATGAAGAAAGAAATATTGAAATTGTTTGGGTACATAGAAAGGATTAAAGATTTACTAAAATAATCTATACAAGTTTGGGAAGATCTAAAAAAACGAGGCACGACTAATTATGAAATGTCTATATTATACAAAGTATAGACGGGGCTGAAGAAATACATATGTGTTAGAGAGTAATGAAGAAGAGATACTAGTATGTTATCTTAGCGTACTTAGCGTTATTTTGATAATGGTGATTATGATTGAGTAGTTTATTTTGAAATAAAGAAAGTTTAGTAAAATCTATCTCAATTTAAGTTGGTGTTTTTTTTTCGATCTCATGCGAAAACATAATATTTCAGACTGCAGAATAACAGCTTTCAGTAAAATATCTCTTTAAGGAAATATATCCGATTTAGAGGTCGAAAAACAGACATTATTTTCCGTTTCGAAGACGCGAGGGTCTGGGCTCATGATTATTACACGCGAGCAAACCACAAAGTGCACAATTTATTGAGTGAAGGCATGCCAAACAGGAGGGTCACCTTCATATCTCACGTGGGCCTGGTCGGTATTATGTAAACAAAACACGGAAGAATCGAGAGGAGGGTTTAGAAAGTGGAATAAACATATTTTTTTTAAATCTACAAGCTTAAAGATGTTTAAAACTTGAATTTCATGTAATCTACGGGGCCTATTGGAAAGATGTCTGTCTTTCAAACCGGGAGTTGCGAGCGCAATTCGCGTTGGAATCAATTTTTTTAAATATTTTTTATTAATTCGAACTTTAACATATGATACTACTGATTGGTTAAGCCCGTCAGGTCGTGCTGCTTGTAACAAAAGTGTAATACAAAATAAACCTCGATAAATCTTAGAAAAGAAAATAATAGAGTCTAAGAGATTTATTTACTATGTGAAAGCAATATAATATAATATAATGACAGCAAATGACAAAAAATTATAGAAGATCGAGAAGGAAATAGACCAAACACTTTCCGTAAGATTTTGGGGAACGTATTTCCTTCTTATTTCAAATTTACTATTTGAGTAGTATTTTCTCAGATTATGGAAAAATTACAAGAGATATTAAACTGTGCGTAGCGATAGGAAACAAAGTTAATGGGTCACTTACACATATATACTCGAACCAGACCGTATCATAATCTGCTAAGATGGTGCCCATAGCGGCATTTTAGTACCAACTTTGATGTATACGAATGAAACGTAGACGTGAAAAAATACTGAAAGGGGTCTACTGAATGCTGTAAAATGTGTGCACCGGGAAGAAAACATGGGGTGACAATGTATTGCAGAATATGGAGTGAAGAGGTTAGGGATAAATGTGAAGGCTGATGTGTTGAGGAAGATGAAGAAGAACACTCTGATATGATTTAAGCATGTAGAACGAATGAACGTTAAAATACTAACAAATAGTGCAAATATGAGGGGAAGGTGTGAATATTTACAAAAGTATGGTTGGATCAAGTAAATGAAATTTTATAAAAAACGTATAATGTCAGATAAATCGTAAGAGTTGTATGAGAAGGTGTTTGGATAAAAAAAAGAAGCAAAGAGTGTGTGTTGTGATTGGAGAATCAGGCATTCAGTCCTCTCTACCTACCCCAACAGAAAAATGGCGTGATGGTATGTATTTATGCATTCTAAATTGTAAAACACCGTACCCAGTATCTAATTATATCTTAAAAGTAATGACCATGTCATGGAATGCTAACTGCAACCAAACTACGACAGTTGCGAAAATGTAACATTTCAAAAATTTTATGTTTTACAAAATCATTGTACGGCACCGCGGTACAAAGAACTGTAAATAGGTGCGATGGTTGCTGTGCAATGCTCGGAGAATTCAGGTCAATTCCAAAAGGCGTAGATCGGTGAGAGAAGGTAGCGATGGTGAAGAGATTCAAGTAAAACACGGGAGGTAGAGTGTACTGAGAATATATTTTAAAAATGAAAATGACCCTTCTTATGAACGGTCAGTCGCTCCTCGCAAGCGCTCATACCTCGCGAAATGCAACAATTTTCGGGAGTTTTGCGCATTGCTTAGACCGACCGGTCAGTGATATACTTTGGCGACGACCGTTCATAAGTCTCATTTCCTCTGCGGTCGCGACAACGCGTGGACCCAAACAAATATAAATATTTTAACAAAGTCAAGAATTTCAAGTATCAAATATCCGAGAAATATATAAATATCTACACATATTAATCAAACATACAAGAATCTATACATATTAAAGGGTGACGCATACGTCCGATACAATCATAATAAAAATATGTAATTTTGATCTTTGAACGGTGGTCTAGTAGTCAGAATGGCTGCATGTAGAGAGAATCCTTGCCCTTAATGCAACAGGATATGCCTATCACTAATTGGTTTATATATCCGGTGCTACCAATGACAAGTATCGTAATCATCTTTGTAATGTGCCTTTGTATTATACTTGTCACATCTTTATTTATTCTTCAAACGCCCTTGTAGATCAATGTGTTATAAAACCTCTGTGGCCTAGTTGATAAGACGCTTGTCTTTTAACCCGTGAATCGCGGATTCAATTGCTGTTGCTGCTCAATTGATAGGCACATGAAACGAATATTTGCATTTTTGTCATGACGACACTGTTTCTTTACCGTTAGTTGTAGATCCGGGTACATTTTTATTTTAATATTTTATAACACACATAAACCGAAGAGTGCTCCAAGAATTTGCTGAAAAGCTACTAAGTGCCAGTACAACAATAAATCGTTGAACGATCTCCTTAACCTAGTTGGTAAAACATCTGGCTTCCGACCCGGAATTGCGAGTTTAATTATCGTTGGTACACTGATGGTTTTAAAATGTGTTCCAGTCTCGTTTTCACATATAACTTGTTAAACATAGTTCTAGCTGGCTGGAAGAGATTGTCATACGGTAATAAATCCTCCAATTCGTAGTGTACATGGCCCAAGTGTAATATAATATAATAAGCGACGCGATAAAACGTTTTATTAGATTTTTTTAAACATAACAGTGTTCATTAAACTGGCATAGATAAATATAATATAAATTGTCTCTGGGTACATTAAAGCTTGTGTGATTCACATCGCCGATGCGATGGTGCAGTATGAGTCAAAATATCCAATACCATTGTCATTCAATTGCGTATTGTGCATGAGTCTATAAAGACATTAAAATGCATTGTTATAGCTATCAACCATTTGCGGGAATCGACGATTTATGATTCAATGTAAATTCATTTTCTGAAATTGTAATGAACTCATGAATAAATGCTATAGATATACATTTTGAGTGATTTTATAATATCGTTCATTTTGGAATTGCATTCAAATATGATCACATTATTTGTATATATAATGTGCACTTAAATTCCAACATAACAAAGGAAGCATGTTCCACCGGCTGTCCTCGATATGATTTTTCACTGCAAAATTAAGCATGATACTTGGCACCGATAGGCGTTGCATTAGAATATAACTGGTATAAATAAGGGCTCTAGATATTAATCAATTCAACAATCTATCCCTTTGGAACCAGGGTTTAATATTATAAGAATGAATAAGATGGAAATGTTTGTCATGTGTCGTTTGCGGATGGGCCACTGCGTGGTGGCTAGTTACCTTTAAAAGATGGGTTTTGTAGAGAATTCCGGCAGTGAGTGTGGTTTGGATGATGAAAATATAGACCATATATTTTTCGGTTGCGAAATAGATTTGATTTACTAAAAGCCATATCTTTGTCGCGTCCAATAAATAGTGCATTTCTTCTTTCTTAGAGGAACTTTTCCATTTATAGATCGATTGGTAATTTTTTTAAGATCAAATTGTTGAAATTTCTAATTATCTAGCAATGTCATTTTTAAAAATTGGTTTTATTATAATGACTCGTATAATTTCATGGTGTTTTTAATTTGGTGACACAAATCATCCTAGTTTGGGTGGATTGCCTATTTAAAAAAATCCTACATAAGTTGATCAACTAGTTTTGACAATAAGAAATCTCTCGAAATGACTATAAACAAATTATATCAAGTAGGAAAAACAAGCTTAACATATAAAATTGTGCTTATAAAATGTGTTTTCATATATTGCATGATACCGTTCAACATATTCGAATTGTTAGTTCAGACATATATAAGAGAGCTGAACGACCATATTATCTTCAGCTCTAATATCAAACCTTCAGGTTTAGAACCACTGAAATTGGCATATATCTCGCGGTTCGTCATTGTACATGTTGGTAACACAACTGCACGGGAAAAGACAACACTCGCACACGTACTCGACGCGTGCGTAAATTTGTAACTGATGAACTCTTTTACCAGACTGGAACCCCTTTTTATTTTTTTTATCTACTTGGATGGAAACCAAAACCCTCGGGTGGAAGTAATTTGTCTCATGAAGAAGGTCACGGAAGTCGTCAAACATATGTAAAAAAAGTCGTTCTGCAACTCTACTAGGATAAGAGCTTTAGTACGTATTGTCGGCGGCTATGGTCTAATGTTTAGCATTCACGCTAAGCAAGCGGGTGCCCCAGGTTCGATTTCAGGCGGATTCGCTTCGGGGTTTTTTACACTTATACAATTTTACATCTGAATTCATGTTTTTAAATAGCTTATATGCTGTTTATCATAAATTCTTATAGTGCTATTTAGAATCACAAAAATAGCATTGTTTAAAACTGCCTAACAAATGATCGCACTAGATTAGACAAGTTTAATCTTTATGCCATCGGAACATTGGGTTTAAAATGTAAAAAATGTGTGCTTGCTGAAGTACATAAAACACCATACACATACTAAATCAATACGCGCACGGGCGTCTCCTATACTCAGAATGGCTGCTAACCATAATTGATAACGATAGAAAACTTATCGACGGATTGTCATCCATAAAAGATGGCCGTGCGAAATATCTTACGATATCAAACTTTCACCACAGAAGCCACGCCTGAAAACCCACAGATGTCATCATATTTAGTGATAAAAACAAACTCTAACATTTTTTTTAAAACTAGAAATTTCCACAGTCAATGCTTAGAATATAAATAATTTGCAAATTATAAAACGAAATAAACAATATAAATCGATTCCATGAATCCTGAATCTGAGAGCATTAAAAACATGAGACTACAAACAAATGTACATCAAAGGTTTGGTTTCCGTATCTATTTCCTAAATACTCGTATTTGATGCGAGCTTCGTTTGTTATTTAACTCGTAATCAATTAATTGATTAAATTTAACCAACGATAAAGTTTTAAGAAAGTTTTACAAACGAAATGGCGTGTAAAATAAACAATGATCAATTGAAGTGCCTTTCGACGAATTAATCAGAATATTCCTGAAATTCCTGAACCATTGTTTAAGTGAGGTAAAAATAACTGTGACATTGAAAGTTTTTAGAATAATATTTTTCCTTTTTTATTGTTTGTTTAATTCTGAGGATCGTGAATATAATGGTTATCAATCATCCTTCACCAGCACAAATGATCTATTGGTTTGTTGGGCTTCCTGAAATGAATTATTTGCTGCTTTTTTCATCTAGACGCCCATCAGATAGGTGTTAGGCCTGTGCTACTTTTGTCAGTCACTTTCCCATCAGAATTTTTCACTGAAAGCTGCTACTTTTCCTTCGTACCATGTATTTAAAGTATCATAAGATTGTTCTAGCATATAATTTCGACCTCCATTACTTCATTAATCGCAGGTACCCTCCGTCTTTGATCAAGGAGTCCAGATAAGTAAACTCATGTACCTACATTAAAAAACTTATTTTATATTTTTGTATTGAACACAAAAATATAAAATAAGTTTTTTTATTTACTTATTTTTCCTTTTATGTAAAAAGTGGCACCACAAAGGGAAACTATAGTCTTTTCGAAGATTCAAGAAATCATGTACATTTTTTATATCCTACAGTTCATTATTTCTTATTGTCGTCTTTGAACGTCAATGAATTTTGTTTGCTCCTATTGATGCGCTAGCCAAGCATTTCACTCTCCAACTCTTTACTACAGTATTTTTCAGTAAATTTACTTTCGCTGCATGCCACAATAGTGTTGGCATTATAGCGGGTTGCTTATCTTTATTTGTCGTGATGATCTTGATTTGTATTCAAATAAATATAGGCTCAGGAATGGGGATATAAAAAGCGAAAGTGACAGCGGGTGATAAATAATAAGTCTTGACAGTTGAATGAATGACAATAATAATATGTTTATTTCTCGGCGTCCGAGTAATTTATACCAATGAGTGAATACATTCGCGATACATATCTGCCTTGCTCTAGCGCATGAACTGGCGGTAGGTTAATTATTTATATTTGGAGATGGCTAGCCAATTTGCAGACGTTGTAAATAGTAAATATTGTTGTTGTTCATAGTGTGTGACAATCATTGAATTCTTCATCGGTCATTGCCCCTGTATGTTTACTATCTGACAATAATTAATTTAATTTAATTGTGTTTAACAATTCACTTATTCATTTTGACAATTATTTATTTATTTATTTATTTAGGTAGGTATTCCTACATAGCTCCCTTCCTAGTGAACGCAGAGAGTGCGTGTACGTTAGGTTTCCAGTGCATCTGACGCCTGGACTGGAAATCCGTTTCCCGTTGTGAAGTAGGTACGTGGATAACAGCAGCGCGTGGCGTTTTTTCCCAGGTCTGTCGTTCAGATGGGTGATGCGGGGTAGGTTTGGTACATGACTCTCCTCCTAGTGGAGCGTAGGTAGCGTGCCCTACGCGAAACGTACGGGGCCCTTCGCTATTCTCCCGCTGCGTGTGGTGTAGCAGGGTACAGTGGCTGCTTGATGGACTTTCTCCGACGTCTCTGCTGCGTCCTCGGCGGTTGAGATGTATGCGGGCTTCAGGCGGTCCACTGAGACGTTGATCACTCGTCCACGCAGCTGCAGGGTGAACACCTTGTTTCTCCTTCCAAGCACGGCATATGGTCCGTCGTAAGGTGGTTGGAGCGGCTTCCTTACGGCGTCGTTGCGCAGGAACACATGGCTGCAGGTCTGGAGGTCCTTGTGGACGAAGGTTTTCCTTCCGCTGTCGTGGGCTCCTGCTGGTGCTGGGCGGAGGCTGCGTAGAGTGTCACGCAGCTGCTCGACATATGTACTGTCCAGGACTCCTTCGTTTGACGTTGCTTCTGCGAACAAGTCACCGGGGAGTCGCAGGTTCCTTCCGTATGTCAGTTCGGCGGCGCTGACGTCCGTGTCGGACCTGACCGCGGCGCGGAGTCCGAGGAGAATAACAGGTAGCTCGTCTATCCATTTTCCATTGTTCGCTAGGCGGGCTGTGAGCGCGGTTTTCATTGACCTGTGCCATCGCTCTATGATCCCGTTGCTTTGTGGATGGTATGGGGCTGTCCTTCTTTTCTCGACTCCGAGCAGTTTCATCAGGGCGTCGAATAAGTTGCTCTCAAACTGCCTTCCTTGGTCGCTGGTGAGAGTCGTAGGGCATCCAAAACGGGATATCCAGCCATCCAGCACGGCGCGGGTGACGGATTCCGCCGTGATGTCCACGAGCGGGATGGCCTCGGGCCATCGTGTGGCTCTATCGATCATAGTGAGCAGGTACCTTTCGCCGCTCCGAGATGTGGGCAGGGGTCCGACGATGTCTATATGCACACTCTCGAATCGTTGTGCGGGCGAATACGAAGATACGCCGCTGTTTGTATGGCAGTGAATCTTCGCTTTCTGGCATTGCACGCATTGTTTCGCCCACCTTCCGACGTCCGCGTTCATTGATGGCCAAAAGTATCGCTTCCTCATCATTTTTCTCTTGGTTCTTATTCCGGGGTGGCTCAATTCGTGCAAGGCGCGGTATGCATGTAATCGGAACTCGGCCGGTAGATAAGGTCGCATATTCCCTGTTGATACCTCGCAGTATATTTTTTTACTAGAGGTGGGTAGTGCGATTTCTTTGAATTTCAGATTTGGCCGATTTACTAATATTGGAATCTCCGTGTCTGTCTGGTGGGCGTCGGCAAGGTTTTCGTAATTCAGTGTGGCGGCCGCTACGAGCGCCTCGATTCGGGACAGAGTATCTGCGGGGATATTCTCCGCCCCGTTGATGTGTCGAATGTCGGTGGTGAATTCGCTTATAAACGCTATGTATCGAGCTCTGCGGGCCGATTCGCTGTCAGATGGCTTCTTTGCGAATGCGTATACTAATGGTTTGTGGTCCGTGTATATGATCATTTGTCGTCCCTCATGGAAGTTTCGGAAATACTTCACCGCCATATATATAGCCGTTAGCTCTCTGTCGTATGTACTGTACTTTTTTTGGGCGGCGCTGAATTTTTTTGAGAAGTATCCGAGCGGTCGCCAGATATTGCTCACTTTTTGTTGCAGGACGGCCCCCATCCCTGTGTCCGATGCGTCGGTTAAAAGGGACAGTGCGGCGTCGTTCTGAGGGTGGTTTAGCAGGACTGCGTCGCGTATTGATTTTTTGCAGTTTTCAAATGCCGTTGTTGATTCCTCGGTCCACTTGATTTCCGTTTTGTCTCTTTTCTTTGCTTTGTGTAAGTATGCATGTAGTGGGCCTTGAATGCAGGCGGCTTGTGGTATGCATTCGCGATAATAATTTACCATACCGAGGAATCTGCGCAATGACTCGACATTTGTTGGCCTGGGGAATTCGTTGATGGCTTTGATCTTCATGGCTGGTGGTTTAATTCCATCTTTGTCGACGCTGTATCCGAGGAAGATCACATTGCTCTTTCCAAGTGCGCATTTGGCGGGATTGATTGTGATTCCGTACTCGCTGAAGCGCTGTAGGATCTTCCGGATGTGCTCTTCGTGCTGGACTTCGTTTCCTGATGCGATGATGACGTCATCAATGAATGGAAACGCGAAGTCCAGACCGGTTAGTACTTGGTGTATGAACCGTTGGAAGGTTTGGCATGCGTTTTTTAATCCGGGGCACATTCGAGGAAATTCAAACAAGCCAAAAGGTGTTATTATAGCTGTCTTCTCGATGTGTTTATCGAGGACCGGCAGCTGTTGGTAAGCCCGGTTGAGGTCGAGTGTGCTGAAGATTTTTTTTCCTGCGAGCTGGTATGTAAAATCCTTCATCCGTGGTACGGGGTACCTGTCGGGCTTTGTAACGGAATTTAGTCGTCTGTAGTCGCCGCAGACGCGTAGTTCGCCGTTCTTTTTGGGTACGACGAAAAGTGGGCTTGCCCAAGGGCTCTTGCTGGGGCGGCATATACCCTGGAGCATCATCTCTTCAAATTCCTTTTTTACTGCTTGGTAGCGGTGTGGTGGTATCTGCCTTGCTTTCGCGTATAATGGTGGGCCGGTTGTTTCAATGTAGTGTTCCACTTGGTGTTTGGAACCTTCCTTGAACGGTGACAGTCTCGTGACGTCAGGGAATTCTGCGAGGATCCTATGGTATTTTTGCTCCGTGTCGATTGTCCGTATGGTTGGTTGTGCAGAGTTATGCATTAGCGCCTCGATGGACAGGTTGGTTGTCTGGTCGATGAGGCGGCGTCCGGCGACGTCGACTAGGAGTCTGTGTTGCGTTAGGAAGTCTGCTCCGAGTATCAGCTTTGTGACGGCTGCCATGACGAACTTCCAGCGGAATGCTCTTCGAAGGTTTAGGTCGAGCTCCATTGTCTTCTCTCCGTATGTGCGGATAACCGTGTTATTCGCAGCGTATAGGTTGAAAGGAAGAGGCTTTGCGTAGCCTGACGCTCTCGGTATTACGGAGATGTTCGCTCCGGTGTCGACCAGGAACCTCATTCCTGATTTTTTGTCTGTGACGAATAGGCGGTTGGTGGTTCCATAAACGCCGGGTTCCGCCGCGTCTAGTGTCTTTGCTGGCTTCCCGTTTCCCTTTGTTTTTCTGAAGGTGCACGGGTAACTGCAGCGTGAGGCACTCTTCCCGAATCTGCTGTGGTAATAGCAGATTGGTGGCGTGGCCGTAGAAGGTGGTCGTAGACATGGGTTGCGTACCGTTGTTTGTTTGCGGTACGCTGGTCGCTGATGCTCTCTGGGGGTAGTCCGCTTGATACTGTTGATTAAGCTGCAGATGGTGTCTGGCGTGGTTGTAGCGTGGTTGTATCGTGGTTGTGGTTCCACCAGTGCTTTGGTGATGGCGGTCTCTTGATCTTGTTTTGACATTGCTATCGAGTCGGCGGTATTCGATATAGTCGAAGTATGTATTCAGTTTTCGTGCGGGGTCACCAATATAGCGGGTTGCTTATCTTTATTTGTCGTGATGATCTTGATTTGTATTCAAATAAATATAGACTCAGGAATGCGGATATAAAAAGCAAAAGTGACAGCGGGTGATAAATAATAAGTCTTGACAGTTGAATGAATGACAATAATAATATGTTTATTTCTCGGCGTCCGAGTAATTTATACCAATGAGTGAATACATTCGCGATACATATCTGCCTTGCTCTAGCGCATGAACTGGTGGTAGGTTAATTATTTATATTTGGAGATGGCTAGCCAATTCGCAGACGTTGTAAATAGTAAATATTGTTGTTGTTCATAGTGTGTGACAATCATTGAATTCTTCATCGGCCATTGCCCCTGTATGTTTACTATCTGACAATAATTAATTTAATTTAATTGTGTTTAACAATTCACTTATTCATTTTGACAATTATTTATTTATTTAGGTAGGTATTCCTACAGCATAAATAAATGTAATTCGCTGATTTTCTTTCTCCGTATTTTTATTCCACTAGAATATTCGTCTAAGGCGTTCAGCATGATGTATTCCCTTCATAAATTGTAGTTTCAGAAATGAAATGTTTCCCTGTGGAACTCCTTTTTCTGCTTTAAACGATCCTAAGATGATATACTTGACCTTAATGCGCATTTATTAGTCTAAACAAAGGTTTCATTGGAGAAAAAACATTTTTTTTGGTACTCCCATATCATTTAGTATCTTAAAAATTATGTCCCATTGTATACAATCAAATACTTGCATGTAATCAATGATGTAGAGTACAGCTGGTCTGTTTATTGTACTCGCGATTTTTTTCGTAGAGTCTTGTTATTACTTGTCTCACACGTACTTGTCTCATTACTTGTCTCACACGTAGAGTTTATACACAGTAGACTGTCTGAAAGCAAGTCCGCCTAATCACTAGGTAGATCAATGTATCTCTTCAGCCGTTGATTTGTGATAATTAGCATGCTTTGACTCGCATGTGACATTGTTCAATAATTTCCGCATGTTCAAGTGGAACTATAATATATTTTACTCAGTCATAAGGCAATACTTCCATGCTCCAAATCTTTGGGCTCAAATTGTAAATCAGGATGATTCTCATTCAACCTAAAGACTTTAGGAGAGACTAAAGACTTGATAATTTTAGCGAAATATCATCCTGACCTAAAATCTTCTTTTTTAATTGATGTATGGTACTTTTTACTTCATCAAAACGAATATCACGATACATGGTATGGTTTCCCCAGTTGCTGCTGGTCTTTATAAAAAACAGTGTCACTAGTCATCATCAGGAGATTTAGAACACCTTATTCATCTCTCGACGACATATTTCTGGTCAGTCATTATTACATCAGTCACACCTCCTTTTTTAACCTAACCCTTGAATCGGTCAGTCAAAAATTTTACTTTTTGAAAAAAAATTGAACCATTGACCCATCGGCATGCTGCTCGATTTTTCTAAGCACATAAAGCCAATACGTTTGTTTTTGTCACGATGAAACTTTTTTTACCATTAGTTGTAGATGTGGGTATATTTCATTTTAATATTTTAATTTCTTTAAAAATATATTTGATATACATGATTTTATTAAATTTAAACAGATTATTACTTTATAATTATAATTTTGTTAAATATAGATACTCGTATATACCCTTATGGGTTTCATTTTCAGCGCCAGTGATCTTTTTAAAACACGCATCCTTACCCAACAAATTACGATATATTTACTAACATGTAGAAGTAAGCGTGCAGAAAATAAAATTCTCGTGAATCTAAAATAATATGAACGGGTAAATTTGATATTTTCAAACAATATCAAATTTACCCGTTTATATTATTATATTATATGTGTGAACCAGGATCTAACTCAACGTTCATATTATTATATGTGTGAACCAGGATCTAACTCAACGTTCATATTATTATATGTGTGAACCAGAATCTAACTCAACGATGATAAGACTAGATCTTGTTTGTAGTATTGTAAAGTATAAGATTAGAAATGACTTGTTATGCAAAGATCCATAGCAGATTATACCATATACGAGTATGTGTATTTGTATGAAGATATTCAGATATTATAAGCGCAACGCGTAACGTAAAATGTACAATATTTATTGATTAGAAGGTTGCCCGTCCTCAGCCGTTGTGTATTTGCTTTATGAACTAATTGATTTGACATTTTATTATATGTATAATACAAGGTGAACTTGTCCTACGACTTTGTAATTTATAAAATACGTGAAAATAATTCTTACAAATAAAAACATAATGTTTACCTGGTTTCATGACTTTGCCTTAACACTAAGGATACTTGTCTCAACAAAATAATATAAATTATTGTTTTATTTGACAATTAGAAATTATTTTGCCACAACGTTTTAGCATACCGTGACAACTAGTTTGAAGTCTTGTAATTAAGCCTATCACTCGTGCAGCTAACAGGATCATCGAATCAAACAGAGCCAAAGTAGGCGAAGTTATCAGACAAAGTTTTCATTTTCGCAAGACCTGTTCAATGGACCTCGCGGGCTATTACGATTTGCTTGGAAAGATCCAGAAACTTTCTAAAGAAACACAAATTTTATTTTGTTTTTAGATAACACATCAAGGATCTATGGAGATGACTCTCTAAATAAGCATTAACCATTTACCATTTCCGCGGTTTTCTCATTAAATATATTTCTCAAAATATTTGCGGATGCGGGAAAGTACTTAAGCTAATGACCGCAGCCGTTATAAATACTACCTGCATATCCTTTCATTTGACTTATATATAATTAGTCCCTCAAAAAAAACAAGTTTATTTTTTTAAGAACAGATATTTTTTTTTTTAAGAATAGATATAAAGTCATAGGTATCATTATACCAACGAATATTAGGCGGAAAATATGTCTGTGTCATAAGCACAGCGCGGGATCTGAATTGACGACCTTCCACACGGAAGTCCAGTCTGTTACCGCGCGACCATGCACCTCATATTGAAATGTTTTTTTTTTTTCATTTTCGATCCAAGAACTACTTTTAAACGGTTTATAATATATATAATTATTAAAATAAAAATAATGTCCACGAATAAAAAAATAATAAAGAAACTCGACGCATTCTTTCAACAATGAATTAAAAAATGTATTTTTTACGTTAACAATTTTTCGCAATGTAAGGTATCAAAAAAATATAATTAAATTAAAACATCACCATTATTTCTGAAAGGACGTTCTAAAACCTTTTTGCACAATAAAGTCAAAAAAGTAAATGAGAGCTTTTTGACTTTTATTGAGTTACGGTATTGTTAGAAAACATAGAAATTTGTAACATTTTTCATAAACTTTTTTAATTCATCTGTTTTTCTTCTTGCTTCAATCAGAACATTTATTTCAGTGATTTATTAAAGTGACACTACACAAAAAAAAATCGTTTGCTTATCTGAGATCCAACAAATCAAAATGACAAGACAGTTTTTGCGCCAAATCGATTTACATTATCCCATTTTGTGACTCTCAAAAAAAATATCTCCATTTTATTTGCTTTACGTTCATTTCAATTTAGCTTTAAATTCCCTAAGCCCATTTCAAAAAATCAGATTAACTTATATCCGAAACACGGCGTAACGATTTTTCCCCTACGTAAATGCTAATCACACCATTAATTTTAAATTTGAAACACACCCCGACACGACTATCCATTCACGGTATTTCCATTGAAGGGTAGTCCAGGTTTGCTACCTTCGCTGATAAATTTCGAATTATAGGCAAATAAGGTTATCTCTATATTTTTAGAGGGAACTTTTATAACTTATATGGGATAAATATAAACTACCTAAAGGAGTTTTGAGATAAATAATGTATTTTATGTTTCCAATATAACATTGAGATTTACGTTGCCAACCCTTTCAGTTCCGTATTTTTATTTTTGGAGATTTTTTTTCCACTTAAATGAGTTTTCAGAATGAATATAAGGATTCTATCAAAAGTTTTTATAACTTGGTGTATATTTTAGCAAATACTGGTAGATTGTTACTTCATGAAGCTTATTGAAGTTGACAAAGCGAGGAAAATTTACAAACTCTTTTTGGGAATCTGGTGGGAATCTTATTGGTTGAGGATGAATATTGTAAAGTCGAAAGTTGTGGTTATCGAGACAAAATAAGAGTGGGAAATAAAAGTTGGAATAGAAACATAAGTGCAAGAACTGAGAGTGATATTTAAAAAAAGTAGCAATAGGCAATGCAGTGAATGGTAGATTATGCAATATGTTTTCCGATCGGAGCATTTCAAGAGAAGCAAAGCTAGTACGATGGAATATTGATTCCAACGCTAGAATGTGGAAGTGAAACTGACAAAAGAGTGAAAATGTTAAATAAATGCCATAGAAATGACAGGTTTGCGTAGAATGTGTGGAAAAAGAATAATTGATGACATTTGGAAAGATTGTAGATTGAAAAAAAACTGCAATGATTAAAAAAGGGGAATTGATATGGTTGGCCTCGTAGAAATAATGAAAGACCTACAAAAATAATTTACACAAGTATAATAGTAATGAAAGTACGAGAAAATTGAGAAAGCCTAGAAAAACGTAGACCAATTAATCAAATTATGAAAGACGGAAAAGTGAAAAGCCTTTATAATTGGATTATATGCATGATGAGGTGTATAAATAAATAATAAATATAGGTTTATTGATAGCAACAAAGTATGGACGTGGAATAAGCGAAAGGTGAACCAGAATAGAATAATGTGAAGATGTGTTATATCAGCCTCCCTCCATAATGCCATGGTGATAATGATGAAAGGTGGACCAGAATAGAATAATGTGAAGATGTGTTCTATCAGCCTACCTCCATAATGCCATGGTGATAATGATGAAAGGTGCACCAGAATAGAATAATGTGAAGATGTGTATCAGCCTACCTCCATAATACCATGGTGATAATGATGAAAGGTGGTCCAGAATAGAATAATGTGAAGATGTGTTCTATCAGCCTACCTCCATAATGCCATGGTGATAATGATGAAAGGTGCACCAGAATAGAATAATGTGACGATGTGTTCTATCAGCCTACCTCCATAATGCCATGGTGATAATGATGAAAGGTGCACCAGAATAGAATAATGTGAAGATGTGTTCTATCAGCCTACCTCCATAATGCCATGGTGATAATGATGAAAGGTGCACCAGAATAGAAAAATGTGAAGATGTGTTCTATCAGCCTACCTCCATAATGATAATGATGAAAGATTTGTTTATCGTTGGTTTTTTTAAAATTCAGATCAACATCCAGATTTTTAGATATTTAAAATCCACAATTATCTCAGAAAATTGTTGTTATACTAATGCAATGAGTAAAAATACGTCATCTATATATTCTTAAAAAAATAACGCTCATTAAAAATATACTACGTAAGTCCAGAAAGTAAGTGTACTGAATTTTTGTAGGTTACAATTTTTTTTATTTAAACAAAAAAATTACGTGGTTACCGTAGTACACATGTAAGCTATTTTTCGACATAGTCGCCATTCCTCTCAATGCAGGTGGTGAAGCGGGGTATCAACTTTTTGATGCCTTCCTCGAAGTAGTTTCCCGCCAACCCCTCCGTCCACTTCTCCACCTCCTCCTTTACCTCATCGTCGGTTGAAAACCTTTTTCCACCCATGTGCAGCTTCAGGGAGGTAAAGAGATAGTAATCTGAAGGTGCTAGGTCAGGGGAATGCGCGGGATGGTTCAGGACATCCCATTTAAACGAGGTGAGCAGTTCCTTCGTGGCGTTGGCCGTGTGTGGTCTGGCATTGTCATGCAGCAGGCAGACTCCCTTTGTCAGCATGCCTCTTCTCTTGTTTTGAATCGCCCTCCGCATTTGTTTAGGGTCTCACAGTATCTTGCAGAGTTGATGGTCTCCCCTTGAGGCATACATTCAATTAAAATTATGCCTTGATAGTCCCAAAACAATTTCGTCAGTCACAATTGAAGGTCTTCCGCTCCTCTGATCATCATGCACAGACGTACGACCGTTTTTAAACTCGCGACACTACTTGTACACACTCGTACGATTCATAGCTTTATCACCATATGCAGTTTTCACCTCATTATAAACCTCAACCGGAGGTTTTCCCTTCCAAACGAGATAACGGATGACGCCCCGTATTTCGCACTTGGCGGGAGATTGGATTTACATTTTTCACGAAACGTGTTGTCGCGTCGACACTTCTCAACGTACTGACCTCGAACCGGTCTCGTTGCGGAGGGGAAGGGTCAGGCTACACAGAAGTGTAGCCAACATGTCGAAAATAAAATCCATCCGGTCGTGAGAGCCTCAGTACACTTACTTTCTGGATACGCCTCGTACGTTTCTAATTTAAAACGTATTTTGTCAAAGAATGTTCACTGGGATGATCCGAAAATAACAGCTGTTAATATTTTAATATTTCCTCCACAAGTCTGGTACAATCCAAACATAATAAAAAAAAACTAAATTGTTGAAGTTCCAGTATTCACAAACATTTTTTTCTGTTTCGTTTACTTAATTATTTTTTTTATAAACAAAACTTGAAATGAAATATTTAAATAGCAGATGAAAATACTGTTTATTCGTTTGTACAATGTGGCAAAGTAATAAATTAAAAAACGGAACGTAAGATCCGACAACTTAAATAGTTGATTATATAACTTTTTATTCATTAAACCGTATGGTACCTCTCGACAAAACGGAATCAAAATTATCTTCAGGCTATAGTTTATCATCGTCCGTGTAAACAATACTACAGCATGTAGACTCTACAGTGTTTCCCAGCCTTATTTATGCCATGCCCCACCGTAGTCTTTTCAAAAGTCATATGCCCCACCGGCCTCTTTTTTAATTAAACAGTAGGTAAATTTTCAAAATATATATTATAACTGAAATTATTACAAAACACAAATGACAATTGAAATGTAATTAAGTATTCTTCTGCAAACAGTAGTGTTGCTGAGTGGAATAGCCTTCGCGAGTTTTTCATCTTATAGAACTGTTTTAAGAAATGCTGATATTGATGGCTTGATTAGATCCTCTCCTATAGTATGGTTTTTTCCACATTTAGCGATGAGCAATGAAATTTGGTAACTAGCCTCGAGAGTACGATCGACACTTGCAGTTTGTGCAGAAAATAGATTTCTTAATGTTGTTCGTTTTCCAAATTTTTCCTTAAGATTTTGAAAGAAAATAATATCTGAATTAATATGAGTACTATGTTTCGTCTTCAAATGTGCTTCGAGACGACCTCGTTTCATTGGTAAAGGATTTCTCACACAGAAGACAAGACAAAAAGGTAGGCTATTCGTCGTGCACAGCAGGTATAAATCCAAATTTAATAAATTCCTCTGAGTACTGACGTTTTTTGATTTTTGATTTTGGTTGATCACTCAATGGACTAGAAGAAATAAATAATAAGATAATACTGATTTATTAATGGTCAAGGATTGAAATATGTAAAAAGAAAACAATAATATTACTCTAGAGACGTTAAGGGTATGTGTTTTGCGATAGAGAGCAGGTCTCGGTCACACGTGTAGCCAAATGAAGAAGCTGTCAAACTTCGATAATCAGTATTGCCAGTATGCAAAAATAACGGTCGATGAAATTGCTGAATGCACGTGGGTATATTTAGTCGTGAATGAATATATTATATTATAAATTTATATGTGGAATAGTTGATAATTGCCTATGTGTCCCATCTCTGAAGCGTGGTGCCCCACCTCTGAGGCGTAATGCCCCACCGGTGAGGCGTACGCCCCACCGTGGGAAACACTGATGTAGAGAGACAACACTTGTACATATCTAGGACTTATAGGTATTGTTGACACATGGACTTTCAAGACCCCCCCACCCCCCCGAATGGAAGTGGCTCACTAAATAGGCTTAGTTTTTATATTGTATTTTTACTTATTTTTTTAATGAGAATTATTTTAAATAGTTTTTATATTCCTATTTATTTTGTTAATATAATTATTTTGATAATTTTCATTCATTGTTTTTATTAACAATCACATGACGGTTTCGACTTTTTTGTTGACAATACTTAAAAGAAAAATATATGCAACATCAAGAGCATCTTAATAGGGAAATACTTAAAAGCATGGCCGGGAGACGACATTGTCTGAGATAACGCATATGAATCGCGTCTTTAAATTAACAACCACTTGAGGAAGACGGGTTGGCAATCCTACCACACGTGAAAAAGCAACAACTCTCGAACACGTCTAGCGCAAGCGACTTTTATTACTAGATAAACACAACTAAACTGGGTTCCTTTTTTTAGAATACCACCGGGAATCGCGCCCGAAATCACCAACTAGGCTACTGAGGTCTTCATAAGAGCAGTGATCGCACCGCATTATTTAAGGCAGCGGCGTTTACAATATAACATAACATGGAATTATTTTTATCGAGAACTTCCACAGTTCGCGTCGACTGTCTGATGAGCTCGCAAATCGCTAGCGCGCTTCCAAATCTTGAGTCAGAACAATGTACCAAAATGTATGTTCATTGTATCGTTGAGGTGGGTAGTCAAGTATTATATTAAATAACTGCTTTGAACTGAAATACAAGATCCTTTTCGGTTAGTTGATGTGTCTATGGAAATAACATTAGAGTTATGAAATTCACTGTTTTTGATGATTTTGTTTTGTCTTATTTTCCATATGTCGTTATCAAAAATCATCAATATGTTATTGTTTATATTAATTGTGTTAAACAATTAAGATAAAGTATGTGTAATCATTCAATTAAGTTAAAATAATTTATCACTTTGATTTTTATACAAACAATAAAAATTCACTTTATATTTTATCTCATGATGTCGACACTAAAAACAAGTATATTTATAATACCAAATAAAGTCAAATGTTTCTACTTCGAAATATCTAATGTTGAGAAACTTGAGTAAAAATATAAAAAGGCATTTAAGAAATTCTTTACTACAATGCGGTAAACATTTTCTTTATCGCGTGGAAATTTTGCAGCTAGGTTGCATAAACCATTCGCTGTAGTCGGTACACTTAACCACCATGAGCGATAAATTTTAGTATTATGAAAGTTATGAATCCAAAAAGAAATGCACATCTTTATTCTAGTTATTTTAAGATTAAAAAGTTTGCATACTTTGAGAGCAGATTACTGGAAAAGTTTTAGCTTTACAGGGGTTTAGTTTTTTTTTTTAATTTTCGCTATTAAAAATTAAACCTGTTCTTTAAACACAAAGGATTTCAAAGATCCCTGTCCATCCACCTTCAAAGTAATAAAAAACTCGGTTTTTATGTAACTGAACTGTACAGTACATAGAAAATAAGTATACGCTTATTCAAACTTGCAAGCTGCCCTTTTGTTTTGGCGTGCATATGCAAACATTTGTATTCATTCCTTATTCCGTATTGTACCTTTCAACGTAATGGAATTGTTTTTCTTAATGTTTTAGGCCTTATTTTACATTAAAAATGTTAATTATGATTTTTAAATTCCAAACGTTTTACAAAACTTATACATTTTTATTAAATTGAGTATTATAAATCACACATGACTGAAGTTTCATCAATAAATAATTGTTTGTATAAAACCAGAAAAAAAATATCTTAACTAAGGACTAATACGAAAGATTTGGTGCTCAGATTAATAAAGCCTTATTGAGATGGATTTATTATTAAAGTTGAATCATTTTAAATCCTGCATTTATCGAGTTCGCATTTCATACAAAAAAATCTCTCTCCCTGGCACCATCCCAACTCATTGTCTGCGAAGACTGTTGGGGTCAGCTCTCCTCGTCCTCAGGTTGTATGCTCTTCTGTCCCGGACTACGTCCCCCAGGCCGTGCCTCTGCATCAGGTTATCTTTTTGCACCACCCATGAATTATTTGGTCTTCCTCTGGTTGTTATTCGAGGAAGATCCATGGAGATTGCCTGGTTCACAATGTGATCGGGTGCTCTACGTCCAACGTGCCCATACCATCTCAATCGCCTCTCCTCCATCTTGCTGTTGATGTCTGTAACACCCAGGCTTCCACGAATGCGTGAGCTTCTTATTTCTAGTTGCCTAGAGTAAGAGGTATACATCGTCCAGCATTCAGAGCCATAGAGGAGTGCGGGTCTGACAATCGTTTGGTATACTTTTCCTTTTAACTTTACTGGCATTTTTGGATCACATAGAACTCCTGTCATTGATCTAAACTTCATCCATCCCAAACTAATTATATGTGTTACATCTGCTGCACATCCTCCATCGCTATGGATGAGTGACCCAAGATACTTAAATGAGTCACAATTTGGTAATGTTTCTCCATCCATTTGCATTACGGGAGTGACAGCATTTGTGTTCTCGAATGGTAGGTACCGATACTCTGTTTTTTTTCTGCTCAGTCTCAATCCATTGTCCTCCAAGATTCTTCTCCACCTTTCCAGACTATTTTGCAGGTCTTCGTGTTTTTAACTTATCAATACGATATCGTCTGCAAATAGTAGGATCTTTAGGAGACAGTTCATTTCTTGGTTAGTTAAATAGTCCATAACTAAGATGAACAGTAGCGGACTGAGTACCGATCCTTGATGTACCCCCACCTTTACAGGAAATTTTGGTGAAGTTCCCGAAGTGCACCTCACTTGCGTTGTCACGTTATCGTACATGTCCTGGATGGCAAGTACATACTTCTCTGGTACACTATGGGATCTAAGTGCTGCCCAAATTAGGCTTCTAGGGACCCTGTCAAATGCCTTTTCAAGATCGATGAAGACCATATGAAGGTCTTTCTTGACATCACGGTGTTTTTCGACAAGGAGTCTAACGGTTTGAATGGCGTGTACTTTTGTCTTTCCCGATACGAAGCCACACTGGTTGTCATGTATTTCCACCAAATTCCTGATTCTTGAGTTTACAATTCGCTCATAGATTTTCATAGTGTGGAATATTAGCTTGATGCCTCTATAGTTATCGCATTTCCTGGAGTCTCCTTTGTTTTTGTAGAAGGGAAGGAGAAAGCTTCTTCGGAATTCATCTGGTATTGGGGCTCCAGCCAATATTTTATTAAAGAGCTTATACAGCCAATTCTGTCCCCATTCACTGCATTCTTTCCAAAATTCAGTTTGTATATTGTCTGATCCTACTGCTTTTTCTGTTTTCGTTTGACATATGGCCAACCCTACTTCTGCAGGAGTAATATCTACAATTGGCCCAAAGATTTGTAGTTCTAAAGGATATGAGGTTCTCGGAAATTCTTCATTCAGTAGTTCTGAGTAGTAGTCTTTCCATCTTTCACATATTTTAATTTCTTTAGAGATTAACTTGCCTTCATTATCCTCTATGTACTTAGGGGTTCTGATCGATTTAGCCCTCTCTTTTCTTTGTGCCGCAATGTTATATATTTTCTGAGATCCTTGTTGTGTTTCCAGTTCTTCGTATATGTCTTTCATCGCCTCATGTTGGGCAGAGGCTACTAGTTTCTTCGCTTTTCTTTTGGCTTCCCTATATAATAGAACTTCCCTACATACAAAAAATATGTTTAAACTGTTTAAGCATATTTTTCGATCTTAAGTATTGTAATATAAAACCATATGAATGGTTGAATTAAAATAGGCACTTAGTACCAAAAAAAAACTTTTTTTTTGTTACTTAGTGTTTATTTTAATTCAACCATTCATATATAGAATTATTAAAAAAATCATTATGTACTGATTTACCGGTCGTGTTTATTCTTTTTAAAAATCATTGTCATATGTACTGGTTTATCGGTCGTGTTTATTCTTTTTAAACTGGGGAGATAGCAAATCGAGGGGATCGTACAAGTTCAGTTCAGATTTGTTGATAATATCCGATTTGAATTGTACCTTATGTGAATTATGTTAAACCTATGTTAATGTATTGTTTTTTGCATTATTTTGTTCTTGTAAGCAATCAAAGAGCATATATTTTTAATGTTATTATTGTGACTTAATTCAATAAGTATAAAGGCTGATGTTTGATCACGTGGAATGCATTAATTTAGAAAGACTAGCAATTGGAAGGTGTGGCAGAGAAAGAATAAGAAAATTATGGCTGAATCAAGTGAATGATATTTTAAAAGATGGAAATGCAACAAGTAATAGAAATCGTAGGAGCAGTATAAGAAAATGTATGGATTTGGAAGAGGCGAAATATGTGTGTCGAGATATGAAAGTCTGTCCTCTTCGCCTACCCTAGCAGGGATGCGGCGTAATGGTATATTAGTTTGTATGAAATAAGTATATAATATATTCATCAGTATTTAATTTTTCTTATAAAAAATCCTTACTTGAACAAAAAGCATTGCTATACAAATTATATTACAAAAAATTATTACACGACTTCAATTTACGATTTTTTCAATAAAACTTTGTTTTTTTTTTAAGAAATTGTCAAAAAGTTGTCTTGAAAGTCATGTGTTTCATTATTTATACACATTTTTTTTCAAACAACGATTAGTTTAATTTTAATTTCAACAATAATCCCTTTGAAAAAAGTCAAAATTGGCAAAGGCGAACTCGCTAACTGAATATAAATGAGTGAACACGTACTTAAGCTATGAACTATGAGTTGAGCATAAGTTAAGCTGAGTACGAACTGTGAGCCGATCCGTGAGCTCAAAGCGGCGCGGCGTAGGGGAGATAAGGAAGCTGGGCGGAGAGGTAGTCAAGTCTATTGATTTGTTCAATTATGTCTCAGGCGCTACACGTATCCGCGCCATGAGAATCCTCTGTGGCGCATGGTCTACTTGTTTGGTCAGGCCTGGTTCTAGTTTCTTTCAAACAAGATAAAATCAAATTAAGTAGGTAAAGGTTTTAGCCCTAGAAACGCCACAAAGGATTCTAATCTTCCACGCCAGTGGAAAACAAGAATTCGTTTTTTCTCCTACTCATTCCATTTAAATATTTATTGTGTGGAAAAAAAATCATGGTTGTTCATATTTTTTTAGTATAAATATCTTTGTCATGTCTCGTTTGATCATAAGACAATCTCTTTTAACCCATCGGAAAGATGTTAAAAAGACCTTAAGTGAAACTTGACAGATTTTTTTTTAATTCGTTCCTTTGGAAATGGAACCCGCTAAAACTGAGTTGGAAGATACGTGTTTTACCAACTAGGTACGGAAATCGTCAATCGTGCCATGATATTAAACTTTTAGTTTTTCAAAGAGTACACTCACTAACTATCTAATAAATTCTTACACCTCTTTACTATTAAAGTAGAAAGACGACCTCCGTATCATGTGTGACGGGCAGAGAGTGACCGAACCTTCAGAATTTCACAAGTTAAATATATCCTTGGGTAGACCCAGATAGTGCTACATGGAAAATGTATTGGCTTACCTGAAGAAACTGGGAGAAAGGAAAACATGGGGTTAAAATATTGTTCAAGTAAGAGAGGCATAGTTCACGTCATTAAAGCTCTCCAGGAATCATACAACCATTTAAAGTCATATTAAGTAAATATACTAAAAACAAATAAAGTGCGATGAGTTATGAAGCGAGAGTTATGAATCCCGACTTAGCAATGGTTGGTAGTCTTTTTAATCTTCTCAGTTTTCCAGTACAAAGTGAAAATTAACGATTAGAGATTTTGTGCTGGCATCTTTTGTGGATGACAATACGTAGTAAATATAATTTTTTTGTATAGTTCCAAAGTGAAGAACGAATCTCTTTTACAAGTCTAAGTTGCATATTGCAACTCTACAAACGTACAACAAGAAAAAGGAACGTTACATTCTGAAGAATCAGGCGTCGGTGGCACTGTACTATGTTGCGTGACCGAAAACCAGTCACAGGATGTGAATTTATTATCTCTTTAATATCTCATAAAACGCCTTTAGAATGTCTCTAGGATACTTTGGATGGAAAGAATTGTTCAAGGAAGAATTATTTCTTTCAAAATCACCACGCTCCGACATTAGTACGGGATGGGAAAGAAAATTTTGTTGACAAAAAGTTCAATTAAATGGAAAGAATCTGATCAATTTTATGGATACGGTTTGGTTTGCTGTACTATTATTACTCATCTACACAGAACTCATTACATCATATGGTACCCTTAAAAAATGTGCCGGTGTGCTCCCATCGTCTCACTTCTGTGTGCCATCAGATCCGACACAGCGGTGTGGCCGGTGAGCGGTGTGGCTGATTTTCAACAGTTCACTCACTCAAAGAACTCCACGGATCAACTTCCTTTCCTAACTGAATGAATATTGAAATGGCGAGGGGATTCTCGACTACGAGGTCCAGCAACGACGGTCCTTCAATTTATTCAATTTAGTCATTTAGACATATTGAAAAGCGGGGCTGAGCGAAAACCTTTTCTCGCTGGAGTGGACACATAGCTCATTATATCTAATTGCACGTGATAGCAAGATTGACGCACGTGAAGAGGCAACAATACTCGCGCACATCTAGTCAACGAGGGTTATTATTACTAGACGAACACTACAAATTTTTTACCCTTTTCGGGTACCATCGGGAATCGATCACGAAACCTCCGGGTGAAAGACAACCGTTTTACAAACTAGACCACGGAAGTCATGCACATAATGTTTTCGATAGTCTTAGAGAATGAGACACTGTATCACGATGTTCTTTGTTTGCTTTTTATACATAATCTAAATGAAGACATATATAACTATTTAGTCCCATTTTCTTTCATTACTTTTTTATTCCGTCACTTTTTCTCCACTTAACAGCATGTGCTGAAAGAAACATTCCGTCCTCTCAGCTGTTGACCTCCACATGGTGGTGGTATATCTCAAATGTGAGGATGCTATGAGATGAATCCAAACCCATACATTAGCTTATCTTTCTCATATACATATATTTTCCCAGTGCCTTAACAATATGCGTAATTATAGCATATATTCAAATACTAAATTACTTTCAATACACTTATTATTTAAGTTTCGACATGACGAGACAAGTGAAAAAAAACTTTCGAATTTTAAACAATTCATTGTTTTTGTTATTTCTAATAAATTGCGAAAATATGATAAAAGATAAAAACAAAACCATAATTTTCTTGACACGTACCTACTCGTAAAAAATTAGATATGATATTATATTTCTCCAGAAAGCATAGCATCTTATTAAAAATGAAATGATTTATTATTGTAAAAATATTCTGTTTTCAAACTCGTACAAGGCTGAGAACGCCTTCCTTGATGGCTCAGGATCTATTAATACGGGGAAGTTGTTAATAAGATAATCTTGTACAAGGCTGAGAACGCCTTCCTTGATGGCTCATGATCTATTAATACGGGGAAGTTGTTAATAAGATACTCTTGTACAAGGCTGAGAACGCCTTCCTTGATGGCTCATGATCTATTAATACGGGGAAGTTGTTAATAAGATACTCTTGTACAAGGCTGAGAACGCCTTCCTTGATGGCTCATGATCTATTAATATGGGGAAGTTGTTAATAAGATACTCTTGTACAAGGCTGAAAACGCCTTCCTTGATGGCTCATGATCTATTAATACGGGGAAGTTGTTAATAAGATACTCTTGTACAAGGCTGAGAACGCCTTCCTTGATGGCTCATGATCTATTAATACGGGGAAGTTGTTAATAAGATACTCTTGTACAAGGCTGAGACCGCCTTCCTTGATGGCTCATGATCTATTAATACGGGGAAGTTGTTAATAAGATACTCTTGTACAAGGCTGAGAACGCCTTCCTTGATGGCTCATGATCTATTAATACGGGGAAGTTGTTAATAAGATACTCAAGGCTGAGAACGCCTTCCTTGATGGCTCATAATCTATTAATACGGGGAAGTTGTTAATAAGATATTCTTGTGCAAGGCTGAGAACGCCTTCCTTGATGGCTCATGATCTATTAATACGGGGAAGTTGTTAATAAGATAATCTCATCACAGTCGAAACTTAAGGCTCATATGTTGAGTGGGATGAAGTAAAGCACTCTGAGATGGTTTGGGCATATTAAACGAATGAAGAAACAATAACAAAACAAATAGGGTATGCAAATGTGAGTAGAAAGCGTAGTAAGGGAAGACCAAGGAAATGTTGTTTGGATCAAGTGAATGATATTTTTTACAAGACTGAAATGTTAAAGTCAGAGAAATCGTAGGAGTTATATGAGAAGGTTTGTAGGTGTAGAAGAGACGAAGAACGTGTGACGAGATAGGAATGTCTGGCACTTTGTCTTCTCTGCCAAACCTTACAGGGAAATGCCGTGAGGGTATATATATTTGTATAAATAAAAGTAAGGATAAAATGAGAAGATACATCAAAACAATATTTTTAAATCCGATTTATTTTACTCACCTGTAATATTGTCCAAATGCAGACCAAAATAACATGTATTGATCAATGCAGTAAAAAATTAATAGAAACGCGTTAAATATACCATATACCTGTACCATATAACGTCATCTCCCTATTGAGGTGGATAGAGAGAATATAGCGCCAATGTTTCCTATCACGACATACTCCTTCATCTCCTCTACATCCATACATATTCTTATACTATTCTTCCCATTTTCTTACTTTTACGTTTTTTTTTCTGTCAATATTTCATTAATTTGGCTCAACAAGGCTTTCTTGGGTCATCCTCTACCTTGACTCCTACTTACGCATGAATTATAAATCTGTTAAGTCAGTATTTTGTCCTCCGTTCGTTGAACATATTCTAACCACCTCAACGTGGTATTTTCACCAAAGTTAACATATAAGTTTTAAGCTAAAATGTATCCGTATTAATTACATTTCTATGTTAATTCTAAAAAATCAACATATCACGTAATCTTCTCAGTACACGCATTTCCATGATATTTTCTCTGCTTCTTTCATTATTTTTTCACGTTTTTCTCCCATATATCAATGTAAGCACTTGTACAATATTGTGAACGAAGAAAAACGTTCACGTAATAAATTCAAGTAGGTATCATTTAAAAACATTGAACATATTGTAAATTCAGATAAAAACATTGAACGTTTATCCCTTATTGCTAAAAGTATTACGCTGACAAATTGCGTCACACGTTGTATGTGCTCAACTGATGCTTAACATATTCGATAGGTGTGACGCATATACGAGTATTCCCTATTGAAATTAAATTTTTCTGTAAGTTTTTTTTAAACACTAAAGAGCGTAAATAACATTTCATGTTTATTCCAATATTCGATATATTTTTTTACATTTCAATTTCCTCTTCCGTTTCCTGGTTGTTGATGAAATGTGATTGATTTTTATTTTTGGTTTTTTATATTAACTATGTTTATTTCTTACGGAATAAATTATTTCTAACTATTCCCTCGACATATTTATGAAACCATTGTCTGGTTGGTTGTATACGGTTATCAAATTGTAATAATTTTGCCATGTCGTATTTTATACAAAAATGCCGTAATTAATAATAAGAATTGTGTTTATACACATTTTAATCGAGTTATTCGACATTAAGAATAACTTATCGATACAAAAATTGATAAAATGACTTATTAATATATAACACTGGTGAAAAACGTTTTGGCTTCCTGGAGTCCGATACATATTTTTAAAGCAGTCTCGGATGCTGATTTTATTGGTATCATTAAAAAGTCTCAACCACGTATAGTTTTTAATTTATCATATACTCATATTTGAAAATAAAACTTATGCTCTACACAGTACAAAGGAAATATATCTACTTGTCACCAATTTTACAGTTTTTGGAAGTTTTCTTTTATATTGCGCTCTTGAATTGTAGTCCAACAATAATCCGCTAGCATGGTTTGGATTCGATTTTCCCTGGTATCGTTTTTCCATCACTGATATATCCTGAAAGCGCTCTCCATGCTCGTCGCTATAGCACCAAGTTATTAAGTGTGGTTCATTGAAAGTTGATGGTAGATGGTATTCCGTATTCGTATAATGTTCATTTACCGCATGGTGTCATCATCTTCTTCATCTAGTGTCCAAAATGAAGGCGATATTGGAATTGGTAGCGTATCACTGTGAGCGATAGGTCGAATTGCGGAATGAAGATTCGGGTATTCAATACTCTTTTTATTTTTGGAAGAGAACCCAATCACATTACTTAAACAAAAATAGCAATCAGTTGCGTGATCTTTTTGCTCTCTCCATACCATAGGAACAGCAAATGGCATTGATTTTCTGGCACCTTTAAGCCAAGCTCGCAAATTTACCGCACAAGTAGTGCAGCAAATGTGAGGTGCCCATGATTTATCCTGGTCTCCGATCGTGCAGGCAAAATATAACTCATATGCCTTCCGTATTAAGTGTTATATTTCTATGCTGTTCCTTGAACGCAATCCCCCACAAACGTAACAAAAAGAGTTTGAGCTATTAATGCACTTCCTTGGCATGTTTATTCTATCAAAATAAGTTTTTCCCTCAAAATCACAAAATTTCTCGCTTTAATCACACAACACCTATTAACACCACTTTGACGTAACCTGAAATGAATGGTAAATGACAGTTATGTAATGCGGTTACGGTGCTGCCAGTAGTAGATTTAATTTAAAAATAAATTCTCCCTAAAACAGTTTTTTAGGTATTTCTCGGAATTCTGATGTGTCAGGATAATAAAAAATACATATTATTGTAACGTAGTGTATGCTCGATTATAATCACGTCAATTTGTTTGAGAAGCAAAAAAAAAACAAAATTGTTCCCCAGAATCCTCTCGTCATGATGATTAAATTGTTCTATTGAAAAAGCTACATAAAAACGTACATGTTGATTTAATACCGTCTAAGAGTAAAACATGTCCCGAACTTGCTGTGAATCGAACCCAGAATGCGGTCTTGCTTAGTGTTAATGCTAACCATTGCACACGGCACCATTTTTTTTTTAATAAAAACACAACATTCCATCATGTCATGTATCAGCCAATATTATTTTCGCTGGCGGTGTTAATAACGCAATAAAAAAAAATTTAAAAAAATCTTTAACTAATTTCAATGTCTAATGACAATTTCAATGAAAAAGTAAATAAAACATAATATTATCATGGCCGCCATGTGTTAATGCAAATCTGATTTTTTTAAACAACAATTATTTTGAACACCATTCAAAAAAATCCAAATATGATGCTTCAAGCAATGTGAAAAATACTCCACAATTACAAAATATAAACGATTGAAATCCATCAAACAGTTTAATATAGAAAATGATATTGCATTTTCACTCAAAATTCTATTATTGAAAATGGTATTTGCTATACAGTGCATTTTACTAACTGAAAAAAAAACTTCTTGTCATTGTGTTTATCAGGCTTTTGTATTAAGTGAATATTTTTTTCTAATCTTGAGTGTTGTTTTTTGTGATATACATTTTTTAAAACAATCAAATGAATCACAAAAATCTTTTACAGATATTAAAATATTTTTAATTTGTTCACTTTATATGTTTAAGTCCATTTTGACAGAAGGATGATGATACAAAGCAACGAAACTCGCTTCTCCCACATTGCCTAACCATTCCTCCAAAGTTCGCCTTAGTCAAGAGAAATTCAACGTCTTCTGTGGTTCAGGTAGCACATTATTTATCTAGAGACCGGAATATTCTAAATTGCTTTGAGTCAGTGTAGTCTTCTGTTAAGATAAATCTTGTTAACGTTATTAACTGTGAATTAAAGACAAATTTTGTTAGATAAATTTATGTAAATATATTTTAGTATTTAATTCAAATTAAGACACAGCGCTCTTCATCTCTTAAGGATAAATTTCGGATGCTGACCAAAAAGTTGTTCACATTTATTTTGATTTGTTGCACAGGTTTTCTAATGTCTTAATGGTAAACAACAAATATTGGCAATAAAAAATGAATTTCAAGTATAGTAAAAATGAACAAATTCATATTTAGAAATATAATGTTTTCATCAGTAATTAAAACACGAAGAGCTCTTTTTCCATTTGACAATTCGCTAATCAAATTACTTGATTTGTTACACTCGTTTTTCTGGCCCGACGCAGAACGAGCTAATTAATCACTCATTTAGCTCGCTCCTTCCCTCAAAAAGAAAATTCTACTGTGCTAGACACAAAACTGTTATCGTTACCAAGAAGAATAAAAAAATATATAAAAAAAGCATCTTCGTTAAAACTGTTCAGACATTTTTCGCATGTAAAAGTATTTTGTAAAACTCTTTTCTGGGTTAAAAAAATGATCAATTAATTAGCAAGCGACCTGTCTTAAAATCCTAAGGTTGCGGGCTCGATTCTTGTTGGTAACCGATTATTTTTAAAACCAAAAAACAATGTTTCTATCTGATTATGACTGGAGGCTTTTAAAACATTTTTCTGATTAGTAGGAAAATATTGCCATACGTTAATAAATATTTTAGCTTGTAAGATTTTTTCTCGTTTGATTATCTTCTCTTGATATCTTGACTAATAAGGCGGCAGGGAGATACATTGTCTCCGATTATAGAATAATTTTAATTTTAGTATGTATGCCACGAGCGGTTTTTCGATACGTCTTGCTAGAGACAAATTATTTAATGGTTACATTGTTTTTTTTTTCGTGAAACCGAAAACCTCGTGTGATACTAATGTAATATCATACCTTACCAACTATCACATAAAGGTATTCGTGTAAGAAACCAACTATCACATAAAGGTAGTCGTGTAAGAAACCAACTATCGCATAAAGGTATTCGTGTAAGAACCGACTATCACATAAAGGTATTCGTGTAAGAAACCAAGTATCACATAAAGGTATTCGTGTAAGAAACCAACAATCACGTAAAGGTAGTCGTGTAAGAAACATACGATTTCCTTTATCAAACCATGAATTAAATTGCGTAATAAATTTAAAAACTATGGATGAAACATTAAATCCGCTGCTGCGAGACTTTGTATGTACAAGCAAAGAATAAAACTTTAAGTTTCTATAAATATTGTATTTTCATATGAAAAACTTAAGAACAAAAATATATTTTTCAAATATTTTCAGCCATGTGTTGACTTATACAGGGTGTCCCAAAGGGCAACGTCAAGCCGGTATCGAGGAAGAGGCCAGCTTATGAGGGTTCAGAATTTAAATTTTTTTTTTGAAAAAGCCTTATACTTTTCAAGTTATAGGCATTTCTTCGAAAATTGTGAAAGTAGCTACCCTGAGCCGAATGTTTATATACTGTGACTACAAATTGCCATATTTTATAATTTGAATGGCTGTATCGCAATCCTAGATAGCCCTGCTATTAATCGGAGTCAGATATAAAACAAAAAAAAATTGCATGTTTGAAAAAAAATTGTTTTTGTCCGATCATAAAAAATAATATTTTTTATCAGCCAACTTTAACTCATCATACTGTAAAAATAATGTACTACGCTAACCTGGCAAGTTACATCAAAAGTTGGTCTGTTTAGTCAGAATTTCAAAATGGTACAATACATATCTACTACTCCTTTAAAAATAATTTTAAAACATTAATTTCTGGAATTAAAGATCGACTTCAAAATATTTGAGCGAGACAAACGATACGGTGCATGAACGACTTAGAGTAAGACACCATTTTTGACAGGAACTAGATATTACATATCAAAAATGGCGACACTAGCTGTATCACTCTAACACGTGCATGCGCAGTATCGTTTGTCTCGCTCAAAATTTTTGAATTCGATCTTTAATTTCAGAAATTAATATTTTAAAATTATTTTTAAAGGAGTAATAGATATGTATTGTACCATTTTGAAATTTTGACTAAACAGGCCAACTTTGGATGTAACTTGCCAGGTTAGCGTAGTACATTATTTTTACAATATGATGAGTTAAAGTTGGCTGATAAAAAATATTATTTTTTATGATCGGACAAAAACAATTTTTTTTTCAAACGTGCAAATTTTTTTTTGTTTTATATATGACTCCGACTAATAGCAGGTCTATCTAGGATTGCGATACAACCATTAAAATCATAAAATATGGCAATTTTTAGTCACAATATACAAACATTCGGCTCAGGGTAGCTACTTTTACAATTTTCGAAGAAATGCCTATAACTCGAAAAGTATAAGGCTTTTTCAAGAATTTTTTTTAAATTCTGAACCCTCATAAGCTGGCCTCTTCTTCGATACCGGTTTGACGTTGCCCTTTGGGACACCCTGTATATTCATATAGATATAAGAAAGCGGTTTTTTTTTAGTTGTAAAGTCACATTTTGAGATAAACGCTTTCCATAAATAAATTAAATGTTCCTTAGTAATTTTATTTTAATTATTGATTCAATTTGTTAATTTGCAACTAACTATAAAGCTATTAGTTTAGCTCCTGCTTGCTATTAAAATGCATACGTTTATTTCAAACAATCAAATATTTCATATAATGTTGAAAAAACGTCGATTCTGAACTATATGAAAAATTATTCCTTAATTTTAACTTTATAGCATACTTCAAGTCATCAAACCACCATTTTATTTGTTATAATTAAATTCTGTTATTTTTACCAACCATTGAGTCAGTTATATCATAGCTACATACTTTTAAATGTGAATGATACATAGAGCCAGAAAAACGAATAAACATACTTTTTACCCTGCTTATTGGATTTAATTGGTTTAAAATATCGTATTAAATAAGAATTTAATTTAGGCAACGCATGAAATACCCGCTGACTGTCCCTTTAATTAAAATTTCATTTTCATGTGAATAAAAAACCCCCGAAAGAATAATACACAAAATATATTTTTCACAAAAAAAAAATTTTTTTTGGAATAAATCAAAATATCCTTGCCTAGTACAGCTGTTCTAAAAGTTATGTAAACAGTAAACTATATTTTCAAAACTTGAAATAAATACGAACAGATACCGTGAAAATACAAAACTATTATCATGATTTGTGTTTGTTGTTTGACACGAAAAGGGATACAGAATATTAAAGATTTATCTTTCCTTTGTTTCACAGAACCGCAATAATAATAATGAAAACCTTTTTTTTTCCGGAAAAGAACTTTTTACCTAACGAGCACTAAATATCTTTTATTACCAAGACTTTGTAGCTTTCTTTTAACATTCATTTAGCAAAACTTACTGTTTCGTATAAAAACACAAAATATTGGGAGAGAGAAAACACTTACGCGCGCTTTTTATAACATTGAGAAGTATGGCCTTAAACGTTGAGAGGTTTTTATAAAACTAGTCATTAAGAATACCTTTGAAATGGGATTTCGTAATTTTTTTTAATCGCTTCATAACCAGCTAAGTAACAAAAATATTATATAATACACTACGAATGAGCTTTCTGTATTAGTTGTTAGAATGCTTTAATCCCAAACTCGGAAGTTTCAGGTTCAATTTACAATCAAACCCGTAAGAAATCACAGTCTTTATTTTTACATAAGAATTGATTGACTGGAAGAAATTGTCATACGCCAATATGCCCTTAAAGTTGTACTGTGGACAACGGAATTTTAATAATATCCAATTTTCTCACCAGTTAAGAAGGAATAAGATCCCAAAAGCAGTTGAAAACCGATTATTTGTCCATAGATCGAGATAAATGAAGATTTCAAAGAATTGATGATGAATTATGGACTGCTTTGGAGGAATTATTCTACTTTCTGACACAAATCAAAACAAACATTATTTATACACATAATTTGACGTGAAAACCCGAGTTGAAATCCTAAACCACAATATCAATTGATACACACTCTCATAACAAACAATCAAGACAACTAAAAAAAAATTTTGTACGTTCATTTACTAAAAAATAGGATTCTCCTGAAAACAGAGTATCTCAGTTCAGGTCAAGGTCAAAGGAGTTATCAAAAAAATATTAAAGTTAAGATAAAAAGACATTTTATAATTTTATACCCTTGAAATTTTCTATTTACATTCAAAATTTGAATTACAGCTTAAAATTTAAAACATTTTAGCTGTGGTACGCATACTGGAAAAAGGGTGGGTCAACCGAGGAACTGGTCCCAGGCACTATATTCCGAGGGCGCCAAAATCGGCAGGAACTAAAGGAAAATAGCATAAAACAATTCAATATCTTATATTTTTGCCAACGCACATGACCAATAGCATCATGTGAAAGAATTTGAAGTATATCAAAATAATGAAAACCAATTTGACATCTGGTCTCGGATAAGAAAGATTTTCTGCTATTCTCTATTTTGAACATTACATTTTGAACATTAGATTTCGGACATTAACCTCGGAAAATAAACTCATAATTATTAAACATTTTCACTGGTTTATATTGTGAGGTAAAGTAACCATGCGTCACAATTTTTTTTTGAAGCTTATAAATTTCTCGTTTTCAAATAACGGAAAAATATAACAGCAATTTAACCTTGTCCCGAAAATGTTAGGGAAAAATGTTACATAATTGTGGGAGCGCGTTTTCAATTTGGTGGCCCAATCGGGAAAATATCTGGTCTCGACTTTAATGGGACAATAATTTATCCTTAACAATTTAAAGATAACTTAAAATATTTAGTCCTGCATTAATTCTTCGAAATAAAATAAAGCTTTTAACTCAATCATTTTACTGTATTGATATTTAACGGAAATCCCAATGCCAAACTCGCTTTCAGCAAAACCCCAATACCTGAATTCTCAAATACTAATCGAAGTGGTTTTGGTCGCTTTACAATAAACACAATACAGCCTTTGTATTAGTTTTGGTTTGCCAGAAACCGATTAGTTTTGTCACTTTGTCAAGTTAATTTAATTCCACACATTGTTGTCCAAAAACCTTTAATGTTTTCTTGACACCGAAGTATTATTTTTAATTTGTCATCTATTTATCACGCAACCTGTAAATTAACGCTTTAATTTGAACCATTCTGACAGTAAATAAATAATTGCTGTGAACAACTGTATGTCGAGCGACGAAAAAATGTTTTCTTGATTAATTTAAGCATAATTTATCAAACGTTATTCATGGCATCTCATCAATCAATTTAAACGTATAAATTTCACATTCATATAGAAACATACATATATGTCACAATATAAATGAATAATTGAAAAAAAAATCGAAAAAGATTTGAACTTTAGATATGATTACAAGGAATTATGTTCCTCTGTTATTCAAACCAGAAAAAAATTTACATGGATGAGTAAGAAACTTTAAGGTCATTCAAAGAAATTGAAAAAAATTGGCATCCGAAAAAAAATCTTTTATCTTTAAATACTCGTATATCTACCAAAAAAGTATAATACTTTTTAAAATTTTGGATCTGCCAGATACGCATACCTCTAGATATCAGTCAGCCTTTAACGTAACAGATTGATGTCTTGGGGGCGTAAAAACTTACGAATTACTCAATTTCTTTAAAACCTTCAATGACTAAGTGTCGTAGAATAATTTATTTTAAGCTTTGCCTTAGTATTTTGAAGATATTTAATGGAATAAATTTAATAAACATTTTTGACTAATGTCTGAGAGATGTTAATTCGTATCGGTGCAAAACGTTGGGGGCACTTTTATCTTTATTTTAAATTGATCGACCCATATTATGTAACAGGAGATAGATATCCGGATAATAAGGAGTGTAAAAAACATGTTGTTCCCGATCGATCGATCAAATATGGTGGGGAACACGTATTATATTGTTACAAAAGCACAAAATATTACAATACTAACACATAAAGATACATTATGTATTGTAGTATTTTACACACATTTACCCTTGATGAGAGTTTATTTTCTGAAGAATGCAATATAACTTTTTGATATTATAAACACGCCACAAAGATTATTACCGGAAAATTAAATTAAGGAATGATAAATTTGTATGCTTTTATTTGGTGCAAATTAAAAAATACTTAATGTAGCTGTTTACCCAAACCAATGCAGCTAAACTCCAGTGAAGTAATATTCTCACAACTACGAAACAAATAAACCGACCGTAGACCTAAGATATTAATTGTAAAAACTCCACAAACACCTAAACCAATCAATATATATCAACTTAAACACCTCTTGACAAAGTTTATATACAAAATTTGGAAATTTTCATTCGTGAGATAGTTTAGTAAGATATCTAGAAAGTATAGCCAAATTGTAATTTTCAAGATTTTTTTAAATTTCAAACATTTGTAAATGGTTTAAGTTTTCTAAACTTGAAAGAGAGTAAGGAAAAAAGACTCGAAACAATTTAATTCTTAAAAGCAACGAGTTCCAAAGTGTTTCTGTCTACTTGAAATTGAAACTCAAAATGGCTTTAGAGAAACCTAACTTACATACAAATGCTCGGCTCACTGATCAAATTACATTCAGTTTAATGTACTAAAAACAGAAGATTCTGATGAATGCTAAGAACTGTATTTGGTGGAAGTTTTAGTGAGTTCTCAACAACTTATTCTCTTCCAAGTTATTGAACCTAATTTTAGATTTAAACTCACCAGCAAATTCCCGTTCTCCGTAACTAAGTTGGTAAGACACCTGTTTTCCAAACCGAGGATTGCACGTTCGATTCCTGTTGAAAACCAGATTTTTAAAAAGAATGATAGTTTGGTTTTCACTCAAGGCCTTTTTAAGATATTTCTGGTTAGTTGGAAATAATGGTGGCATATCAAAAAGCTCATCAGGTTTTATTGTATACAACGAAAATTTGATACATTTTTTATGATTACTTACTGATCGGCAGCGCGGTCTTAAAATTACCATCAAGCGGGGGGGCCAGATTCGATTTCTGGCGAATTCACTTCCGAGCTGATTTTACTATTAGACCATTTTACATCTGAATTTATGTTTTTATCCCTTATAAAGTGCATAAAAATAACACTATGTAAAAAATCTCTACCGAAACGAAAGGTCACAGAGAGTTAACCTCCCGATCGTCTTGGAAATTTGATATTCTTGCCATCGAAACTTTGGATTTGATATGTAAAGACTATCTGCTTCCTAAATTGCAACAGCCAAGCACACAAAAAAATAATACAAGGTGTACACAGGATAACACAGGTGTCGTCCATCTGTAAGATGGTTGACAATCATATTCGATCATCGGGATTGCTTATCATTGCGTCATTAGTAACTGATAATCAAAAGAAAATTTCGGTTGTGTTTATTACAAAATAACATATTTACTATGGGTCTTAATCTGATGAATCGATTGAATAGTTTACCTATATTTCCCCTTAATACGTAAATCTAAATCTCATCCTGCATATTTTTAAAACGCAAAATCCAAAATTTTATAATAATTATTATTATTGGCTGGATCAAATGGACCAAATTTTGAAAGAAGGTCTAATGAGAAGTATTAATAAAATAATATTGTACATGACGAGATGTATGAATGTATAGGTGGTGAAAGTGTATGCTTGGATAGAAAAGTAAATATGTTCTCTATGCCTACCTCGCAAAGGACACGGCGTGATAATTCGTATGTATGTATTATATTGTAATCATGAAATACTCATCAAAGATTTCGGCTTTGCTTTTGTGGTACACCATACTAGAATATTTAATAATAAATAATTTTCTTGTTTCATCAATTATATTAATGGGCACGACATGTTTTTCTACCTCATATATCGAGGAATAATAATAGATAGATCGAATAATCACGGGCTGTAACGAGAACAACTTTTAAGTCCAACAAGAGTCATGTTTCATCGCCTTTGTTCCTTTGAATCAATAAATTTCACACACATGATACCAGTTGGGCCTAAGCATTGTTCTCGCAACAAACTTGTATTGTACCACCTGAAGAGAGCCTCGACATAGAAAGAAGAAGCACATTTGGCGGTGATTTATGTCGTAAATAGAATAACAAAATAATTCATTATTTAATATAAAATACTGATACTTTAATAATAACGTTTTTCCAAATTATTTTATAATCCTCTTTTCGTGCCCAAGGTTTTATAGATTAAAATTATTTCATAGAAAAAAAACTTCGCCACGTTTGTAAATTTACATGTTGAATGAAATGCTAAAAATACTTATACACAAATACCCCTGGATACATTTTTACACCAGAACACTTTGAAAACACTTTGCTCTTTAATAAAACAGGCAATTCACCACCTTCTCTAAAACATGGTGGAATTTACACGAAAAGACAAACTACTGTTTTTATTGCCACCCCACACAATGACACGCCAGATAAATTTGACTTGCAGAGACCTCGTGAGGAGGGATGTTTAAAAACAACCCCATTCTCAATTTTGTAATCTCAACAATGGAATGTATTTGGCGTTTTGACATATTCTGGTAATCGCGTTGGCAATTAATTTGGTTAAAACCTCACAACTACTATTTTCTAACAACTTTAAAGTTGAACAATACTTGAAACTGACAAATGTGGGAAAATGGATGTCACCCTAAAACAGATTTATTGTGATTAATTACCATTGAAAATTCATTTTTATATTTAAAAGAGTAAACCATTCTTTAATATTTCTAAATTAAGTATTCACTAAATATGCTCAATTTCATAATCTGTAACTTTATATATTTTTCTATATCAAAACCTAATAAATCGAGTATAATTATAATAATACATAAAATGACGACCTATGGCAGAGTACGGAATGAAATGATTAGGGATGAATGTGAACTTAAGGCTGATGTGTGGAATAAGACAAAGAAGTGCACTCTGAGATGGTTTGGGCGCTTAGGACGAATGAGCTGTGTGTGAACGGATACAGTGTGATGATATGCATGTACTATATGTATATTTTTTTTTATCAAATTGCTCCTTGAAAATCAATGAACTAGAAATAAACAACATTTGGATAAATTTAATTAATACAAATGGTTTAAATATATTATATATGACAAAATAATTTATTGATTTTTTTGATAAAGAATACTTCCCGTCTCTCAGAATTTTCTTAAAACGTGACGTACTTAAAAGAACTATTTCAAGACTGATTAAATTTTCAATACATTTTTTCCTATATCCTAGTTTTTTGTATTTAATAGGTTTATATATATATATATATATATATATATATATATATATATATATATATATATATATATATATATATATATATATATATATATATATATATATATATATATATATATATATATATATATATATATATATATATATATATATATATATATATATATATATATATATATATATATATATATATATATATATATATATATATATATATATATATATATATATATATATATATATATATATATATATATATATATATATATATATATATATATATATATATATATATATATATATATATATATATATATATATATATATATATATATGATTTTTTGTTTGGTTATAGCGAAGGGTTATATATGTTTATTTTAGGTTTTCAGTTACTTCGCGAACTGTAAATATTGGATTCTGACATCAGATCTACCTGGAGATCCATCAGCAGCTTCCTTACAGCATTTTTTATTTTTTGGCCTGGATGACTCTTTAGTAACATAGTTCTCTGTTTTGGATATACAGGAGACGGTATCTATTTTAATTGGTATTTTGTGGGCTTATGACCACCTTTGAAGGCTGAGTTAAGTGCTCACTTTATGCCTAGGCAACATTCCTCATTATACCATAGATTCATCTCTATATATCATTTAAATGTTTTTATTCTTAGTGCAGACAAGATGGTTTTTAGTCTTTATGCCATTTGTTGACGAACAATGGTAAGATTTTTTAACAGATGTTGAGGAAACCTCTTTATTCTGTCAATACCTCGTCATTGTTTGTTATACAAGCCGGATATTTTTTGGCTTTTGACAAAGCCCATTACACTTCTGTAGAGGGTAATATGTGATTTTTTGTTTGGTTTTAGCGAAGGGTTATATATGTTTATTTTAGGTTTTCAGTTCCTTCGCGAACTGTAAATATTGGATTCTGACATCAGATCTACCTGGAGATCCATGAGCAGCTTCCTTACAGCATTTTTTATTTTTTGGCCTGGATGACTCTTTAGTAACATTGTTCTCTGTTTTGGATATACAGGAGACGGTATCTATTTTAATTGGTATTTTGTGGGCTTATGACCACCTTTGAAGGCTGAGTTAAGTGCTCACTTTATGCCTAGGCAACATTCCTCATTATACCATAGATTCATCTCTATACATCATTTAAATGTTTTTAGTCTTAGTGCAGACAAGATGGTTTTTAGTCTTTATGCCATTTGTTGACGAACAATGGTAAGATTTTTTAACAGATGTTGAGGAAACCGCTTCATTCTGTCAATACCTCATCATTGTTTGTTATACAAGCCGGATATTTTTTGGCTTTTGACAAAGCCCATTACACTTCTGTAGAGGGTAATATGTGATTTTTTGTTTGGTTTTAGCGAAGGGTTATATATTTTTTTTTTTTTTTTTTTTTTTTTTTTTTTTTTTTTTTTTATCCACTTTGCACGGATTTCTCCTGTTACACAAAGAGGGTTTGCTTCTAGCGTTAGCTTATTCGTTAGGAATAATATCAGCCAGGATTCTTCTCATACTGCTAGACGGTACCGAGAATATATCAACCGTGTCATTCAGTTGGTTCAATATCTCTATACCACGCGTGACTGAGTGTTTAGCCATGATATTCGTCCTGTAAGTTGGTATGTAGAACAGAGGGTGATTCCTTGCACGGATATATTTATTGGGTACATATAAGCTTAGTGCTTCTAGAATCGCGGGACAGTTAAAGGAACCTTGGAAAACCTTTATTAGGAATATCGCAATGGATTCTTGCCTTCTTGTTTCAAGGCTTCTATAGTTACACACCGTGAGAAGTTCGGCATGGTGAGCATATTTTGGGTAATCGCCCTTTGTTCTGTACCATAGATATCTGAGGAATTTTTTTTGTATTTGTTCTATATTGTTTTTGTATTTGAGCTGGTGAGGAGCCCAAACCGTAGATGCATATTCTAATTTGGTTCTAATTAGATAATTATATAAATTTCGGAGGATATCGGTGCTGTTAAATTCTCTTGATATTCTCATTACAAAACCGAGTAGTTTGTAACAGTCCGATATCAAACGTGAGACATGGTTAACGAACGTGAGTCCGACATCGAAGGTTACGCCCAAATCCTTGAATTCAGAAACTCTGTTTAGTGCCACTCCCTGTATAGTATACTGATGGTGGATTGGTGAAAACGATCGACTATAAGATACACAGACACATTTATTAATATTGAACAGAAGATGATTTTGCTCACTCCAGGAGACTAGGGAGTCTAGGTCCTTTTGTAACTGTGCTATATATGTTTATTTTAGGTTTTCAGTTACTTCGCGAACTGTAAATATTGGATTCTGACATCAGATCTACCTGGAGATCCATCAGCAGCTTCCTTACAGCATTTTTTATTTTTTGGCCTGGATGACTGTTAGAAACATTTTCAACCTAAGTTATTATGATTAAAAACCATTATATCAGAAAAGTAAAATTGATTAAATATAATAAATCGCCAAAAGGTTCATGTATTGTCACTTTTATATAACATCCAATATTGTCTCACCGTCCTCTCAATATCTCACCGAAAACATTGCGTTCAGCTATTCTTCGATCATAGACTTAAACCAAGATTGCCTTTTGGCATTTTCAGTTGGTAGCATCCGTTGTACGTTACTGTACATCGTCATCGGCTTCTCTTTGTCTCTCGCCCACGTTGATTTGGTTCAAAAAGTCATGGTGGAATAAGACAAGGGTGTACTCATTAGGAGGACGAGAACTGGTCCTCGTAGCGCATGACGTCATTTTGATAACACCGCGCGCCACTGCTTTAGATAACAGTCACACGGCAGTGTTTTTGTTTTACTTGTTATTATTTTACTATCTACAGTCATGGTGGAATAATGCTAGAGTGAACTTTTTGTATGCGTATATTCTTCAGTTCGCGTGAAAAAAAAAACAATATAAGCCCATCGGAAATTTTAATTTACACAAGTATTCATAATTAGATTCATGTTTTCACTAGACAATGAATTAAGCTTTCTTGAATTATTATAAATTAATGTTCTGTATGCCAGAAAACTAAAGCCTTTTTTAATACTACCTTTAGTTATTATATGAACATCAATGTTATTACAAGTCAATCTATTTTTGTTTCCATTTGTAAACTAACATTTCCTACTCACATTAATAATAGGGAATAACAATGATATAAATTATTAATTTAAATTAAACTTACATAGTAACCAAAACACAACACGAAATTGTTCGTATTATCAAAATTGTTATCTTTTACTTTGTGTGCAAAACATATTGTTTAATTGATCCAATATTATATAACAGTAATATTGTTGTTTTAATAAGAATGTTAGTCAATACACATTAAAGAGTGTTCATTTGTTTGTTTTTGTTTTATATTTCATTGTAAGAAATTTATGAATACTTTAGGCATATTGATAAGAAATGAAATGTTCAGTAAATACTTGTATAACCCGGCTTTATTTGTTGAACTTTTTAAGTTTTGACGTTTTTTAGACTTGTAGATTGTTCGTTTTTTCTTGTAGCTCTTTCGTCTCTACTTTTAACTTCATATTTTTTTCTTGTAGTAATTGCGTTTTTTTCTCCATTTATCTTAAACTTTGATGCTCTTATCTGTATTATTGTCTTCGCTGTCATTAAACTGTCCACTTGAATTTGTAGGGTCTTTGAAAACGTCATAAACAATGGCCCTTTTTGCATTTTGCTAAGATTACCACTGTCTGGCTGAAGGGTCAACCACGTCTTTCGATTACGGGAGATTCAAAGAAGGAACTGCATCGGGTTTTAAATTTCTATGGCGTATGGGGAAGTACTGAAGTAATCTGTGCTTTAATGAGTTAAATAAACAGTCTTATTTGAAGGGCTGACGGAATATTCTAGCATTTTTTTAAATTTACATGGTCTTTACGATAACAAACGCTGGGCCATTGTCGCGCTAAATCACTGCCTGGAAAAGAATAATAGCTAATATTCGTTCCTTCAGATTTTCTGCACCAATAATTACAGCGAAAGACAGCTCAATTAGGCATAATACACAATACATGGGTCAATTTACTTCAACGAATAAAAAAATACTGTCAATATACGAGTAGATCACAGCGTAAGCACTAGCACATGTAAACAACATAGTCACTGATAGCACTGAGTGACTGTGGTTACCAAGGTGACGTCATCACATCGGAAGAAGCTCCGCCCACATGTTAAAAAGCGACTTATATATTATATATTTATTGTCTCTCTTCAATGACGAAATGATATTTTATTGTCGTTTTCTATCTTATTTCTCCTTTCCCAGTCTTTGAAAATATTTTGTGTAATGTTTTTAATGCATACATATATATTCCAGTCATTTTTTTAAAGAGCGTTGTAACCTTTCATCCAGCAATTGACATGAATCCGCCTAAACCTTTCCTGGTTTGTTGGATGAGATTACTGTATGAAAATTAACTCGCAATTTTTACAATTCACAAAAAAATGTTAAAATAAATATATGACTTATTGTATTTTTTTTTCATTTCTTTTATGGTATTTTATTAGGAGAAAGATATGTTATTCAATAAAAAGTATGTATGATATTGGGTAAATTATACTCGTATGGGTTTGTTTTGTTGTGTAGTTGGGTTCATCTTATAATACACTGTTAAAATGTTTTCGTGTCAGTATTTACATTTGATCGCTGTTTTTTTTCAATCTTTCATATCATAAACGTCATCTAGCGTTTAAATAAATATTATCATATTTATAAGCGCACGTGTTGTTTTTAAAAAAAGAAAAGGGTGGTAATTGGGGTTACAGATTCATTGAAAACTATTTTAATTGGACATTTTTACTTCGAACATTTTATTCCATTATTCACCTCGAATTTTTCTTTCGTAAATAAAAAGAGAATATTAGTTTCGCTTTTAAAAATGAAATTATAAATATTCACTTTGAAAAATGATAAATTTCAATATTTTTGGTAATTTTCTCGGAAGTTTATAAGAATTTTTGATATTTTTAACCTCTAAGAGTAATTATTTATTATATGACAATAAGGTAAAGGGAACAAACATGACATTTTTAGACCTTTATTATGCGAAGTTTAAGATCAAAAAAGTCTTTTATAATATATAGACAACACCAAATTACCATTTATTACAATACCATAGCCCAAAATTTTATGAAAACTGAGACGGAATTTCATTTATTTCGTCAATTCGTACGCTATTTTGAGTCAAGTATTGTTTTACAAAAATTACTCCAAACTGAGAAGCATTAAACTCAAGCACCAGGAATGTGGAATATTCAGACAGTGTTCGTCTATCTGTATACAACTACTTTTATACACTTCTCAAAAACAGAAAGAACTCAAACTAAACAATGGGTAGCAGCATTTATACATACTCGTAATGTTTGCGAGAATCTTAGCACAATATTCAATTTAGGGTAAAAAATTATATGATTACAGAAGACTCTCGAGTATCCGGGTTGGTAGGTATCTTGGATAAAAAAAACTATAATCTACGCCAGAAAATCGAGAAAAATACAGTTTTTATTTTAAATCTCAAAATTTTCTCACACAATATTTTAAATTAATTAAAGTGTGCCATCAAGGGGGTTCGTCTTTTTTCTATGTTTACTTTTTGGCAAATGATGTTCAGCAAATTTTGCAACATATGATTGAGATAGAGGGACATAAAATTGACACCACGACTCGAAAAACCAAAGAATATGAAAAATAGGGAGCACCATGTAACACGAAAATATAAAAATGAGGGTAGGTATAAAATACAAGTTAAAGGGATACAAATAATCAATAATAAATCAACGGCAATGCATATGGTATGCAATTTAAATTAACAATTCGACGTGAAGCACCTGCCCGCTAGCATCAAAAGTAAACACTGAATCTAAACGCGCCCAAATAATAAATCATTTACAACGTCATCGACCCTCGTCACTTGGCACTGGCGTATACTCCTTCATACGAGTATATAGGAGTTTATGGCCATTATTCAAAGAGAGAGAGAGATTCATAATCCATGACATGTTCACAATTTTGCCAGTTTTATCTTTTTTTGCATATTACCAATGTCGTCAGTTTATTTTTCTGGTACATGTTGTATTGTGTAGTCGAATGAAAAACATATTTTTCATTTTAAATATTATAGAATTTCAAATTCTTTCGGAATTTGGAATTTTCTACAGCCCGGTTAAACCGCAACCCAATTAATGCGAGCCAGCATAATGGAGAGTCTGCTGTATTTAGGTAACTTTTAATTAATTCTTAATACGTTGACGTAAACAGAATTCATAGACATTTATTATTTTTTTACATACTCCTTAAGTTGCCACCCATTTGAAAAGTGTCTAAACAACAAAACCAATCTTATTGTATTTTTCGTCGGTGTACCTAACAGACATCCTGTCAATATAAAACGAGCATATGTACAAATATAGGAAAAAAGTACCCAACTCACATTTTGTGTGTTATAAGATAATTGAAAAAACATCACGCAGCTTTGAATGAGCTTGTATGGAATAAAAAAAATAATACGACATTTAAACAAACATGAAGTACCCAAATGACTGGCTTATATTTTTGGACAAATAAGATCTATGCATTTTGATATTCTAAATATACCAAATGCTTAATGGGTTGGGTCCTTTTTACATACACATGTATACGTCTATGTACAAAGGGGTATTAAGGAGAAAAAAAAGATCGCTTTTAAGAATTGGTCTAACTGTGAAAATGAAACAGAGGAAGAAGACCTCCTATTATATAAGGAATCCAAAAAAAGGCAAAGAAACTAGTGGCCTCTGCCCAACATGAGGCGATGAAAGACATATACGAAGAACTGGAAACACAACAAGGAGCTCAGAAAATATATAAAATTGCGGCACAAAGCAAAAAGAGGGCTTAATCGATCAGAATCTCTAAGTATAATACATAGAGGATAATGAAGGCAAGTTAATCACTGAGGAAAGTAAAATATGTGAAAGATGGAAAGAGTACTATTCAGAACTACTGATTGAAGAATTTCCGAGAACCTCATATCCTTCAGAACTAAAATCTTTGGTCCAATTGTAAAAATTACTCCTGCAGATGTAGGGTTGGCCATATGTCAAATGAAAACAGGAAAAGCAGTAGGACCAGACAATATACCAACTGAATTTTGGAAAGAATGCAGTGAATGGGAACAGAATTGGCTGTGTAAGCTCTTTAATAAAATATTGGCCGGAGCCCCAATGCCAGATGAATTCCGAAGAAGCTTTCTCCTTCCCTTCTATAAAAACAAAGGAGACTCCAGGAAATGCGATAACTATAGAGGCATCAAGCTAATATCCTACACTATGAAAATCTATGAACGAGTTTTAAACTCGAGAATCATAAATTTGGTGGAAATACATGACAGCCAATGTGGCTTCGTATCGGGAAAATCAACAGTAGACGCCATCCAAACCGTTAGAATCCTTGTCGAAAAACACCGTGATGCCAAGAAATACCTTCATATGGTCTTCATCGATCTTGAAAAGGCATTTGACAGGGGCCCTAGAAGCCTGATCTGGGCGGCACTTAGACCACATAGTGTACCAGAAAAGTATGTACTTGCCATCCAGAATATGTATTATAACGTGAAAACGCAAGAGAGGTGCACTTCGGGAACTTCACCAGAATTTCCTATAAAGGTGGGGGTATATTAAGAATCGATACTCAGTCCGCTACTGTTCATCTTAGTCATGGACTATTTGACTAACCAGGAAATGAGCAGTCTCCTAAATATCATATAACACTATTTGCAGACGATATCGTATTAATAAGTAAAAAACATGAAGACCTGCAAAATAATCTGGAAAGGTGGAGTGGAATCTTGGAGGACAATGGATTGAGACTGAGCAAAAAGAAAACAGAATATCTGTACCTACCATTCGAGAACACAAATGCTGTCACTCCCGTAATGCAAATGGATGGAGAAACATTACCTAATTGTGACTCATTTAAGTATCTTGGGTCACTCATCTATAGCGATGGAGGATGTGCAGCAGATGTAACACGTAGAATTAGTGTGGGATGGATGAAGTTTAGATCAATGACAGGAGTTCTATGTGATCCTAAAATGCCAGTAAATTTAAAAGGAAAAGTATACCAAACGATTGTCAGACCCGCACTCCTCTATGGCTCCGAATGCTGGACGATGTATAACTCTTACTAATATGGTCAACTGGTGTGTCCCTAAGAGACAAAATAAAAAGTTTCGCGCATTCGTGGAAGTCTAGGTGTTACAGACATCAACAGTAAGATGAAGTAGAGGCGATTGAGATGGTATGGGCACGTTGGACGCAGATCACCCTATCACATTGTGAACTAGGCAATCTCCATGGATCTTCGTCGAATAACAACCAGAGGAAAACCAAAGAATTCATGGGTGGTGCAAAAAGATAACCTGATGCAGAGGCACGGCCTGGGGGATGCCCGGGACAGAAGAGCATACAACCTGAGGACGAGGAGAGCTGACCCCAACAGTCTTCGAAGACAGTGAGTTGGGATGGAGCCAGGGAGAAGATATATACGTCCATATCAATGTTAATATTTAATGTAGCCTAAAAGGTACAGAGCGTGTAAATCATAAGGTTGTTAAGTTTTAAAGAATAGATTTAAAATTAAATATTACATACTCACATACTATCACGTCATCTTCCTGAAGGGGTAGGCAGAGAAGAGAGAGAGCGCCAGACTATCACGACGCATTTATGACACCTCTTCTACATCCATAAGAAATCATTAGAACCCAGAAAGAATTTTTTTAATAATTAGGCTTACCATTCTATTAAGAGGGTGATGTGTGCTAATGACTATTCAAAGGAAAGGTGAGGATGTATAAAAGTGTGAAAAACTGCTGCAGTACTAAATATTATATTTAAGGAATTTTAATTAGACTTACCATTCTATTAAGAGGGTGATGTGTGCTAATGACTATTCAAAGGAAAGGTGAGGATGTATAAAAGTGTGAAAAACTGCTGTAGTACTAAATATTATATTTCAGGAATTTTAATTAGACTTACCATTCTATTAAGAGGGTGATGTGTGCTAATGACTATTCAAAGGAAAGGTGAGGATGTATAAAAGTGTGAAAAACTGCTGTAGTACTAAATATTATATTTCAGGAATTTTAATTAGACTTACCATTCTATTAAGAGGGTGATGTGTGCTAATGACTATTCAAAGGAAAGGTGAGGATGTATAAAAGTGTGAAAAACTGCTGTAGTACTAAATATTATATTTCAGGAATTTTAATTAGACTTACCATTATATTAAGAGGGTGATGTGTGCTAATGACTATTCAAAGGAAAGGTGAGGATGTATAAAAGTGTGAAAAACTGCTGTAGTACTAAATATTATATTTCAGGAATTTTAATTAGACTTACCATTCTATTAAGAGGGTGATGTGTGCTAATGACTATTCAAAGGAAAGGTGAGGATGTATAAAAGTGTGAAAAACTGCTGTAGTACTAAATATTATATTTCAGGAATTTTAATTAGACTTACCATTATATTAAGAGGGTGATGTGTGCTAATGACTATTCAAAGGAAAGGTGAGGATGTATAAAAGTGTGAAAAACTGCTGTAGTACTAAATATTATATTTCAGGAATTTTAATTAGACTTACCATTATATAAAGAGGGTGATGTGTGCTAATGACTATTCAAAGAAAAGGTGAGGATGTATAAAAGTGTGAAAAACTGCTGCAGTACTAAATATTATATTTAAGGAATTTTAATTAGACTTACCATTCTATTAAGAGGGTGATGTGTGCTAATGACTATTCAAAGGAAAGGTGAGGATGTATAAAAGTGTGAAAAACTGCTGTAGTACTAAATATTATATTTAAGGAATTTTAATTAGACTTACCATTCTATTAAGAGGGTGATGTGTGCTAATGACTATTCAAAGGAAAGGTGAGGATGTATAAAAGTGTGAAAAACTGCTGTAGTACTAAATATTATATTTCAGGAATTTTAATTAGACTTACCATTATATTAAGAGGGTGATGTGTGCTAATGACTATTCAAAGGAAAGGTGAGGATGTATAAAAGTGTGAAAAACTGCTGTAGTACTAAATATTATATTTCAGGAATTTTAATTAGACTTACCATTATATAAAGAGGGTGATGTGTGCTAATGACTATTCAAAGAAAAGGTGAGGATGTATAAAAGTGTGAAAAACTGCTGCAGTACTAAATATTATATTTAAGGAATTTTAATAATCAAAGTTCAATTTATATAGCGCCGTTTAGACTGTATATTCTCAAGAGTTATTTTAATTAAATTCCATCCCACTTGTATAGACATATTAAAAGGATTACCAAAAGTACTATAAATAAAACGAATTAACTGTAACGATAGGAAGGTGGTGGCTGCGACCATTCGATGGGGTACTTCTCCACATCTACATAACATATGTTAAGAAACATATATTATGTAAGATAACCAGCAAAAACTTACCGAGGGTAGTTAACGAAGTACACACAGAGGAAAAAACGCCAAGCTTTACTATCGTGAAACACGTCTTTCGCCTCATTCTATATATGCACCTTCTCATACAACTCGTACGATTCTTTTACTTTTTTACATTTTTTTCATTTAGAATATTATTGACTTGATCCTAGCATACTTTCTTTGATCTTTCTCTACCACGCCTTTTACTCACATTTGTACTGTGTATTTGCTTTATTAATCATTTTCATCCATTTATTCTACATGTCCACGCCATCTCAGAGTATTCTTCTTCATCTTACTCCATTCGCTCCCCACCATATACAATTAGTTTTGTACTCACTTCATTATAACCTGGCGTTTTTCCTTTTTTCGTATCTTTTATAGCCATTTACACTCCTAGATTTATCTTATTCACATTTTCCAAACGTTCGACATTCTCAGCTGAATTAGATTCACCGTTGTTTCTTCTACTATCGCCACTTTCGTACAGTTATTTGAAGTATATCTCCCAACCCAAACGAACCATTCCTTCTTCTTAAAACCCCTCACATTCTTATATTTGATTCCTCTCATTCTACTACTATTATTTCTCCTCGCATTTAACTTACTTCCTTTCAAAATGTCTTCATATTTACCTCCGCATTCAAATTCAATATTTCGCCTTCTTCATTTCTAATTTCTTTCATCTGGCCTTCTTAAAACCTCTGAAGATCAGCTGATAAGAGATCGAAATATATTACGCTTTAGGTGGGGGCAGTTTATGTATGTAGTGTTCATAAATAATCATAAATGTTGATAAAACCTCCCAAAAACGATTGACGACAAGTGTTTCCTAGGGCTGCACACGCCACCTGCATATCTTTAACATAAATACAAACGTATCCACTACACAGAACCAGTAATTGCTAAAGCCATATCATAATACATCACCCTTTCGAAACGAATCAGAAAAATCAATTTATTCCATGAATATGAAATCAATCTTAAATGTTTCTTACCAAAACAACATTTCTTAGGCCTACCTTTGAAAAAACAATGAAGACATCCTATTCAGGAACTTGAATACAAATAGACAAAGTTTAAAATCAATCTGTTCGCGACACTTCAACCAATAAAAGAGTCTTGGATAACAAATTCAGACATGTGACTGAAATTAGTGGAAGTGCGAGTAGATGGAACATGAAGGGGCGGGAGACAATGAATGTTTGGAAGACTTGATACTTACATCTTACACTTAATATGAGTAAGACAATTTTCTTACTCATATTAAGTGTAAGATGTTAGTATCAAGTCTTCCAAGCCTAAATGTTTATAAAAACACACTATAACACTTTGTATTTTTCCCCCAGAGATTGGTTTCTGCTTCATAGAGGATTTAAAAATGAAAAAAATTCAGTACAAGAGTTGTTTTTAAACATGATTTTAAAAAAAGTTCCCTACAGTTAGTCCCTCGAGATTTTTTAAACGTTAATTCGACAGCCACCGCTTCTGAAGTCGCTAAACTTTCAGTTTATTTGCAATAAATTGAAACCTTTACTTTGAAATTTAAAAAAACCCCCGCTTGTCACGTGGGAAAAATATCTCAAGAAATATAAAATTGTACAGTCAAACAAAAATGAATACTTAAAAAAGTGTTTCAGAAACTCTAATAGAAATAGAGTCTTCAAAATCTTTAAAATATTTCAAAATATACTGGGTGAGGCATAAATCTTGCTACAAAAATAAATTTAAATAAAAATGATACGATTTTTATGTAGTTGTTCAGACTGTAATGTGGCTGGAATTATACCCACATTATAGTCTGAACATAGCCACATTACATTCTGCCACATATAGTTACATTACAGTCTGAACAACTACATAAAAATCATGTAATTATTATTTTAATTTATTTTTGTAGCAAGATTCATGCCCCACCCTATATTAACACATGATGGGAAATTAATGTCAAGTTTTTTAATCATTTGCTATTCTTCACCTATCGTTATTTGTGATTCAGGGGAATTTAAGATAGTGGCTAGAAGACAATATTGTTTTCGGCCTCATTAATCCAAACTTTGGGCTTAGAACCACTGAAGCTGGCACATTACTCGCATTTTGCTGTCGTACATTTTGGCAATACTACCACGCACTTAAAAAGTAACAGTATTCTCATTATTTTAGCCCTAATAATTACTTTTACCATACGAACTCGTTTACCAGACAGATCTTTTTTTCGGGTAATATCGGGAATCGAAATCGAAACATTTGGGTAGAAGTCAAGCGTCTTACCAAGGACTTACTTTTTCATGCTTAATATATGACATTGTACAAATGTCGTAAATTAAATATTAAAAAGTATCATTGAAATGTTTTGAAAAATCAAGGTAAAAATTTATAAATCGTAATTATAATTATGCAAGTAACGAATAATTATTTAAATAATTATGCAAGTAACGAATAATTATTTGTTTATTTTTTTCCCAAATACAACAAAATTATTAAAGTTTATGTTATGAATTGTTCACATTTTTTCACAACTTTTATATAATACATTTTTCAATTACATATTCAACACACATTTACTTGACGGAGAGGCAGAGAAGGCAAAGCACCAAACTTTTCTATTACGTCATTTAACTGTTCTTACAATGTTAAAGAAGTTAAAATTTATGCTATTAATTACAATTTTAATTCAAACAGTAAATGCAAACAGTAAATTCGATAAACATTAAAATTATTGTATTCCCCATTTGTTTGAAACTCTACACGTGTTTTTCGTTTCAAAGGATACCGTTCATTAATTCAGCCCAAACTAAGCCGTAGGTAGCCAGCCAAACCTGCAAAGCAATAAAATATCACCTTTGCAAATCTCCAAGATTAGCAGGTCTACCGGAGTAGGTGTTTGCTTGTTCATTAATCCTTATCGTGCAATTTGCCATACAGCCCGGCAATTCGGCAAACTTTTGTACGTGTAGGTATATGCAAAACTTTTCTTTTCTGGGAAAACACAGAACATCTCCGCAACTCCGTGCAAACAAAATAGCAACCCAAACAAAATAGGATTTGAAATGAACCGTCTTTAACGGAATATTTAAACAGGGAACACATAACTTGTTAACTCAGCTTATTCTTGTGTAAAACAGGTAACATACTATACATTTTAATTTAAAAAATATACGTAACCTTAGATTTTACGAAACACTCATAGACATAGTAAGATATGTATGAAACCAAAAATATCGAGAGATAGGCAAGATTTATTTTTGGTCGTTTCCTCAATTCTGAGGATCGTGATTATCATGGTCATCAACCATTTGGTCGTTACCTCAATTCTGAGGATCGTGATTACCATGGTCATCAACCATCCTTCTCCAATACAAGCGATCTCCTGCCCGATGTATTGCCTCCTGGAATGAGCACTCTTCTGCTATTTTTACCTGGTCATACATCACCGGGTGAGTGTTCATCCTCTACCCCTTTTGCTATTAACATTTTCCACCCGAGTTAACTTAAGACTGTCGTCATTCCCCCGCACTAAGTGTCTAAAGTTTCGTAAGATTATTTTTTCCCACCGTATAGTGAGTCACGTTTCAACTCTGTGTTTTTCAATAATCGATCACTGCAAGTCCATGAAATATACTAGAGCCATTTCCAACATCACTCCTCAGTCATATTTTTTTAATATTACGTGTTTCTAATGTCCTAGGTCTCCGTATCATGTAGAAAAATGGGGAAGGGAGAGAAGACATTGACAGATTTGCAGAATCACTTTCAAAGAATGGTTGAGAACCGAATTATTTTTATTGTTTCTTATGATCACCCCATAGGAAGCTGACCAGTAGGTAGACCCCCAAAGAGATAGAGGAATAACTAACAGTCCACATTCCAGTATGCAGAAAAGTAATTCAGAAAAAAAAACAGATCGAAAATCTATTGTAAGATAACGAAAAAAATTGGAAAATCACAGTTTATTAATTAATAGACAAAATTCCTGAAGACTGGTGATGCACTTTTTACATGTTTTCATAAAAAGTAATCTAGGTAACAACAGGTTAAATTTGAGAAAAGATGATTGATTAAAAGTTATAGTCGACATTTCTCGAGTGATGAGAAGTTAAATTCGTAAAGTTGTATACGTAAATAATGATGAAGAGTCATTTTCGAGATAGGATGACACTTTATATTTCAAATAACATAGCAAATGATGAGTCATATTCGACATTAGACTAATTATGATACTTATTTTTGAGATAAAATTTTCGAAATGAGATGAATAGGGACAAGTTACATTCAAGATTTGATGAATGATAAACCATTCATATCTCACCGAAAACTTTCAGCATCTGTCTGTATATATAAACTGCAAAATTGAGGAGGAGTTGGCAAATAATTCCAATTGAAATGGTCGGTCATTTCGAATAGCTAACCTACTTGAAACAAATTTCATCACGAAAGATGTACGATTATATTTAAAATGAAAACATGGAAACTTTAAGAGCTCCCTGGGAGTGACATACAATGAGTTTGATCAAATTTTTTAATGAATATGGTCTAACAAACTAGTCTTTGGAAGATTAATGGAAGTGAATTTTATCAGAACTGCTGCTCGAAAGTCACGTAGTCCTGATGATTTTCAACCTCCAAACTTAATGGAAAAAAAAATAGAGCTAAAAGTGTAAAAAAAATGAAATAACTCTTTCCAAACTTTCCATTTTTCCATAATTATGAACTCACTGCGTTTATACAGCTCACACACCCACACCTACTTAAACCAGTTAGTAGCAATTAATCCAAATCAAGTAAGTTTCTGTGACCTTGTTCCGTTTTCAATTCCTGCTTAAAGTTGGGCTGTAAGATTTCCAGCTAGTTACAATTACAGTTGGAAAGCTTCCAGCTCATTCAATGATCCATGATTAATGAGAAATGGAAGAAAATTGAAACTTTCCTTATAAATTCTAGTTATTTGATAAAACGGGACATTACACAAATAGAACAAGTGAAAATAGAATATCTTTACTTATCTTTATTTTTTATTCCAGAGAATGATCAAACCGTATCTAGAGATTAATATCAAAACTAATTTGTTTTGCGCTCTCTAATTTTCCCTGAAAATATTACAAAAAAATAAATATGTTCTCTCTCTCTGGAGAAAAATGTAAGAAGGCCTTTTTTCCAAATTATTTTTTCTCCTGGCACTCACAAAATCTTTAAATAGGAAGTAAATTCAAACAAACCATTCTCGTAGGATTTGTATTTAACATCAAGATAAAATTTTCGGAAAAAATATACAGCTTCAAAATAAGTATGAAAATTTAAAAATGTTTATATTTTTTCCAACTTTCATATTTCGTGTTTACAAACCGTGCTATATCCATGTTTTGAAAACCTTATGACCAACAGAGTGATTCATCCAAATTAGTATTAAAGTGTATTATTGTCGTTTGTTTATTGGTACACAGACGTCATGTGACAACAGTGGTTTTTCACTTAGATTTTCCGATGACGTGAAATCGGTAGATGAATCTTCTTTGCCAGAACGTACCTTAGTAAGATTGATAACCGTTCCCGAGAGGGGTCACGACAAATTTGCCTGGAGTGGTGCCGAGAGAAAATAAAGATGAACTATCCATAAACATAAGTTCTCCTCTTTAAGTTTACGGTCAAATAATACCATGCTGTAAACTTAACGATCTCTTTGACTTAAAGCTATGCCATTTTGATTTTATTGAGATGCCAAGTTAAATTTGGGAGGTCCTATCTTCCAGAGATGAAGCGTAATTTATTATCCATGAAAAGCGACCGTCAAGGAGTTTCATGGTAGAAAAAGAGTAATCGCAAATTCTTGTAATCTGCAATTCGTAACAAATTCGAATACACACCAAAATAATATACAAACAATACCCAAAAGCAACAACCCTTTCTCGCATAATTTAAATTTTTAAAACTATTCTAAAAGAACGGGATTTTGACGTATAATTTCCTTTTTTTCTGATATTTTTCAGTATTCTCTAAGCCCTGTTATGGCTGCAAAAGCTATTTAAATTGACAATCACGAACGGTATATTTAAAGATAATGTTCTTCTCCCTGGCTCCATCCCAACTCACTGTCTGCGAAGACTGTTGGAGTCAGCTCTCCTCGTCCTCAGGTTGTATGCTCTTCTGCCCCGGACTAAGTCCCCCAGGCCGTGCCTCTGCATCAGGTTATCCTTTTGCACCACCCATGAATTCTTTGGTTTTCCTCTGGTTGTTATTCGAGGAAGATCCATGGAGATTGCCTAGTTCACAGTGTGATAGGGTGATCTGCGTCCAACGTGCCCATACCATCTCAATCGCCTCTCCTTCATCTTACTGTTGATGTCTGTAACACCTAGGCTTCCACGAATGCGCGAAACTTTTTATTTTATCTCTTAGGGACACACCAGCTGACCATATTAGCATGCGCATTTCAGCAGTTTCTAGTTGCCTGGAGTAAGAGTTATACATCGTCCAGCGTTCGGAGCCATAGAGGAGTGCGGGTCTGACAATCGTTTGGTATACTTTTCCTTTTAAATTTACTGGCATTTTCGGATCACATAGAACTCCTGTCATTGATATAAACTTCATCCATCCCACACTAATTCTACGTGTTACATCTGCTGCACATCCTTCATCGCTATGGATGAGTGACCCAAGATACTTAAATGAATCACAATTTGGTAATGTTTCTCCATCCATTTGCATTACGGGAGTGACAGCATATGTGTTCTCGAATGGTAGGTACAAATACTCTGTTTTGTTTCCGTTCAGTATCAATCCATTGTCCTCAAAGATTCTTCTCCACCTTTCCAGACTATTTTGCAGGTCTTCATGTTTTTCACTTATTAATACGATATCATCTGCAAATAGTAGGATCTTTAGGAGACTGTTCATTTCATGGTTAGTTCAATAGTCTATGACTAAGATGAACAGTAGCGGACTCAGTACCGATCCTTGATGTACCCCCAACTTTACGGGAAATTCTGGTGAAGTTCCCGAAGTGCACCTCACTTACGTTGTCACGTTATTATACATGTCCTGGATGGCAAGTACATACTTTTCTGGTACACTATGTGCTCGAAGTGCTGCCCAAATTAGGCTTCTAGGGACCCTGTCAAATGCCTTTTCAAGACCATATGAAGGTCTTTCTTGGCATCACGGTGTTTTTCGACAAGGAGTCTAACGGTTTGAATGGCGTCTACTGTTGATTTTCCCGATACGAAGCCATGTGTTATTAGTTATTATAGGTGGTCATGTATTTCCACCAAATTCCTGATTCTCGAGTTTATGATTCGCTCATAGATATTCATAGTGTGGGATATTAGCTTAATGCCTCTATAGTTGTCGCATTTCTTGGAGTCTCCTTTGTTTTTGTAGACGGGGAAGAGAAAGTTTCTTCGGAATTCATCTGGCATTAGGGCTCCGGCCAATATTGTATTAAAAAGCTTACACAGCCAATTCTGTCCCCATTCACCACATTCTTTCCAAAATTCAGTTGGTATATTGTCTGGTCCTACTGCTTTTTCTGTTTTCATTTGACATATGGCCAACCTTACTTCTGCAGGAGTAATTTATCACTGCCTTCATTATCCTCTGTGTACTTAGGGGTTCTGATCGATTTAGCCCTCTCTTTTCTTTGTGCCGCAATTTTATATATTTTATGAGCTCCTTGTTGTGTTTCCAGTTCTTCGTATATGTTTTTCATCGCCTCATGTTGGGCAGAAGCTACTAGTTTCTTTGCTTTTCTTTTGGCTTCCCTATATAATAGAAAGAGGCCTACTTTCTCTGTTTCATTATCACAGTTAGACCAATTCTTAAGAGCGATATTTTTCTCCTTTATACCCCCTTGTACATCATCCGACCACCACCAGGAATCTTTTTTTGTTTTTAGTTTACCTTTTGAAACTCCAAGGTGTTGCTTAGCATATTGTATGCATATCTGTGACAATGCCTCCCCCATTTCATTTGGGTTAAGTACGTCGGAATTTTGCACATTTTCAATCATCCAACTTTTCATTTTAGATTTTAGTTGTTTGCCTTTTTCATTTGAGATATTGGACCATTTAATTTTTGGTATCGGTTTAAGTTGGTCTTTGGGCAACGTACGCTTTGGCACAAGTAGTTCAAGCAACACTAAGCGATGCTGGGTTGCCAGAGGCTCTCCAGGGATGACTTTGCAGTCTCTACACATTTTCCGCATTTCTTTGCTACACAGCCAATAATCTATTAGTGTTGCTGCATTTCCGCTTTTGTAAGTTATAAGGTGTTCAAACTTTTTACGGAAATATGTGTTAGCAATCGTTAAGCCATATGTCTCTGCGAAGTTCAGCAGCTCGTCCCCCTGTTGGTTACGCGTCCCATACCCAAACCCACCATGGATTGATTCGTGACCGGTATTTGATATTCCTACGTGCCCATTCATGTCCGCGCCCATAAGAATAGTTTCATTTTCGGGTATGTTTTGAATTAATTGTTTCAGCTTTTCCCAGAGTGAATTTCTTTCTTCCGCGTCGCATCCCATTTGTGGAGCATAAACACAAATGATATTGTATATGGCGTTACAAACTATGAGTTTTATCATAATGATCCTATCATTCACTGTTACGATCTTTATCACATTGTCATGAAACTTTTGGTGTAATACTATAGCCACACCATTTCTGGAGTTATTTCCCCATAGAAATATAATTTATATTCATTATTCTGTGTTTCTAGATAGCGGCATTTATCAATGTTTGTATTCTTCCATTTAGTTTCCTGGATGCATGCAATATCTATTTTGCGTCTTCTCATAACCTCCGCAAGTTCTTTACTCTTTCCTGTCAACGTTCCCAGGTTCCAAGTCGCGGCCTTAGCTTTTCAAACCTTTTTCCTGGACGAATTTGTTTCCTCTGCTTTACTTTGCTTGCCCTGGAATGCTGCAAGCTGGCTCTGATATGATGTCAGTCTCTGGATCACCGAGGGGAGAATCGCCCTCGCTGCCAGACAGGGTAGTGCATCTTTGCGAGTGTTTTTCCATAAAGCTTCGGTTTGTTTGACTGAGTTTTTATCCACCGATTGTCATCGGACGTGGAACCAGAGTGGCCCAACTAACTAGGGCTGTATCCGCTGTCATTGGTCATGTAATGGTCCATTATCGGATTAATCTAATGAGCCTGGATACCCATTAGCGATGGTGTATGTGACTAGTACCCGAATATGTCGAGTTGCCACACCCACCATTTGTGAGCCGCCGCTAACATGCGAGACAGACGCTCACTGCTTCTCACTTTAGCCATACTTTTGGATCCCCCGACGGATTGGTTACCATCAACTTCACCCTCAAGTCCGTTGCCCGTCGGTCACGGCGTGGAGATATGAGGAGCATGGTGGGAGAAGCTGTGTCGGTCCAGTCCCTAGGACCAATGTATTGCGCTATAACCACCCGACCGACATCTTTAAAGATAATGTTAAATGTATTAATTCCAAATAGGACAAAGTACGTGTTCTTATTGCACGTAATAAATGAAAATTATTTTCTTTTCATAAATTTTGTGGAACCACGTAACATGCGGAACCGGATAGTCGTGGTTCTTGAAGAAGAAATTCCTAATATTTTATCTTGAAAAACAAAGCGAAGGATACAAAACTGTAATTTTACTGAACCAAATCTAACTTAAGAACTGGTGTCATAGAAAATATCTTTATAGAACAATACAGATTGTTCTGGTTCGAGAATGGTGTATTAAGACTTACCTTAAGGCAAAAACCAGGCGTTGAATCATAATCTGAAGATACAAAATAAATGTGGGATTCGAGACTTGTCCCTTAAACCTTACTTCACAAATTATTGGTTATGTATCTATAGGTTATACTGGAGAGGCAATGACCGAGCCATCAAAATTATACATTAAACAAACCAAGTAAATCGTTTCGGTCAACCTAAAAAGTTTGAGGAAAATGTAGGATGGGAGCAAAGGACCCAGCGTCGTCCAAGATGGGGAGGCATCAGATGTAAGTTCTTATAGAGCTTAAGATTGATAAAAAATATTTAAAATTTAATTATTCAAAACCCTTCTTCGTCCCTGTCGACCGTGCCTTTGGGTTTAAAACCATTGTCAGCTGCAGATTTGCACCACTATGAAACTGTCAACCTAAAAACATAAAATTTGCTTTTTGAACATTAATATTCGTATAAATTTTACCTGAAGGTTTAAAACAAGTGATGAAAGGTTACAACCATGACACATGTCTCTATGATTTTCCACTGCAGATGTTTTTATTTGACCAAATTTAACTTGTGCTTTCTTTTTTTTTTTTATAAAATTTGTCTTTTTTATCAACATGAGGTTCATTGTACGTGTCAGAAATATAATATTACCATACTAGCAGATGTAACTACAGGAGGCATACACATCTAGCGCGTGCAAGTTTTGCAACCAGAGGAATCCAGACTGGGAGTTTTAGGTAGATTTCGATAGAAATACCACCTATTGTTCTGCAAAGGTCGTATGTCGCAATTTCCGGATAAGCGCATTGCACTTTCTTCGATGATTACCAAAAGATTCCGAAACCCTATATTCAAACCTCAAGTGTACTATAAAACGCACAATGTCATATCCTTCGTCTGCATGTGCAATACAGGCGAAATCTTCCTGATTATGCCGAAAGGCCTTTTTCTGGGCAACATCGAAAATCGAATCAGAAAGCCTTGGATGAAAGTCTTGTGTATTACCAACTACGCTATGGAGGTTACCAATATAAGATAAACAATTGTTTCAAATCAAACAAAACATGAATTTCTATGTCATTTTTGCCTAGCAGTTTCCCTTTTTCAATATAACCGGTTCTATCCGCTATATACAATATAAAACAGTAATTTATTACGTTTTTTGTACAGTTTTAATTAAAAAAATATTCTGTAAAGTTGGCCTTAGGATGTTGAATTTAAGTAATTGGTGTTTAAAATCAGTATTCAGAAATTTCGTGAGGCTCATACCCAAACATTTGATGTAATCTTATATCATACATAATTCAGTTCCATTCAGTTACTGTTCACCAGAAATGAATATTTTATAGTCTAAAAGTCTAGTCTCTAAAATCGAAAATAGCAATTATTCAATCTATCATCATCTTGTTTTTATTGATTATGAAGAGCTTTAATTTGAATAGTAAAATACATCGAATGTTACAAATACTCTCAGGGCACACAAATATTAAATTACAAGTTGAATTCGTTTGGTACGAGTATACCAATAAAATAAAAATTATGTAGGTAATTTTAGGAAAAGTTTGACATTCTCAGAAACATTAAAATATTTTCAATAGTAAAATCCTGTGATATGCATTAAACATAAAAAAATCCCAATGCTTAGCATAGACCTGGCTGCAACTTACATAAAACCAATTGTCCATTGCTACAACGTGATGCCTGGCATTTTATGTAAATCATTCCCTCATCGCGCCTTAGGTCGCTTTCTAAGCCTTTTAATTCCTATGAATAAGTTTATATCTCTAACGATTGTCTTTTGTCCTACCTAAATGTCAAACACAACCCTTTTGTAATAGTTTTAAGGCCTAAATAATTTATTTGAACATTGTTTGAGAGCGAATTCGTTCATTCGTTTAAAATTGTTTCTCGTATTTCTTTGATTTATATACGAGTACATGTCTCACACTTGTATAAAAAAAGAACAGGGATTTAGCTAACCTTAGAATAGAATAATAAATCATTCAATTATAGTTCAATAATTATGAAATTATAAATTATCTTTTTTATGAAGTTTGAGAAAGAAAAATCTTGACTATTTCCTATTTTTCTTTTTTTTTGGACCCTTTTTTTGTAAATTTTAATCACGAATATGTTAAACTTAGTGAACTCGTACTTACGATTCCTCAATTCAAGATGACTGACTAATAGAAAAATTAAACAGTTTTTTTTCAACAAGCACATCTCATCTTGACAATTTTTTTTCACATGATCAATTTATTAAATTAGCAATCTCGTCTAAATTTGACCTTGCAACTCCTATAAGGAAAACAAAAAATGTCTATAGATTATGGATAATTACCAGCTTTTCTCCCATTAATCGATGGCATACGTTCATCGTACGAGTATAAAGCATAAGTGAAAATACGACGAATTTCTTTCATCATTTATACTCGTAGAATAAACTCACGAGACATATCAAAGAAAAAGTGCATGATATTTTACATAAGCTTAAATTATTCGAGATCTCAAATTTTATGCTGTTACATAATCAATTCTGGATCCGCTATTTTGAGTGAGTCTTATAGCTGAGCAATATTTTTTTCTGAATTTCACTATTTTTTGTATTCATTTTATATTTTCAATTATTATATTGATTTTTTTGTGTACACGATTATTGTTTTTTATGTCTTTTGTTTTATACATAAATGTTTTTCTATTTTGATATTCTGTCAAGTTTTTGTGTTTTTTAAATTTCGTTTTGAATTCCTTTTTTATTATGTTATGTTTTGGGAGTTTGGTTTCACAGGTGTTGGGATCTGAATTGTGTCCATTTTTTTTTTTTGTGAATACATAAAAAAACTGTTCTCAAGACTGCGGCCATTTATAATGAATAAATAAACATTGTAAAATGGGGG
>OX463851.1:12806867-12948866 GCA_949825065.1 Odontocerum albicorne
ACGTGATATAAAACTTTTTTCTAGCAATAGCACACTTCTAGAATTGAATAATTTAAAATTAATTAAAATAAAGTTCACGTTCAAGTGCTCCTCACTTAGTAAAATCCATCGCTGTATTTTCGTATTAAGGGATCTTATGGCCGCATTCACCTCCTTCCTATCCCTTACTCTCAACTAATAAACATTTATTTTGTAATATTTTTACTGTCAATAATAGTGGGTTCAAATCCCGAGTTTGTGTACCCTTAAGGAGAATTTCTATTTTATCATCATGAAACCAAACATTTTAATGATCACTTGTGTATTTGTTGGGACAGAATCTACAATTGATAGGCTATGGTGTATTCAATATTATTGGTGGAAAAAATGCAATCCAACACCGATTTCGCGTCTCTGCATCGCTGAATTGAATATATTTCTAATTCGGATTATTCCAGTTCACTGCAATTGACGAATCCTTTTTTGTTTTTTATTACTTTGTTCTACTTATTGAAAAAAATGTTTTTTGAATCGACAATATTACTTTGTACTAATTTGATTGCAGTTGCATTATTTCGTTTGTGTCTTATTCGTATTCATGATGTGAATAAGTTGAAGAAAGTGGCCTGAAGACAATAGAGCCATCGGTTCATAAATCGAGATATAGAGATTTAGGATAGTAGGTATATAACTCGCAAATCGAGATATAGAGATTTAGGATAGTAGGTATATAACTCGCAAATCGAGATATAGAGATTTAGAATAGTAGGCATATATAGAGCCTATAAAAACATATTTCTGGTTAGTTTAAAGAGATTTCCACATGGCAATATACTCACCAAGTTAAAAAAAAATTGCCTTGTCTACAAACTAATCCAGACTTTATTTAATCCACAATTTATTTATTATAATCGATAATCGAATGTGAAACTCTGAGGAGACACTAATTAATCTAAAGAAATATTTTTTTTAACATCTTAAATAAAATAAAATTCAGAATAAAAAAAAACGATTGAGAAATGAATTACAATAAACATTCTCATTATTGATTTCGAAAAATAAAATTCATGATAAAACAAACTGACAGTAAAAATCCTTAAAATTTGTTTTACTAAATAATACGCACATCAAAACAAATGATTAAGAAATAAATGACAATGTAGTTTAGCACTTAGTCAGCATTTCAGAAGTTTCCACTTTTTGTTTTTCTAAAAATCTCGTTACCTTTAACATATTCAACGTGAAACTCCGTTTAATGAAATATACGAGTATATTGAATCGCTATAAATTATCCATACTTCGGTTGAAAACAAAACACGGACTGCGGTACAAAGTCAACGCGTTCAGAAATGTCTGGCCAGCTAACGAATTGTGTCAATCCCCTTGTGTTTTATAGTGTGATTACCCTCCCTATAGTTTGAATACCCAATCATTTTAAGTTTAATTCAAACTATGTTATTTTACCATAATAGAAAGAATATTTATTCTCATTATAACGCACTTCTTATATCGCATTTTCATTTCAAATAAATCATAATAAATGCAAGTTTTAGCACTCTACGTTCAAGATTCAATAACTTTTGAATTTGAGCAAAAACAGAAAACCTTTAAATCTGTTTAATTCCAGTTTTTTTTTTATTTGTACAGGTACTTAAAAACTGTCTACAATATTTTTGTAAGCGTTCTTTATTCAACCTTAGTCATCATTTTTAAAATAATCTTGTAAAAACGAGCAAGTTATATTTAGCTTTCGGTAGAAATCATGCTCTTTAAAGTGTTGGTTTTGTCAAGTTTTACCCTCAATTTTGTTAGTTTTCTCACAAAAGAATCCCACCGGTTTTCACAGCAGGAGGAATTTTCGGAGAATTCTTCCCTCACCCCCTACACATTTCAAGAGGCCACCCCAGTCACTACGCACCGGATCCCGGGTCCTGGCTTTTACCACCCTGACCAACGATTATATTACCTTTTTCATAATGCAATTGCCTTTTCCAGCGTTTTTCAACATAGTTGAAAACACTGGAAACATGATTTGAAACTTTAGCTTAACATTTATTAATCTCAGATGCTATACGTTTTTACATTCACTCACACACAAAACGCCTACAAATTTAAACTTTTTTTACACCATATTTTCTTAAACAAATAAATTTTCTTTCGAATTTATTAAAATACCTCGATTCATTTGACGTTTGTATGGCATCAGCTCGTTTAAAGTCACTCAGTGTTCAGTTTGAAAACTTCATTTCGATGAACTGAAAATATTTGTTATCTCAAAATTAATAAGCACATAAAAATAACAAGTTAGAAGTTTTACACATTATTGAAAAAATGATATTGCTTTATTTGAATTGATTTCAAACCAAAAAAAAATGTTAAAGGTGCTGTTTCTTGGTTTGATTACTATGTAAGAAGTATTTTTTTAAAAATAATATGTATCTCTCGGAGTTAATAACACGTTTCAATGGCCGTGACAAGTGCTGACGTTTCGAAAGCCTTAAAGCTCTCGGCTGGTTATCGACTTATCTGTTTAACATGAAGGTTAATGAACAATGCGTCCTGCAGATACAAATAGTAAATCTACCGAAATTTAGGCACGCATAGCCAAAAAAACGGTAAAACTTTATACAATAAATAAATTCCTTTAAACAATGAAATTTTACAGAGTTAAGCATAATTAGTCGATAGTAGCAATATGAAATTAATAAAACTGCGATATACTCGTAATAAACTATATTATGTGTGTCTAAAAGTTTACTACTTATTTTATTAGAGTAGCACTTGAACGATGTTCTCCTAGAATATATTTAATATAAATAGTCAAAATGTGTAAACTAAGTCGTGCATCATTAAACGACTTCAGTTATTTAAGAGTTTTGAAATATATGGTCATATAATTTCTCTACGGTGCTCTCAGATTGTTAAGGGCAAGCTGAACAGAAATTATAGAGCGTCCGAAAGATACTAGTTAAAGTTCACTAAAGATATCAGAAATTTGTAATATACGCAATCATTCGCTATTCGGTCAATTGTCTTAATTTAATAAAATATGCATAGGTGAGAGATTGTTCTAATATGTGTAATCAGTTAAACTTAGCACCCCCGACCGCGTCGGAACCTGTTTATATTGCACAAATGTCACTGCCCATTTCATCCATCGTTATACATTTTTCATCGCTTTTCTTAAAATATATTTATATTGAAGAACTTTATTTGTAATGAAATCTCAATTACACGAAGTTTTAAGTTAAAACTTAAGTCCTGAACAAATATACCAACTATAATTTTGAGACTTTACTTGTCTGAAATCTTGAAAAGTCTTTCAAAATCACAATAAAACAAAATACAATGAAGCATCTCTCGTATAATTTCCTTTTGTTTTACATTATTTAGTAAAGTTTACACACAGTTAGTTCTTTTGAACTAAATGTTTGACACGGTAACATGTCTACAACTATTACCCTCAGAATTCTCCATTATTCATGAGTAACTTTATAATGGTTTTATGTACTCGTACCAAAATTTGTATTTTGTAAGTGTTATGCAGGCACGGTGATTTACCGCCTGTATCCGGGGAAAGTTTTTTGAACTAAATAGAGACGAAATTTTTCTTTTATTTAAATACTCTTGGTATTTTTGTGAGCGGGACTTTTTTTAATTCATTTTATTTCACGGAAAAAATTAAGGCAATTTTTTTAGAAGAACTTATCAATCTCACATTTTTCTTTGTTGTTTGTTGAATGAATTTGTGATTATTTTGTTTTAAAATTTCTTCATAAGAAACTTTTTAATTTATAATGAAATCCTTATAATAAATAATGGATCAACCTATATTCAAGTACAAATGACAATTTCAGCTGAAATTGTACGTCCTCTGTGATCAAGTTAGTATAACGTCTGTTTACCCGTGAGATGCGAGTTCGATCCCGTTGGTACTCATTTTTATTAAAATTCTGGTCGTTACTTAATGCGTTTTTTAATCTTTCTTATTGGCTGGATGAAATTGCTACATAACAATAAACCCACTAGGTTGGACTGTATACAACGAAAGTGTAATACAATATAATACCTGTGGAAGCAAAAGTTATTTTAATGTAATTATTTTTTTCAGTAATAATTCATCAATAAATCTTCAATTTTAAGTCATAAATTGGACATGGTTTTTTTTTTTAAAGATTTTTACACTTGTATGTATACACTTTAACATTAATATGACTTGAACTTGAAAACAAACGTTTTTGAAAAATCAGAATGGTTGTAAAAATAACACTCGCTACTAACTTCAGATGTCCATACAACTCCTTTAGTCTCAATAAATGTATAACTCTATCGCTATTGCCTTCAGAACGATAGAAATAACATTTAAAAAAAATAAAATTACAAAAAAAACAACCAAATATTCTCTATTTTATTTTAACAAACGCCTGTAATATGTGCTGATAAAGAAGATGGATTTACTTATCATTGTTTCTTTCAAGTATACGATAGGCTAGTCGACAAGTTTGATCAAAGCAGGTAAATGTGTATAGATATGCATTGTAGATGGAGCAACACTCTTTTCTCAAGTAAATAAAAAAAGGTTTACCTAAAATACCAATTAAAATTCCCAACGTTCATATACCTTGGAAGTACATTTGTCTCTTTAATATAATTCACAAATTGTGGCAAAATAATTATACATTTTAAAAGAATGTGGACATAGTTTAAAGAATCCAAATTGAGGAAACCTATTTTTTTTTACTTTATCTTTGAAAAACAAAGCGAACCCGTTCAGCTCAATGAACTTTCATTAATTACAAACGTTAATTCTCGACAAAGAAAATGAATGGGGTAAATTACATAGTAACTGACCAATTATGAAAATTTTAAATTATTAATCTCCATAATTTTTATTACCCTGTTAGGGTTATAAATTTCATTTAAATTTTACTTACTTATATAATTGAAATGGAGTGTTTCACTCTTCCTTTGTCGATTATATGAAACCATTTTTTAAATCTTCTTTTAGGTATTGGAAAAAGTATGGATACAATGTATCAATATTTTGACCAGTTATAGTTTTTGTATAATTTAATTGAAGGTTAGAAAATATAACGAGAAACTAAAGAATGTAATTTATGAATTAAAATTTAGCCTTTTCTGCTGTACAAACTGATATACGAGGCATATCCAGAAAGTAAGTGAACTGAATTTTTGTAGGTTACAATTTTTTTTATTTAAACAAAAAAATTACGTGGTTACCGTAGTACATATGTAAGCTATTTTTCGACATAGTCGCCATTTCTCTCAATGCAGGTGGTGAAGCGGGGTATTAACTTTTTGATGCCTTCCTCGAAGTAGTTTCCCGCCAATCTCTCCGTCCACTTCTCCCCCTCCTTCTTTACCTCCTCGTCGGTTGAAAACCTTTTTCCACCCATGTGCAGCTTCAGGCAGGTAAAGAGATAGTAATCTGAAGGTGCTAGGTCAGAGGAATGCGCGGGATGGTTCAGGACATCCCATTTAAACGAGGCGAGCAGTTCCTTCGTGGCGTTGGCCGTGTGTGGTCTGGCATTGTCGTGCAGCAGGCAGACTCTCTTTGTCAGCATGCCTCTCCTCTTGTTCTGAATCGCCCTACGCAATTTTTTTAGGGTCTCACAGTATCTTGCAGAGTTGACGGTCTCCCCTTGAGGCATATATTCAATTAAAATTATGCCTTGACAGTCCCAAAACACGGATGCCATGATTTTCTTGGCTGAAATTGTGGTTTTGAACTTTTTGGCGGAGGGTGAAGAGGTGTGACGTGACCGTTTTTAAACTCGCGACACCACTTGTACACACTCGTACGATTCATAGCTTTATCACCATATGCAGTTTTCACCTCATTATAAACCTCAACCGGGGGTTTTCCCTTCCAAACGAGATAACGGATGACGCCGCGTATTTCGCACTTGGCGGGAGTTTGGATTGACATTTTTCACGAAACGTGTTGTCGCGTCGACACTTCTCAACGTACTGACCTCAAACCGGTCTCGTTGTGGAAGGGAAGGGTCAGGCTACACGGAAGTGTAGCCAACATGTCGAAAATAAAATCCATCCGGTCGTGAGAGCCTCAGTACACTTACTTTCTGGATACGCATAGTATTATCATTTTAAAACTGACCCCTTAGAAGATATCTTCCATAGAATATAGAAACTATAAATTATCCCCCCGAATACTACGCGAGAAGCAGAAGCACAATATGGGGTAGAAACCGACAACCTTCCGCACGAAAGTCCAGTAAGTTACCGCACGGCCATGCACCTCTATACATCCATACACCTTCTCATAGAAATACTTCAATTTATCTGGATTCTACGTTGCCTTCTTTCAAAATATCATTCATTTTATCCAACCATACTATTCTTGGTTTGGATTAACGTTAACATTGATTTTGAATCATATTTTACCGAAATTAAGTCTAAAAATTCTCTTCAGTCTCATTGTTGAGGATACTCGTTATATTTGGACTTTTACATGTTATAACATATTCTTGTGTAGTATACTAGGAGTATTTCTTTAGCAACAGACATATCAAGATATTAACAAGTCAAAAACTCAACGCATCTTTATTTCTTCTTTCTTGCTTTTTAGTCGCTCACCCATTCATTACAAGTAATCTCCGGCATTGATAAATATAACAATAAATAAATATCCATGAATCTCCGACATTGATAGATATAACTACATGTATGTCTAAAAAACATCTGTAATTTTGACATTTATAAATAAGCATTGATAAATTATTATTTTCACGAATTATACGAAATAATAAAAAATAGACGTTAAACATATAGTATGTGCATTAAGGGATGGATATACTTATGTTTAATGTCTGATTTTTATTTCAAGTCGATGGTGTGGTATAACGGTTAATATTCAAGCTAAGCAAGCAGGCGCAGATTCGATTCCTGGCAGATTCACTTCCGGATTGGTTTACTCCTTGACCGTTTTACATCACGATTTATGTTTTGCTGTAGCTCATGTGCTGCTTATCATAAATTCTTAGAGCACTATAAAGCAACACAAAAATGGCGATACGGCGATATACTTGTAAATCTCTACCTAACGAAAGACTGTAACATATTAAACCCGCCGATCGTTTTTCAACTAAAATTTCCTTGCATTCGAAATTTTGGGTTTGATCTGTATGCCTGCTAAAGTGCAACAGGTTATACACAATAAATCAATTGCATGGACAGGTGTCTTTCATCCACAAGATGGTTAACAACCATACTCGATCACGAGAGATAGCCTATCATAGGGGATTAAATTATAATAAAACTGTAAGTAAAATATTACATTAGATTATCGACACATGGTTAAAATTTATTAAATTTTAAAATAATTCTAATAAACATTAAAATTATTAAAAATGAAATGACGGACATAAAGATAATATAGAAATCAGATGAGTTCTTAAACTATAAATTTGTATATAAGTATAGCCTTCGGCCAATGTTTGTGCTATGGATTGCTTTGTTAAATAAAAATAAATAAAACAATTATTATTCTTACTATTGAAGAAAATATAATAATAATATACATTTATCTTATTGAAGTAGAGCTTCGACTGATTAAGATTAGAGAAATCTACTTTATTTCTAAATATAGGAAGAGGGCTCATTGAAAGCCTTCTTATAATGTCACGCTTCCTTTCCACTAAAACCTTCCTCTGCTTTTCCGTGACTATTATATACGAAAGGTATTCAGGCATCTTATTTCTTAAATTTTCTTCACGTGCCCTTATTCGTAAAAATAATATTTCGCCCCATTTCCTTATTATGCGATTCCAAACAATTTTCAGCCGCTTTCTGTTAGACGATAAGGAGGTAGAAGATTTTTGACGCTTCCTGTGCATGACATTTAAAAAACTTCAGAGGCAAATTTATTCACCATTAACATCGGATATCAAATCCCAAACAACAAGATGGAAGAAGTATTTATATTAGTTTTAATTAGTAATTCTCTCAAAAGTATTTCATAAACTAAAAACGTTTTATTTCTTAATATAAGCTTTTATCAACACGTTTGTCAATATATAATATCATACTTTTTTGTATATAATACAACCTAACGGGTTTCTATGTGGTTCGATAAACCAGAAAGTTTTTAAACAATCAATAAATAAAAACCAGTATGAAACTAATTTTAAACAACTGGGTTCATAACAAGAGTCGAACCTGCGGATCGGGGCAGGCGTCTTATCAACTAACATAAGTCACGGAAGTCGTCGCTATGAGGTTTATACATTCAATTTAAAATTAAGTCATATTTATACCTAAACATATATATATATATATATATATATATATATATATATATATATATATATATATATATATATATATATATATATATATATATATATATATATATATATATATATATATATATATATATATATATATATATAAACTTGGAATAGGAAACCCCCAAAGTATTTTCAAAAGAAAATTGTGTCTGGTTAGACCATAAGATACAAAGTTTTAATATACCTTTGACAAATGAATGAAACCACAGAATAAATAGGAGCAAAAAACAAAGAAGAATTATTTCCCATTTTATTAAAAGCAATCAACTTACAGTGGTTAAAGTTGTTTCATCCCTGTCAAAGTCAAAAGTGCATTTATTAGACAGTTGGAAAAAAATATTATAAAAAATCAAACATTAAACTATTGAAAGCTTCAACTGATTAAACTTGAAAAATTTTACTACGACACTTGGTACCGATGGGATTTGGATTGGGATAAAATTGATGTAAGTAAAGGCTCTAGATAATCAACCCTGCAATCTATCACTTGGAAACCATGGATTAATATGATAAGATAGAAGTGTCAATCTCTTGTCACTTGTGGATGGAGCCACTGCGTAGTGGCAAGTCAACTTGACAGAATAGGTATCATAGAAAATCCTGTCTGTGTCTATCTTCTAAATTATGATACAATAGATTATATGTTTTTCGGCTGTATTTTATGTGACACATACAAATGACTAAATGCCATATCTTTGTCACGTACAATGAATGTTTCGTTTCATCTATGTACGAAGAACTTCTCCACCTACATATATTTCCCATTTTGTATTGATTAACTATTCGTAGCCAGTTCAATAGTTTCATGGCATGCGATTGCAAGACATTATGCGTTATAAGAATAAAAATAATATTTGTTGAATATGAAAAAAATACAAATGAACTTTAAAAAAATATATATCATTTCATGTAGTGTCGTGTAAAACATTCATTGTTCTTGTAAAATAAATTATAACGATTTATTACTTATTATAAACAACAAAACGTCAATCGTTGTGAGTTGAAACTTTAAAAGATTGCTTGATGAATTTAACTAAAACAATTAATTTCGAAAAGTAAAATTAATGAAATATCCTATATCAGAAACCTATACATCCATCTTTACTCATTTTGTAAAATCAATTGTATGGTACAAGTGTTTTTGGCAGATTTGGCTGGCGACCGTGGTCTTAGGATTAGTATTATTCACGCTAAGCAAACGGGCGCCCCAACTTCGTTTCCTGATGGATTCACTTCCGAGCTAGTTTTAATCAAAGATCATTTTACAACTGGGTTTAAAGCCAAATGACGCTCTTGTTAGCGACATAAGTATCTCATGCTCCCTTATTTTCTTAAATAGGTTGAGCTAGTTAGGAACCGCTCTTGAAGTGATCGTAATGGCCAGGAAACAGCGCTATACCAAATTATCAAAGGAAAAGAAATGTTAAGTTCATTATATAAATGTTGAACATACGAGTATATACCATGATCATTGAAAACGTGGTTTTTGCAAAAATTATACTATTCAATCAATCAATCAAACTTCGTTTTCATTATTTAAGGACACATGAATGCTACAAACGCCATGCCAATTAATCCAGGTCAATCCACAAACAAGCAAACCACATTTTTCTACGTTAACACAGTAGTTGGTGTAAGAATGGCATCTGATTCAGAATCCCTGTAGTAGACCAGCTACCTGTCGATATTTTCAATCATTCCCCTCCAACACCTCACCCGCATTATTGTGATAATAATCTGATATTTTCAAAAACGAACAGTCGTATTTTTTAAGCTCTAAATGTACACTAAACCGCTTAATTAGTTTGTTTTTTTGTAATCCAAATCCTGCACTGTTTAAAGTATTTTCGCTCTATTACAGACATTTTCATACAGTGGGTTATTTGCACGAAAATATGCGACGCCATGAAAATACGAAGGGAATGTTTGTGATTGTGTCGTTTTATCAAAAGAAAGACAAAAACGAGTACCCGTGTGATTTTTTACTTCCCTCGTAGTGGCGAATACCATTCAAATTTTGCTACAAACTTGAGTAAACAACTTTTTCGCTATGTAAATAAAGAAATTCCTCTTATTATCTGGCGGTTTAAAATGTTTTACCGACGGATTAGTAACATAGTAGATTGGCCAGAAAAGAAGGTCGTTTTAACAATGATCATTTTCAATGTTCAGTTGAACTGTGGCTGCTAATCATTGCCACGTGTTTAGTGTTATATCGGTAACTTAACATTTTGAAATGTATTTTAATAATATTTTAAAAGTAAACATAGTGTAATAAAATAATAAAGGAACTTTTAAAAATGTATTTGCAATTGAATGCTATAGGTGCTAATGCCTATGATATATTTTTTTGAAGAAAGAGCAACTGTCGCCACTTAAAACATTTACGAAGTACTAGGCAATATTTTGGATTTTCGAAATTATCAGAGATTGCTTAAGTTTTGGTCAGGAAATTTTAAATTAAAAAATTATTCTGCGAATGATGATCATAAAAGTACGTGACAACAGCTTAACGGTTGAAATCAGAGCAATCTAACTGAAACGATTAAAAACTTTTGTGAATTGAGTGATTCGTAGTAAATTGTGCAAAATCGTCATGGTATGGAAACAAAGATAATTTATAGCTCATCAAGTAAGTGAAGACAATATGGGCGAGTGGACAATCATATACGAACATCGGTTCACAAGATAACGCATGTCAATATGCTTTAAAAATCAACAAGGATAAAATTGATATTTTGGGATGGATAAAAACTCAACATTCAGCGTATGATCATGGCCTTGCGCCACCAGATTTCCATCTTATAAGTCGATGCAACATATTTCAGACGTCGTTTTTTTATTTATGAATATGTTAAAACAAGACTAGCTGAGTATTTTAATTCATACCCTACTTACTTTTATGAAAAACGGTTTGAAATTTTAATAGACTTAAAAAAATATATTTAGATTAATAATTTATTATTAAAAACATGATAAAGTTTGCTTGTGTCATTTAAAAAAACGACATTATATTCCAGTGTACCTAATATACCATATAAAACGGATATGTATGTTGTTGTCGGTATCTGTATCTTAAACACTAAATAAATAGTTATTTTCTTAAAAACACTTTAAAATCATATACTACAATATGTTATGTTTCTGAAATATTCAATCAATGGCGTTTCAAAAATAACCTCTATCTCATATGAAACGATATATTGAACTAGGTCAAAGAGGGGTTCTATAGAACAAAAAAAATAATGAACGAATGCAACTTTTAAGTTCATGGAAAAAATACTATATTGTATTTATTGGGGAATTAGTAATGAAAAAATATGGAAGAATGTCTGTATTGAACTTTTGTGTAGATTTTAATAGAAATAGTACCTATTGCTAAGGGTTTTATGTCGAAACTTCCAGAAAATTTCAATTCGCTTTCTTCGATCATGACCAGTGGATTCCGAAACTACCCTTAGTTAAAAAATGTATCTATGATATGTATTTATAAAATGTTTCCAATAGAATGATGCAATTCGCTCGAGAGAAATGGAAGAATACCTACAGGATGTCACGGAAAATATCCTTTCCTTTCACACACAGACAAATATATCTAATTCTTGCGGCCAATGTCGAATGGACTTTTAGATATCATATGATACTACCTCTGTAGATTCTCAACAAATCAGTATGTAATATAAATAAAATCGACTACAATACTTCTTTGTGCAGTTGAATTTATTCAAGATAACTAATACCCACCGTCCCCGTTTTATTATAAATTGATAATTTATTGTATGCAAGTATATCTTTTTTAAACAGAATTTAAAACATTTAAAACTAAGACGTTTTTACGTACAATAATTTAAAGAAGACTTCTCCCACAATAGAATTTTCAGTAGGTTTTTTACAAAATTTCAAATACCAGAAGAACTGTTTTAAGCTATGGAACTCCCTCTGGTCGGAATTATATCGTAAAACTATTATTTCTTAACAGAAATTTTACGAGACAAAAGTTTTAAAAGCTCTCAAGAATTATTTGAATCTGCCTGTTTAAGGACTCGCAAAGTAGTGACGATCCTTTGAAAAGTTTTTAACGACAAAAACTTTTGCAGCCAGCAACAATTTCTTAAAATTCGTATTTATATTTTACATAATAGTAAAACTGTATTCATAAATTTGTTTTATGTTTTGAAAGGTCACAATTTTTAAATTTTGTTAATTGTTTACATTTACGTATTCAATTTTATATAAAACCTGTAGATTTCATTAACAAATTAACGAATTATATTCAAGATAAGAAAATATCTAGATGGGCTGACACCCAATAAAGTACTTACAAACGTTCAGTTTATCTTAAAATAATATTAACTACGAGTATTTCGACGTCAGTACACCAAAGATTCCCCTGGGCCGATTTCCAGCTAACACTTTTATCATTATAATAAAGTAATAATATTTTTTCCCGTATTTTTATATATTTAATTACAACCCTAGATGTTACCAATGTATGTATTTCAATTTTTCTTTTTCAAAATAAAATAATTCTTTACTCAATTCGCTCCCTTTTCAAGCGACGCCCGGTCGCTAGACGGAATTGGTCACTCGACCTTACCCAGCTTCGGGCCGGAGTTTCGGGTTACAACAGCTGATAATGTTTCGTTTTAGCCATTACTTTTACGGTTATTAGTTCTTGGCCTATGTCACTGTGGCTTAACGTCAACAGAATACATATGGTTTACAATTCACTCTAATTCATACATAAAGTAACACTTTGGAGGGTTTTTTACTATTATTTCAATTGATTAGCTCAGATCAGTAGGAATAATGCAAGATTCTATAAGATCTCCGGGTGGATGGATTTGAATCGTCAGTAGTCAGTGCTTTTATAGGTAGAAATATACAATGAAACACATATTTGCTGATTATTAGTTATATATTTGATCTTGACGAACTGATAGCCGTCTAATGACTTAAATTGAGCATACTAATATTCTGCTACCCCGCTATCCTTTCAGAAGGCAGACGAAGTATTATTTTTTATTAGAGGGGAAAGTCCACAACAGTTCGTTGTGGATCTGTGCCAACTGGATTCACCCACAGGGTGCTTAATAAAAATTCCAACTTTACTTCGATATCACCAAGCAAAGACAAGCAAAACAAATAAATAAATCCACCTTACTTCAATACAAATTGACACAATGTATTCTCAATGTTCAGCGCTAGACGTATGACCACAGGTTGACTCCTATAGGCCTCTCAGACCTTATGCCGCAATTGCAGGACCCTTGAAGTGGAGAACTAGCCGTCGTGTAGGTAGTGGCTGTCCACTTGCACCGTCTTCAAGGCGTGAACCGACGGGATAACTCGAGTGAAGAGTGGAGGTAGGCCCTCCTGGATCTGGGCGGGTCCTGGAGACTTCTGGACTCACCGCGCACTTCAAGTTTTGTCATCACTTAGTGGCGTTGCGTTCATAATAAATAAATAAGATTTGGGTCATCTGATATTAGCAGCGTTAGCTACGTGGGTGGTAGTGGGATCGAATTGAATTGTTATTTTCTTTCTGGTGATATTGCTGCCTCGTCAGCAGACATATTGATTGATCTTAATTTACTATAAAGTCTTTCGCCTCCACTCAAAATCATAAAAGGAAATCTTGTTTCTAGTACTCATATTAAAACTGACCGAGACCTCTTTTTTTTTTCGTTGAAATAAGTTTCTTGTTTTCATCTAAATTTTATGTTTGTATTGATACTTAATGACTACGAGTACTTCACACATATAAATTCTAAAGCAGATTTTTTTGTGAAATTAGTCAAGAAATAGAACTTTCTGTCCACATAATTTTACATATTTTACACTTTTAAATCTTAATTATCATTATTTTGGTTATAATCTGCTCTTGAAATGAAAAAAAATCCCTCTATTTTTTATACAGCTCTTTGAACAACTGATTTAACTTTACGAAAGAGATTATTGACCAATTTTATTTTCATTATTGATTCTGAAAGATCACGAAATAAGAAGGTGTCTGTGTTAACTTTCTAATTTGATATTAGGCCTTTAAATACAATAAAGAATTTTTTTTAAATAATTGAATAGGTGTAATGACTTGCTTAGTCGTTTTTTTATGTAATCGTTTTATAAAATACATTTTTGTGCTATTTTTTATCATTCTAAAAATAAAAAGTGTCTAACAAACTTTATGAAGACTAAATATAACGCATTAATGTTTACAACATAAATTCAATAATATTTATAATTTATTTTTATCAAACACAAACAGTGTTTAATAAAAATAAATTACAATGTCTTTAAACCTCCACAACGTTAATGCCTTAACTATAAACAACAATTCAATAATATTTACCTGGAAGATTGCCTAGTTTAAATAAACTGTGATTTTTAAAAAACCTCTTTGAAATAAAATGTTGATGTCATTCAAGATTCAAATTATTCATCATAAACCAAAAAACACAATTATCCAAATTTCTGTTTTTTTTTCTTTATTCATCATAAAGAAAAAAACACAAATATCCATTGTTCTGTAAATAAAAAAAGTGTACTAAATACATTATTTAACGTTGTTACGAATTTAATTCAAATATCAGAATAGATGATAGTTAATCTCTTTATAGGATATCAAGGTTTCGTGCTCGACCGAATTCTCTCACTCTACTCGTATGTCAGCCTGGTTGTTTAATATTTATATACGAGTAGATTCGTCTGTGAAAGGACTACAGAGGTCAATGGGTGGCATACAAATGTTAAATGGGGATGTATGCGGATTGGTGTATGCTAATAACATGGTGGATTTATTTTATATAGGCAATTATATCCTGATGAGAGTGTTTAATACATTTTGTATGATTCATTTCATGAATGTACACAACATTTTTTGTTTATTATGATTACCAGAAATATGTTTTAAAAACCGGTTTAAACATTTGAATTAAGAGAAAAAATTATGTGCTTTATTGAGGAGGGGAGGAGAACAATGAGTAATTTTAACAAAGGCATTTATACAGTTAAAAGGTAACCGAAGAATGAGAATGAATTACTGAGTTTGATAAGTAAATTGTATGAGAGAAGTGAAGAGAAAAGATCTGAGAGTTTATGTTGCGAAATCCTAAGTCATGGTGACAAAAATTTGTGAAAGGAAAAGTCAATGAGTTATATGTGTGGGTGGGCAATGCAAAATTAGAACATGTTAAAGAATCATGATTTTGATGATGAAAAAGTTTTGAGGGATATTAAAATACATGTAGATGTATAAAACATGGTCTGTGGGAAATTAAATTATATACACTCGAAGCAAACAGTATAAAAGTCTACTATAGATTTAAGTCTAAAGCAGTATTTTAGTACCAATTTTAATCTATGAGAGTAAAACGTGGACATGAAAAAGGTTGAAAGGAACTGAATAAATGTTGTATAAGTGTGTGCACTGAGAATAATACGTTGGATGATAAAATATGTCTGAATACAAAATGAAATTATTAGATATGAATTAGAATGTTATAATGTTTTAAGTAAGATGAAAGAAGCACTCTGATATGGTTTGAGTATGTTGAACGAATGAAGTGATGAAGAAAGATCAAAGAGAATTGGTCGGATAAAAGAAATGTTGAAAGAAGGAAAGGAAAAAAATGGGAGAAATCGTAAGATTTGTATGAGAAGGTGTGTGAATATAGAGAAGAAAAATGCGTGTTACGATAGGATAGTCTAGCTCTCTGTCTCCTTAACAAAGAAACGACACAAATTGTATTATGCATGTAAAAATATATCCAGGTTAAAAGAATGACAACTTTGTTCTAACTAAGTTCGGGATTCCAGTATTGTCCTTTTACATTTTTTCTTAAACAACTTTCTAGCCGGTTTAAACAATTATTTCGAGGTAAGAATATGGTTTTACTGTATACAATGGTAAAGCAATTGGTTACGAATTCCATGGACGGAAAGGCGAACTTATGCCTCCATTCTCGAAGAACTGAGAGCTACTTACTGGTTGTCAACAACATGCTAACGACGAGCCATCTTATTCTTTGGACATATCTGATTTGTGGTCGCTGACATCGACCAAGTGAGAGACGCAACATGACTACCCTAACTGCTCTTCGAATTCGGTATACTGGTATAGATGAAGAGGAGTTGTCAAAAGTTATCATGTGAATGGCGATGCTCAGTCATGAGCTGCATGACAGGATGATGATGATACAATGCAAATATTTTAGTCATCAGTTATAAATAAAATAAAAATAGCTTAATGAATTCCGGAATTGTGCCAATTAACTTTATTTTTAAATTATGCAAATTCATTTTAAATTATTCGCAGTATGGTTCATAATAAAGTCACCACTAATCTAATAATCTCGGGTTTACGCCATTCCACAGTATAAGGTATTAAAAATGCACAGAAATATTAGATGAACGCAGTACAAAACTTCTTTCATCTCACTACAGAAAACATTATACTATGTTATATATTTTGCCTAATTAATTGCTTGTCTGTCAAATACCAACAATAATCTTAGCTGATGAAAATGTTGGCAAGTGAGATAAAATGAGTTATTAAGGTCCGTGAAAATTACTTGGATCAAAACTTCGAGGATATGACAAGATAGAAAAACAATATAGTATTGTATTTTTTTACACTTTCGCTGCCATGTGACAATGTCTTTAAAACAACCAGAAAAATGTTAAAGAGGCTTTAAAAGAAAACCAGACTGGAAACTTTTTATAAAAAATCTAGGTTCAAACGAGAATCAAACCCGTTACTCCAGGGTAGGAACACACGCGTCTTATCAACTAGGCCACAAAGGTCATCTAGATATTAGTAAAATACTTACATGAACTGAGTAATAAATCAAAACGTAGGACTTCATTGAATTTTCGCAGCATATTAGAGTTATTAAATTTAAACTAGGAAAAATCTACGAATGAAACCAGAATAAAAATAAATGTACTTTAGTGTGTAAAATCATATGCAATCAAAGACAATCGTTAATTCTCTAGCTTAACTACTTTTGTTGATATTTAATGAAAAATAAGTATCAGAAACAATGTTGGCTTATATTGGAGGACAAAACTATAAAGGAGTTCTACTTGATCATTCAGCTTTTTGGTAGAAAACAACGCAGGTCCTTTAAGTAGATTTGAACACAAGGGATAAGTGGGCACACCTCGAAACGAAAGTTGTCTGATAACAATATGTTTAAAATGAACTATTCTCAATAAACTAAATTTTCCATCCAAAATCCACAAAATATCGATAGAGAAATAGTATTTCTAATCCAAGGCATTCACTGGTACATAAAATAATGATAATTTATTCCAACCAGTGTGCATTAAAAGTGTAATACTTCACTGGTCATGGTTTTACAAAAGATATTCCAAAATATAACAAAGATAGTGTTATTCCCGAAAGATGACATTGATCATTGAATATATAAGTACAAAAATTAACCCGTTGAAAACAAAACAAATAGCAATTATTTCGTAAAATATTGATTTGCTCCAACTCATTTTATTGTAAAAGTAGAATTTTTTAACTTTAATAGCAAAAAAAGGCGACAACACCCAGTAAGATACGTTCTAAATAATTGTTTTTTTTTTTTGGATTCAATAATACGGGACTAAATGTAAGGCCTAAAATAAATATATTTCATAATCATATGGTACACCTCCAAACTTAAGACTTACTCGTAAATCCACAAAAAAATCTGATGCGAATGTTAGTTGAAATCACTACTTCACTAGGAGGTTTACAACTTATTTTGCGCCCCTCGATCGTGTAATATCCGAGAGCTTTACATTAAACCAAGCTGATACTTCCCTCAGAACATCTTGGAAAATGCAGGATGTAGAACGGTCTCTAGTAATAGTTCATTGTGAATTGTGAAAATGGACAACTAGTAATTGTTCATTGTTTTGCTCAATCCTATCCTAGTCTATGTAATATAAAAAGAGAATAACAAACATTTTTAAATATAAAGCTTTATTAATTCGGAATCGCTGATGGTTTTTATTCCATAAGCTGTTTTAGTAAGAGAAAACAAAGACAAATATTGAATGTTTCATAGATTTTAAAATCAACATTCCCAAATGGGAATGCACTCCAAACTATGTAAGTTTATTCTGCTTCAGAGAAACACAGGCCAAGAATAGTTTTACATAGTATTGATAGTTATGCCCAAGATTTGAATCCTGTGAGGTAATATGTAATGTTATTTATTCTGGAATAGACTGTACGATAGTTTATATCATTCTTGCTGAGTGAGGAGATTCTGGAATGATTTTCCCTTTTGCGGTTCTCAACTCTGTGCACATGGTGTATGAGAGCGAAATCCAAACAGTTTTATCATAACCATCGCGGGCACCGAGACCTATTAGAGGTCATCTAGAGATTTGGTCACAGGACTGAGTGCGTTGATATCGATATTATACATGAATATACCAAAATATATACATCTTCATAAAAGAAACAAAGAACATTCCAATCCATGAACAGAATTTCCTGTGTTTGTACATGATAATTAATTTATACTTTTGAATTAGTAGTGTCGAAACAATTATGACGCTAATTCTGAGGCTATCTGTCTTAACTCCATATGATTTGTTATCTTGGATCATTAATTATTTTTAAATATTTGGATATTTACCGGAATGTCAATATTCTGGTGAAAAATGTTATTTACGAGGCGTATCCAGAAAGTAAGTGTACTGAGGCTCTCACGACCGGATGGATTTTATTTTCGACATGTTGGCTACACTTCCGTGTAGCCAGACCCTTCCTCTCCGCAACGAGACCGGTTCGAGGTCAGTACGTTGAGAAGTGTCGACGCGACAACACGTTTCGTGAAAAATGTAAATCAAATCTCCCGCCAAGTGCGAAATACGCGGCGTCATCCGTTATCTCGTTTGGAAGGGAAAACCTCCGGTTGAGGTTTATAATGAGGTGAAAACTGCATATGGTGATAAAGCTATGAATCGTACGAGTGTGTACAAGTGGTGTCGCGAGTTTAAAAACGGTCACGTCACACCTCTTCACCCTCCGCCAAAAAGTTCAAAGCTACAATTTCAGCCAAGAAAATCATGGCATCCGTGTTTTGGGACTGTCAAGGCATAATTTTAATTGAATATATGCCTCAAGGGGAGACCATCAACTCTGCAAGATACTGTGAGACCCTAAAAAAATTGCGAAGGGCGATTCAGAACAAGAGGAGAGGCATGCTGACAAAGGGAGTCTGCCTGCTGTACGACAATGTCAGACCACACACGGCCAACGCCACGAAGGAACTGCTCGCCTCGTTTAAATGGGATGTCCTGAACCATCCCGCGCATTCCCCTGACCTAGCACCTTCAGATTACTATCTTTTTACCTCCCTGAAGCTGTACATGGGTGGAAAAAGGTTTTCAACCAACGAGGAGGTAAAGGAGGATGTGGAGAAGTGGACGGAGGGGTTGGCGGGAAACTACTTCGAGAAAGGCATCAAAAAGTTGATACCCCGCTTCACCACCTACATTGAGAGAAATGGCGACTATGTCGAAAAATAGCTTACATATGTACTACGGTAACCACGTAATTTTTTTGTTTAAATAAAAAAAATTGTAACCTACAAAAATTCAGTAAACTTACTTTCTAGACTTACCTAGTAGTTTTGACATTCTGATTTCCATCTAAATCTTAGATCATTTTCCACTTAAATGTGTGTTCTGAAGGGAAATAAGTATTGTATGATGATTTTTCTTAAATTATCCTTTCGTTCTATTTTTAAATACTGGTTGAATGCAAATTGATGTAATGCACCGAAAAGATGATAAAGCTAGGAATATTTACAAACTCTTGTATTTGGTTGAATGCAACTTGATGCAACGATCTGAAAACTTGATAAAGCGAGGAATATTTACAAACTCTTGTAAGAAAAGTATATGAAAGGTGTGAATAAAAAGGTTTGAGTATGAATATTGCGAAGTCACAAATTATGGTTATTGAGAGATAACGTAAGTGTATGTGAAACAAATGTGAAAGACAAAACAATACACCAACTGGAGAAAATTGTATACCTTGCAAGCATGTTCACATCGGACAGTGCGATATTGAAAGAAGAGTGGGAGTAGACAATACAGTGAATGGTGGATTATACAATTCGTTCACCGATCAGAGCACTTTACGAGAAAGAAAGCTGAATGCTCAAAATGGAATTAGGGTCCCAACATTGAGATATGCAAACGACTTTTGCACGTAGCATAAAAGTTATGAAAGTGAGATGAATGCGGTAGAAATGGGAACGTTGTGATTGGAACATGTGGAAAAAAATGTGTGAAAAAATAAATAAGAACATTAGTAAAGAGATGAGGAAAAGAGAATTGAGAATTCAGCCACGTGGAAGAATAAATTATGAAAGATTTATATAGATAATCTATACAAGTGGAACAAAATAGTTGAAGAGTTGAAACGTCCTTGAGGAGACTTTTTAAACGGCGCTTTACAAAGTGTTCCCTTATTATTACTATTAAATGGGACGAGAAATTTGAGGAGAACTAGAAAAGTCTTTATACTATAGTAGGAGGCTACGCATGACAAGGTGTATGGTTGTAGTAGAAGCAAAATATGTGTGCCTACATAGTATAAAGTGGAGACTGTCGTCTCAGACTACATCAATGGCGTGACGGTGATGATGATAATGTTTCTCTAATTTCTTACTCCATAATGCATGGAATTTCAAATCATGTTAGTTTCAACTCCTTCGATTTCTTTACATTATCATTCGTATAGTACACTTCAACATACCTTTATTGGTCATTCGGACATATTGGAAAGCGTGATCGGGAAATAACATTACATCCGACCCCAATAATCGAGCCTTCGTATTTAAAACCACTGAAGATGGCATGAATCTCGTTATTCGTCGTCATACAGGCTAGCAATAATAACCACCACGTGATGAGATAACAACACTCACAAAATTGTTCAGCCTTGCACGTGCGAGTATTGTTATCAGACGAACTATTTTACAAGACTGAGACCCTTTATTTTTTTCGGGTACCATCGGAAATCAAACCCTAAACCCACGGGTGGAAGTCAAGCGTCATACCAACTAGACCACAGGGGTTGTCCTTCAATGCGTCATATAATTATCAGGAACCCTGTAAACTGAACTGAAATCCTTCATCATTATCCTTATTTTCTTGTTTCTCACCCACGGGTGGAAGTCAAGCGTCATACCAACTAGACCACAGGGGTTGTCCTTCAATGCGTCGTATAATTATCAGAAACCCTGTAAACTGAACTGAAATCCTTCATCATTATCCTTATTTTCTTGTTTCTCACCCACGTAAATTTCCCGCGATATTCGCCCCTTGGCGATGATCCTGCGGGGTGATTTAAGACCCAGCTGGAGTCGATTTACCATCCTAAAAATATTGCTAACTAATGATCTTGAACTCGGTGTTATTTCCTCGGAGTGTAGTTCAAACTAAGGTCCATTCTCTTAATTTTTCAAGATATTAGTTAAAGCCTGATTTTTAAGCTACCTCAAATTCAGACTTAACATTTTTTAATTCGGTCTTCCTTCAGATAAACGCTTTGTTAGAGAAATGTTTCATCGTCTATAATGATTTTCACAAGAGTGAACTCTAGCGTGAAATTTATATGTGAAAACCTTGTAATCGATTTTATTATTTCATAAATATAAATGCTTATTTTTTATCATCGAAAATATTTACAAAAAAATATAAATATTTCTATTATTTAACAATTTAAATTCGCATTTAAAAAATGTGGAGTGTTAATGTATGAGAGAAGGTGGAATGAAGACATCAGAAATGAATGAATGGATGTTTTAGTATGATGGAGAAAGGAGGTATAAGATGGTTTGGATATGTGGAGAGAATACCATAAATGACGAAAAAAATATTACATAAATCAGAAGTGCAAGGTACCCAGGAAAGAAGTAGACCAGATTTTGAAACCAGGTATAGTTAGAAATATGAATAATAGAAGATTGTGCATGACAAAGTGTGAATGTGGTGGAGGTGAAAGTTGTGTGCTTGAATAGAAAAGTCTGGAGATTTATTCTCTATGCCTACCCTGCAACGGACAAGGCGTGATGATATGTTTAAATTTTTGTCGTCACTACCTTAGCAATGTTTTTCTTTTGACAGCAGCTTATATAAATCAGATTTCCAACAGCAGATTGTATTAATCATGCTAGTGGTATACTCGTATGTATATTATTGTAGCATCTTGTATTTATGTATTCACCGCACTCTGATTATGTTTTGTAAAATTTGTCAATGTTCTAAATCGACTGTAAGTGAATAAATAACATAGAGAAAATATAACATATCATAAATCCATAACTTTATTCTATGCTGGAATATTCATATTGGTAGAGCTCTGAAACATTAAATTTGCTATGACTTTTTTTAATAAAAATTTCCATTTTAATACATAATATAATTTAGAAACACTGCCTTGAGATTTTTAGTATCACTTAAAATAAAATAATTGTAAAAAAATTAAATCTAGTATTGGTTTATACAGATTTTTTAAATGAAATAAAAAATATAATTTATGAAACAAAATCCTTTTTAAAAAAAATTATCAATTTTATGTTTCGATTCAAAATAATTTGAATTTTTTTTCAACAATTTTGGCTTTCACATTGTAGTATGGAGTGTCCTTTTAAATTTTAAAACATATTATTATTTGTAATTATGAAGTCTATCTTATAATTCATCTGTTTTACATCTTATCTTAAACCTTTTGATATTATAATCTATTCAACAGGCACTTAAATACAGGAATATGCCAGGATGACGATTCCGGATGGTACGCCTTTGATAATGGGTCGCAGCAGGGAATACCAAAGGAATCCTAACAACACAATATGCTTTGAAGTGCGCTAAAATGATTAATTACCAAAGCATCCAGTTTGTTTATCCACACATATATTCACTCAGGACTTCTGCAAACTCACATTGGCGTAACAATGACGATTATGGCAAATTGGCGAAAAACCAACAGCGAATAAAAATTAAACAAAATAAACTCAAAACGCGTCTATCATGACTTTTAAATAGAACGACTTATAACTTAAATCTGAAAAAAGTTCTACACAGTAACTGAAGATAAAGTGACAGGTCTGTTTCGTTTTTTTAAAGCATCGTCAAACCGTACTCAATACTTAGCTTACCAAACTCATACAGAAAATGTTTTACTATCTGTGAATTAAAACTAACTTACACAAATACTGAACAGGAGCCGACTATCCTGACATTTTGGTAATTTTGAATTAAATTTTATTATTGCAATACTATATTTTAAGAATTTTTTTAGAATGTTTTTTCGTTTCTTCAATTCTTAATTTATTCGCACTTTGTGATTTTAATGCTTTATTTAAGTTACGATAAATGAAGATGAGATTGATATATATCTAAAAGAAATAAATGAACCTGTGTATTAACATGATTAATGATCTTATATGCTAGATATTTATGGATGTATTAGAAGAAACTTATACAAGCAAATCGATTATGGACTGCTTTGAGTAGAATTCAAAGCATGGGTTACAAATATATTCTCGTCATATAGTTTTAAAGTCATGTTCTGACAAAGTTAAGAGTTTTTTTCTAGACGATATAAAAATATAAAATATACTCAATGGCCTACCTCCATGGCCTAGTTGACATAACTCCTGTCTTCCAAGTCACGAGGATACGGGCTCGATTCCCGTTACTACCCATTTGTTAAATTAAATAATGGCCCAATATTGTTTACACCTAAGAATTCCTTTTTGTTTGGAAGCATTGGAAACAATAACCACATTCTAGTAAGCTCTCTAGATTGTTTTGTATACAGCGAAAGTATCACACAATAATACAATACAATTCAAAGGTTAAATGAAGTACTGAATTTTTATTTCATTGATAATTGTTGGTGGAACTAAATATAAAACAAATAAACCAAAAATTGTAATAAATATTATTCCACTAACTTTCTCACACTTACTGGTTTCACTCAACGAGCATCCACAGAATGTTTAAGAAATGTTTTAAGGAATCTTATACATTTATTAAGTCCTCTTGGCGAAAGGCTAATATTATTTATAACGTCACTGTTAACGCACATTTCGATACTCTGTTTTATTTTGGGATATATTTTTCAAAAGCTTTGAAATCGCAATAACTGTACCTTCGATATTAATATATCTTTAAAAAAATAAACATTCTTTGCTTTTCCAACTGTCGAAATGTTTGGAACCAAACTGTATAAAATAACACGTTTGCCTTTGCAAATATTTGACTAACATTTTTTTATGAATTCCCTCTCGATTTTTCCAGTGGGTGGCCTTTCGCAATCAGTGTGAAATCAACAGTTTGTCAGCGATAAATAAACATCTTCAGAATCTGGCATCACTTTATTATAGATCAGGGACGTTCTAAGGGACGAGTACATGCGTTGTGATAAGTAAAATTAATTGGCGCTATTTAAATATTTCGAAGTGTATATTTAGAAGAAAAGTACTTCAAAATAGTACTTGTTTCTTCCTGATGGGCCTACAATTTAGAAGGGTTCATCTCTACATCGGGCATTTTTGGTATTTTGCTCCCGTTCTTTAATTTCTAACATTTTTTCCAGGTTCGCCAATACATTGTCCATAATGCGCTGACTCGGTCTTCCACAAATCATTCAAATACTGTTGACATAAAGGAACTACTCTTTCATATGAAAATGAACCACGACGTCAGTTTCCTCAACTTTTGGTTAGGTTGCTTAGCAATCTAGGTTTTTCAGACTACCTTATCTTTAAAACAATCATTCTTTAAACGTTTATAACACACATAATTTAATTTTTCGACTTTTCAGCTTAACGAGTCAATTTATATCCCGCGATATTTCCCTGATTAAGTAAACATATAATCAACCACCGGTAAAAAAATATCAACCTTTTTTTTTTCATGTTCATATGTCCCTAGTAAAATACAGGTAAAAACCTGGTTCACTGCAGTCACGACAAATGACAGACAACAAACCCAGATTATGTATATAGGTACTTGCCATGTAAACAAAATAAAGGAATACAATAAGCAAATAAAAACAGATATATATTTTAAATATTTCAAGAAAGTTATCTCACCATTCATTTATGTAAGTTTTCTTGGAAATGTATTTTTGAGAATAAAGTGGTCATTATTTATTTACACTCAGTCAACTCAGATAATTGAATAAATATGTTAACATCAGAATATTTACATTCTTCCTCTTTTGTATTTTAAATAACCATTCGCTAAACAAAGAACTTCTCAAAACAAATCCTAATTACTTTTATTGGCTACAAAATACCTGATAATATTTTTTTTAAATAAGCTATCGAAAATATATATTATATGTTCTTTCCTAAAAATCACACATCTTTGAATTAAACACATTTTTTTCAGTCAAACAAGACTTGATTGTGCTCCCCTAGGATGATGAGATGAAAACTTTGAAACCGGTAAGGTCATACCGTTATATAAAATGGAATAATCAGTGTTTGACAAAACAAATTACAATATCTTTAAACTTTCACAGTTATATGCCTTAACTATAAATAATATATAAAATATAATACAATTTTGGTTTTCTTTAATTTGTGAGATGTATATCTATTCATATTAAAATAGCATAACGCTGTTTCTCTGCTGATAAAGCCAAAAAAAAAAGATGTTTGTTTACCTTCTTTACAAATATACAATTTTCTATAAAGGTCCTTAAGTATTTCTAATTTCGAATATTTCCTTGTATCGAAATCTCGTTGACTTAATCTTAGCACGCTATCATCATCACCACCATTCCGCCACGTTCCTGTTAGGGTTGATATAGAGAACATATATCTACTTCATTCTATGCTACCACACATTTTTCGTTTCGGGCACGTCCATCAACTTTGTCATCTAACTCTCATATTATAAGGTATTTCACTCTTCTTTATTTCAGAATTTGGTCATGTCACGTTTTTCTAGGTCTTCACAAACTTCTAATGGGTCACATACTACTTGTATAGATGTTTTTCTAAAAGCTCCAGCACTCATTCTTTCTACGTGGCTGAACTATCTCAATGATTTTTCTTCATCTTAAGCTTCCCATCTTCCATCAATGCGCATTTTTTTCTTTCTAATTGCCTCATTTCTTATTCTGGCATACACATTGTCTTCCTACGAATTCCACGCACGCTCTCATTTCTTTCATATAATGTTCATGTTTTACATGTATATTATTTTCATCACTTTTTATGCTCACTTGAGCATATTTGAAACCAACATATGGAATTGTATAATATTTTTGTTTTGTTTTAATAAATCCAAAAAAATTATCGAACTCTTGTGATAAGCTTATGAAATTTCATATAAGATTAAATTCCTATCTAAACATAACGTTTTTAGTCCACTTATTTTATCGTCATTTAAAACAAAAAGCTACACTGTTTATTAATGTGCAAACAATTGACTTAGGCATTGCTCTTGTAACAATCTAAAATATATTCGCTTGAAGAAACTCTCGAGATTGAAGTTTGAGTGCGCATTGCGATATTTATAATTAGTTAAATGCAATGATCAGTTTTTTTATGGTTAACTCGATACAACTTGTTTTATTTATTTTTTACAAACATTTTTGTCTTGGTGAAACGTAAATCACCATATCTTGATTATTGAGATACTTCAGTTTAGTCCAATCCCACCACAACCCCCGGACCACTACACCAGAAGATCGAAATCTTCACGTGGTGACGCAGAAGGAACGATTGCGACACACCTGAGTGGGAAAAGAATAGTAGTGATGACGGACTTGAGGTCCGACATCACAAAATGACTAGCAATCTAGTTAATTTTTTCTTATATTAATGGCTTAAAGTCTGGAGTTCAAAGTTATTATTGAGATACTATTCCTAAAAATAATTTTGATTTGCAAGACTCCACTCATAAACCACAATCTTGATTGCGAGATACTAGTCCTCGACCATAAATTGCCATAATCTTGATAAGATAAATTCTAGTTCTTAATCATAATCTCGATAAGTGAAATACTAGTCATAAACAAGAAATCACCATAATCTTAACTAGCAATACTTTAGTCCTAAACCATATTTTTTACTGACGAGACACTAGTCCTAAACCATAAGTCCTTACCTATCAAGATTTTAGTATTTAACTATAATCTTGATTTTCGAAATATGGGTTCTTAACCATAATCTTGAGAAACGAGATACTAGTCCTTAACCAATAGCCATTATCTTGATAAGCAAGATACTAATACTGAACACCCATGCTAGAACTAGAGAAATTACCAAAATATTTAATAACCATCAGAACCTTGTGGTAAATTATCTGTTTTTCCCATTAGGATTTGGTATTCAATACATGCACGTAGTGACCAAATGAAAGAAGTCCAGGTCTATTTTTTTACATTCAAGTTTTATAACATATTCTCGGTTATTTGAAAGAAATTGTAATACGGGAATGAATTTTTTTAGCTGTGTTGTTTGTTTAAGCGTCATCCACTACGAGATAAGTAAGTAATGACACTTAAACCATGATCAATTTAAACTACCTTACCTGTACTTACCGGTACCTGTCTTGCAGTTCGGGGGCTACAGGCTCGATTCTCGTTGAAACGTAGTTTTTTTTTAAAGGTTCTAGTCTGTTTTTCACATAAGGCTTGATTTTTTATCGTTTACCCATCAAGAGTGATATTCGGCATTATATAACCATAAATAAATACAACAAAACGGACATTTGAAATTTTAACACTTGTAAATAAACTTTAATTGTTTAAACACCTTTCTAATTTGTTTGAAAAAATTGCCACATGATACTAAACCCGCCAGTTTGTACTGCTCATAACGATGCTGTAATATAATATAATATTATCCTGTAACGCTTGTTACAAAAGTTAATTCTTGTTTGTAATGTAATGCATATTCTTAAACAAAATTAAGGCTTTCACTTTTTAAAGAAATATCGTAGTTTGGTTGATACTGCCACAGGAACAATTTTGAATAAACTCAAGAGTAAATTCGCCCACTAATAAAATGAGATGCATTCAATCATTCATTATCTGAAGTATCTTTTGAAGTATTCAAGGAAGAAGACGGATTGACAGTCGAATGAACAAATGAACTCGCCAGACATAAACTTCCTGTTGAATTCTATTATTTTTAGTCGAAGTACAATCACTTTTAACCTGGCGGTCATTCAACTTTTAAACTAAAAGATTTGATTGTTTGGTTTTTTGTTAATATTCAAATTCAACCTGAATCAATTGTATAAATTATACTGTCACATTTATACAGTGACTCACTAAATAAGATTGATTTTAGATGAACACCAATATCAAGCGAGGAAGAACACAAACTAACATTAAGTAGAATATAAAACAATTATTACATTAATAGTAAGCAGACCCCAACAAATATCCTTTTAAAAAGTATTAAAAGAGTCAAAAAGGTAGATGATCAAGCTGAAAAACTACTACAAATGATATAAACTCACGTAGGCTGACCTGAAGACAGGATACCTAAAAATAAATTTAAAACTGTGGAATTAAAAAAGACTACTGGATAGACCAAGACAATTTGTATAAAACAATATATTTCAGATCCTTGATTGTCTTACCGTTAAGGACTGGAGGAATAAAGAACGTCATCGAACAGTCTGACGTCACATTGTACAAGATGCAACGTTTTTATATAAAGCTGTATACCGCTATAGCTATCGAAAATTAGTAACGTTAACTAAAAACCATTCCAGGAAAAACACTCAGTGAAAGATTAATTTAAAGAAATACACCCTTTACATGAGAATTAATAAGATTGAAGATATGGAAAATTGAGGAGATCGGAAAAAATACTGGGAAGGCAATATGTACTCGTAAAATAAAGATTGCTTAAGAGTCCCACATATGGCAATGCATGGAAAATCTATTGGCAGTTACTTTTTTGTAAGATTTCCAAAACATTGACATTAGAAGGTTCGACACTCCAAGATAGGTATTCTTGTCAAAATCCATGTACTCGTATCTATATTCAAAAGAAGACAAAACATAGAATAGTATACGAGGGTAGGGAAAAATTTAAGAGAAAATGGGTATAATTTTAACTGAAATAACTTAGATAAGAAAACACAATGTGGGAGAAATTTCACGTGAAAGATACCTTATCTATGTAGACTCATATAAATGTATAGCCGATAGGAGGCGTTATAGGGTGATTGAGGATCTTGCAAGTCCCTTGGGGGTGATTAGAGAACTAAGGGTTTTGAACATGTAATCTGGAATGGCTTAACACTTTGTCAGGAAGACTGAAAATTTTGGTTTAGTTTTCGTTTTTTTTTCTTACATATCATAAACAGTACAAATAAATATATCACCAAAATTTTTATTGAAAATTATCACTAAATATGAAATATATCCACATAAAAATTAGACAGTTACCGTAAATATGATACGTGAAGGGAAGTCAAATTAAAATATAAGCAATAATGTAATTTAAAAAATGAAAAAATGTATTCGAAAATACCTCTGGCGATCGCTTTGTTTTCTCAATAATGTCTTTCTAGGTAGGATAATAACCATTTATTTTTTTAATTTGATCACCTATTGCCTAAATTTTCCTTCAACGTATATGCCTAGATAATGACCCTGAATCGAAAAAACAAATAATTTTTAATGTTATTTTTTTATAATTTATGTTATATAAATAATATGAATTGATTTACCCATTTTATTGGGTGTTAACATAAGTTGCGTCCGTTTTTTTTTTTTCAAATGAAGATAACAAGAAGACACAACAAAAAAAATTACAACAAATAAGTCAATAATGTATTCTCCTTCATTATTTACAACTTCTTGCCAACGTTCTACAAGTTTTTCAATGCCTGTGCGATAAAAACTATCCGGTCTTGACTCGAGGAATTCGTCCAACCATGTCCGCAATTCAACCTCATTATTGAAGGAAACGCCGCGAAAATTGTTCGAAAGCGACCGGAAAGGTGGAAATCGGCGGCACGAGGACTGGAGAATATGGAGGGTGCGGCAGGACTTCCCAACCAAGCGTTTGAATGGCATTTTTCGTAATGTTGGCGATATGAGAGTGGGCGTTATCGTGTTGCAGAATAATGCCATATTGCCGATCCGGCCTTTTTTGTTGAATTGCAGTGTTGAGCCGCTGCATTTGCAGAATGTATAGCTCCGCGTTGACTATCTGATTGCATTCAAGTATCTCGTAGTGGATGACGCCTTACCAATCCCACCAAATGCAAATCATCGTCTTGCGCGGATGAAAGCCTTGTTTCGCTCTGGGCGTTGTTTGTTGACCATAACTTACCCATTCTTTCCGTTTCTTCATGTTCACATTTTTCATAGGCACCATTTTTCATCACCAGTAATGATGCGGTAAAGGAATTTGTTTGTGGGCATACGTAGCTCAATGACGCGGTAAAATTATAAGGTTTGTTTTGGAAGTTTTTTGTGCTTTACCTAGAAATGTAATGATATGTACCAGTATCTTATAAATACTTTAAATGCATTTTGAGTTTAATTTGTTTTTTTTTTAAATAATCGATTATGAAAATATCAAGTTCCATTTGCATCTAACTGTCTGCTTGTTTTCATTCTTGGTGTAGGTGTTGACGTATCCATGAAAAAACTTATTTATCGCGAGTCATTTTCTACAAGTTTGAAGATGCAACTAAATCACGCCAATACACTAATGTGTTTTTCAAAGAAACACACCAACGGTTTGTGGATAATATTTGAACCACGACCGGAAGTTGCAAAAGATCCTGAAGTCTATAAAGCAACGAACTTTAGAGCAAGAAGGTTTGCAATAACGTTCCATTTAAAGCAAACAGAAAACCAAAGCACAATCGATAGTCTAACCTCTTAGAAGCAAAACCTTTGAGTTGCCCTGGCAAAAAAACTGATAAAAATCTGCTGGTGTGCTTTAAAAGTCAAGTTTTTTAGGGAAACTTTACACACAATACGTATACTCGTTGAGAAAGGAACGGTACGCTGTGTTTAACATTCTCAACAATCCTGCAAGTGTTCTTAACATTCTTAAATTCAAGTAATTTACTTTATTGAATTTTTAAATGAACAATACTTCTAAAGCGTGTCTGCTTTCACCATAAAGACAACGATTAGAAGACTTTTTCAAATATGAAATTCACCTGTTTTCAGATCGGGTAATGTTTTTTGTCATCGTTTTGGAGATGAAAGTCGCAACGCTTTAGAAACGTCGACCACTTTCTTAGACTACCAAATAAGGAAATGATTTTTAACCTATGGACAATAGTCGTGGAACTATTCAAATAAATAGATGTATGACGACGTCCGTAGCTTATTTGATAAGTTATCTTTGTTTTATTTCGTAGGTTGTGGATTCGATTCCTATTAGTAACCAGATTTTTTGAGGATATTCCGGTCTGGTTTTTACTTAAGGCTTTTTCCAATACCTACCAATACACCCGCAAGGTTGTATTGCATATCACGAAAGTATAATACAAACAGTAAAATATCCGTTTGGAGTAAAAATAGGCACCGTGATGCACAAAATACATTTTGTTAAATAGTACAAACGACTAGACTTTGATTACAACTTGAATATTTTTTAACCATTAAGAAAAATTTAAAAAAGCCTTAAGTATGAAAACTATACTGGAAACATTATGTTGAGCATAATTGAGAATCGAATCAAGACCCCCGTGTACAAGACTAGTTTCCTAACGACTAAGCAAAGGAGGAATTAGTCTTAAAATGTGCTATAATTAGAAAATAAATTCCGCAACCTAAGAGTTATACTTCAATTCCGCCACTCTCCTACACAACCCACTTGAAGCTGCCAGATCAATAAGTGTCGTCGCGCTTGCTCCGTATCAGTGCTTCCCAACATGCACCAGCCTTAAGGCATCATATCTATATAACACAGCCTGAACTATAGTTTGGTTAAACCAAAAAATCTTCAATATTTGCTATAGAAAGCTTCTCTGTTTATTTTTTTCCATTGCCTTAACTTACACGTGTAATTTTACGATATGTGTTATATTGGTTGTTAACATAAGTTGTGTCCGTTTTTTTCCAAATGAAGAGGACATACAACAAATTAGTTACAACAAATTAGTCAATAATGTATTCTCCTTCATTATTTTACATCAAATTAGTCAACAATGTATTCTCCTTCATTATTTACAACTTCTTGCCAACGTTCTACAAGTTTTTCAATGCCTGTGCGATAAAAACCACCCGGTCTTGACTCGAGGAATTCGTCCAACCATTTCCGCAAGTCGACCTCATTATTGAAGACAGCGACCGAAAAATGTGGAAATCGGCGGCGCGAGGTCTGGAGAATATGAAGGGTGCGGCAGGACTTCACAACCAAGCGTTTGAATGGCATTTTTCGGAATATTGGCGATATGAGGGTGGGCGTTATCGTGTTGTAGAATAACGCTGCATTCAAGTATCTCGTAGTGGATGACGCCTTGCCAATCCCACCAGATGCAAATCATCGTCTTGCACGGATGCAAACTTTGTTTCCCTCTGGGCGTTGTTTGTTGACCATAACTCACCCATTCTTTCCGCTTCTTCATATTCACATAAAGTCACCATTTTTCATCACCAGTAATGATGCGGTAAAGGAACCTTTGCTTGTGGCCATACGTAGCTTGATGACGCACGAGGAAACCAGCAGAAATTTTCGAACGTTGATTTTTGTTATTTTCACTCAAAACATGTGGAACCCAAGCGCCGAACTTCTGGACTTTTCCCATTGATTTAAGATAGCGGTATACACTGATGTGACTACAATTCATCTGCTCAGCCAATTCTACGGTGGTTTGAAGGGGATCTTCATGAATAATATGGTTTAAGCGGTCCTCATCGAAGTCCACTGGTCGTCCGGAACGCTCCATGTCTTTCAGGTCGAAATTACCGTCTTTGAAACACAAAAACCATCGACGAGCTGTCCTTTCATTCATAGCATCTTCACTGTACACTTCTTAAATATCGCGAGCAGCTTTGGCAGCTTTATTCCCTCAATTGAACGCGAACAGAAGTAGGTGTCGAAAATGCTCACTTTCGTCTACTTGACATTCCATTTTGAAGGCTTGTAATCAAATAAAATAATATATGTAACGTAAAAGCGAACACAATATCTTGTAGAGCAGTAAATTTTTAACCTTTACCATTTTGGTTTTCTTTTGGTGCTCATTTTCAAATTTGGGAAAAATGGACAAAACTTATGTTAACACCTAATATATTAACATACTATATTGTTATGAATAAACTTATAATTTATTTACTTTGATTTTATATTTCAATAAAGGCAAAAGGGGGGAAAGAATAAGGCAGTCGATCGGAGCGTGGTTATTTTTGCGACAGGAGTTTGAATACTTGGGCTTGCAGAATGAATTAATTGTTGCTAAGGTTTGTGTGAACTCTTGAGTGTGGTTTTTGATGATTATGTGTGGCATATTATGGGATAAACTTTTTTGTCTCTCTGGAGTGATGAAGTATGAGGGGTTTGATTTGCGTGACATATACATTTGTAATCTAATTCGCGTGACATATACTGTCACTGTTTATCGAGTTGATGAGAGAATGCAACGGGGTATTGTGTAATAAAATATCGGAAAGAAATAAAAAAATATTTTTCCATGTTGTATGTCCTAGTGAGATACAGACAAAAGAGTAGTTAACTGGGGACACGACAAATGAAAGACAACAAACTCGGATCCATTAAAATTGTGTATCCACTTTAAATTATCTGTTGTTTTTTCACAAATTATGTATTTATTAGATTTCTTGTCAAATATAAAAAAAAAATGTCAGCCGTTTCACAAGGCTCATTGCTTATCTCAAAATTAGCATACAAACACACTTAAAGTTCAACAAATGCTGCAGCCGCTCGTTTGATTTGACAACTCTCAGCAAAAAAAACGTCTTCTAGTTTATTTCTCTGTTATGTCAAAATTTGACTGATATTTAATTATCTCACTTTACGCGGGTAGTAAATTTGGTGTTGTGTGTGTTTATGTTTTTGTCAATTTTTGTACACATGAATTAAGTTTCAAATTGTATCAACTGCTTATTTATTATAATTTAACTGTTTTATAATTTTTCCGTACACTTCGCAAATATCGCGAGCAGCTTTGGCAGCTTTATTCCGTCGATTGAAGGAGGTGTCGAAAATGCTCACTTTCGTCGACGTCGTTTGTAATTACATCGATAATACACATCGTTTGTAAAGCGTCGTCGACGTCGACGACGCTTTACAAACGATGTGTATTACTTACTGCCGGGTACTTGTATAACCTTTTTCATTTTGGTTTACTTTTGGTGCTTATTTTTTAATTTGGAAAAAAACGGACACTACTTATGTTAACACCTAATAGAATCAAAAGAAGGGATATCGTTTTTTTTATTTTCTAAACTTGAGTACTATTTCAGGTATTACCATAAATTTATTTCACTAGTTACAAATGATGGAGAATGTTACACCATATATTTTAACCCTTCCCAAAAATAAGAAAACATTTATTAAAAAACCTAATAAATTTTTATAAAATTCAAAACATTAGTCAATGTTGAATAACTTTTTTTTCTTCATTCTTTCAACAATATAAGAAGTAGCGTTATTTTTCGTCTAAGTGTTTGTTTATTCATGATAATATGTTTATAAATACAGTTAAGTCTTTCTCTAAAATTCTTTTCACCATTAACATAAAAGGACACTTTAAACTCGGCTTATATAAACTTCCATTTAACCATAAAAAAACTTTGAAGTTTTCATCAGCTTTATCTTAAAAGGTACGCGAAACTCTTTTCGCGTCATAAAATTATATTTGCTCATCAACATTTTTCACCACTCGATGTGTTTTTTTAATCGTGTTGAATAATTTGTTTCGTGCACTTGTTTCAAAACTGCTCATTCCATCTCCAGAAATTCTCAGTGAAGTCTTAAATTACCGAGTCTTGTTTGCCCATCCAGTAATTTATCTCCAGTTTTTAAGTTATAACTTGCTACTATCACCGACATTAATCTTGACTTCTGTCATTTACAAACTACTCAAAACAACAAAACAAACTTTCTTTAAACGAAAACTCCCCATCCTTTAGATATTCCTGGAAAATTATTCAAAAGCTTCGCTTCGCTGAATTTTCTTGAAACTTTCATATTTTTCTGCTCGATAACGTCACAAAATTCAAGGTTGATCCAACGTTTTTTTCTATAATATAATAGTTTTTAATTTTTAGTTTTGTTCAAAAATATGTAATTTTTGCTACTCCCTCCGAACCCCCTTAAGCTAGAACCTTAATATTAAAAGTCACATTTCTCATAACATAATGTAGAACATTATTTGTTATATTTAATACGATTTAAAAACTGCTTTTAAAGCTTGTCTGATATTTCTCTATGTATTTTTATGTAATTAGTATTGTAAGCATTATTATTTAAATGTTTGCATTCTGTATTGATAAGCTCTATGATATATGTTTTTTGCATATTTTTTATTCGCGAAAATATTAGCTTCTATTTATAAAAATAAGAAATTTTATTGAAATTGAATAATAAAATCCAATTCAAACCAAATATTTTATTGAAACAAAATAATATTCTTATTTAAATAACAGTAAATTTATTTGAGATGACTTTTCAGTATTAAGATGAATCAAGTTACCTTAAGAGGTTACTAAAACAAATGTTATTTCATTTCATTGGTTAATTGTATAAAAAGCACGAAAAATAATGTTTAGAAGTCGGTATCGACGATGAATGAAGTAAATAAATTAAAAATTAGTGCGTGGTATGCATAAATATTTATATTGTTTGGAATGTGGCTTCAAATTTTTAGATCGTGTCTAGCAGTCCATAGTGGTATTTAATAATACAGCCACATTTTACTTTTGTCTGAGATAATTTAAAAAATATATCGCCGATAATTTAAAAAATATACACGTTAGCAAAAAAACCTTAACAGGATATTTTATCATCCACTACCCATTTAACGGACTTAATAATATTTTGCACATAAATAAATTATGATCCGATATTTAAAATAAACCAAAAAGAATGTGAAGTATTCTTCGAGACCTTCACAATTTTTCGCATCAGTTATATAAGGTGTTTCGATATGTTGTATCGAGTGGTTTGACTTATTACCCCTATGTTTTGAAAATGTTGCAGTTGTCATCTTCAGAGCTTCTTTGTAATCAACTACGCTATAAGTGGATGCGTGGATATAAGCGGATGCTATGCGCCGGATACCGATTCGTCCATAGCAGAGTCTCAAACAACGTAGAAAGATACTCCGAAAGACCTTATATAGGAGAAAATGTGTTTTGCGAGTAGGTTTTTTTTCATACATGCATCCAACTGTCACACGAATTGACTCAACTAATATCTAAGAATAATACATATAGTAAGTATTACAGTTTTACCTTAAAAAAGTATCTGAGGATCAAATCCTTTAGTATTAAACAAGAAGATTTTTTATTAAATTATTGTATATAAAAACACTTTTAAATATATAATACAAATGTTTTCATATATTTTAATAAAAAATCTAGCGACCACCATAACCTAATATTTATAGTCAATGTATTGCAGAGTTTTATTTCCAATAGCGCGCAAAATAAGTACAATTTTTATTTTTTAATAAATACACCCCTGTGATCGTTGTATGAAAACAAGTAGAGGGTATTTAAAAATATTTATTTAAATATGACTTATTCATCGAATGTCTTTAGTTGAGTTGGCATTTTGATCGCAATATCAAAATATGGACAGTAATATAACGTCGATGACTTCAAGTATTTGGCAATATATTTAAATTTGATTTCATCTCAAGAAGTGTAATTGATCGACACAAGGATATCACGAATAAAGAAAAACAAATCAATTGACTGTTTACCGGACCTTCGGCACAGGGAATGCTGTTTCTGATGTTTATCTAAATACATAACTAAATACTATTGTATATACACATGTATGCAAAAATAGTTGAGTTATATAATAGTCCAATGGATGATAAAATAACAAATTTACTTCAAATGATTTTGCTCGGTGTTTAGCATGTTTATCTAATGGTTTGATAAGTAACATTCATTAAACTCGTAATAAAAAATATCAAAATTAATCATTGTACATATCATTTGTCATTTATGATTACATAACATTTCCGCGTTGCTCTTTGATATTTGTGTTGTATGACACATTCGCTCTATACAGTATAACCTATAAATATAAAAATTTATTGCCAGGTTGTATTCTTTTCTTACCAACCAGAAAGTTGTTCAACAGCCCGTAAGTAAAAACTAGATTAGAACACCGAAAAAAATATGATAAGAATGTTAATCGCATTTGCAAATATTCCCTAAAGTGTTCTTTTACATTCGGGCCTATAAGTGCGACAGCCTCGATTCTGGGTAGAAGTGTGAATGGAGAAAGAGAAGAGACCAGGCATCCGTATCAAAAGCAACCAGATGAAGAAAGCTGCAGGTTGTATGTTCGAGGCAAGTGTTAAAAATCGATTGTACTGTAGGTGGCTGGTTGATGAACATGGTGATCATTATCCTCAGAATTTAGTGACGACGAAGAATAGTTGATTACATTCAAATAATATCATACGAGTATATCATCGTTTTTGTAATTCAATTTTAACGGATTGCGTTTGTTTTTTTTTACGTTAAATAAAAATAACATCCTACCTTTCTATTTCCAATCATATTTATTATACAGCAAATTAAATAAAAAAAGCGTCACATCTTAAGTAAAATAAACGAACTCCTTTACATCAAAAGATTTTTGCTGCAAACCATGTTTTCTTAGGCGAAACATTCTTGTTTGTTCAAGCTACAAACTAAATGTAGGGCGTTTCTAGAATTTACGTTTGCACGGTGATCATTGAAATTCGAAGATAAATATTTTGAAATCGAAATAAATTTGCGCTCACGTACAAACTATACGCAGTGTACACAACATTACCTTGAATAAATATTCGTGTTTTCCGAATTGATGAATTATCTACACAGTCAACACGATACTTGGGCCAAACTAACGTGATCACATATTTAAGCTACCATCAAATATTTATGATGTTTTGCGTAACGAAGATGATACAAGGCTAGTCTATGTTTGTTATCATGGAACTTTATCTTAAGCCTAAAAATCCGATCCAAATATGACGGTTGTTTCAAAAGTGATTAATGAAAGCATTATTATGTTAATAGGATGTTCGGGAAAAAAACAGCAATGTGTATATAATATGAGCCTTATTTTATAATATAAATAATCGGACGGTAGCGGAAAAACAGTATCTAATACGAGTATAATGTAAGCGCTAATACAAGCAATTAAATGACCGAAAAAACTTACTTGTGTTATGTAAGCATAATTATATATGTATAAACAAGAGGATGGAAGAAAAAATCAGTAACGTAAGCACTATTATGTAATATAAGCATTATTATATAATATAATATAAACAATAGGGCGGTTGCAAAAAAATAGTATCTAATACATGGGTCGTCCAGAAAGTAAAGAACGTTTTGGCATAACTAAATAAAAACGAAAAATATCAACACAAAACTTTATTTACAAAGTCACAGTACCTTACTCTATTTTTAAATGTAGTCACCGTAACTGTCAAGGCACTTATTGTAACGTGGAACCAATTTTTCAATTCCGATGTTATACTCTTCTACCACCAAAGATTTGAGCCAGGATGTCACTTCTTGTTTGAGGTCTTCGTTTGCGAACCACCCAAAAATTCCTTAAGTTTTAAGTTTCGGGAATAAGTGAAAATCACTTGGTGCCAAGTCAGGGCTGTAAGGAGGATGTCCAAAATTTTCCCACTTAAGACGTTGAAGTTCTCGCTGTGTTCGTGCTGATGCATGAGGCCGCGCATTGTCATGAATCAAAACCACCTTTCCCGACAACATTCCACGTCTCTTGTTTTGGATGGCACATCTTAGTCGTTGAAGAGTTTCACAATAGGCCTCTGAGTTTATTGTGTGTCCTCTTGGCATAAATTCTACGTGGATCAAACCCTTTCGATCCCAATAAACTGTTGAAATCACTTTTCTGGTGTTGAGATTCGGTTTTTCTTTTCCGAGCACACATTTTTTGTAGCCAAAGTGCTCTGTCACTATTTCATGTAGGAGCGATCGTGAAATTTATGGGATGATTCATGTACTGTGCTTAAAGTTGCCTATAAATTTTGATAGGCCGAACATTTCATGCATTCAGAAAACGAATGACACTACGCACTTCACATTTGGTGGGGTTTTCGATGGGTGCAGCCATTTTGATAGGTTACAGAACAAAGACGCACGACCGTTCAGCAACAAAACTCGGCTCGTACTGAAGCGAGGAAAGGATCTAACTGGCGCGCATACGATCGTGGTGGTGGGGGATCGACGCAGGGCGTGGTGCGCAATCGTTCTTTACTTTCTGGATGCGCCTAGTATAATATAAACATTATTATACAAACAATTAGATGACCGAAAAAAATACTTATGTTATGTAAGCATTATTATATAGGCAAGAGGAATATGGAAGGAAAAATCAGTGACGTAAGCATTATTATGTAATGTTAGCATTATAATATAATATAAGCAAAAGGGTGGTAGGAAAAATAAGTTATTTATATTGTCGGATTTCCAGCACAAATTAGTATCTAACCTTTCCCTGTTTTTGAGATATTTCATTATAACATAAAAGTTGAAACTCCTTCAAATATAATATATGTGCATCTGGGCACTTACATATACTGTGTAGGAAGAGAGTTTTAAGTTAAATTATTAGTTTTAAATTATTTCGAGTTCTACAAAGTTCAAGTCGAAACCTTTGATAAAGTAACTCTTTCAAAATGTAAAACAAAAATCACCTTTGGACTGCTTAGATGCTAAAATGAAATACTGAAAACTTCAAATAATAAGTATTTGTCGAATATATCAAACTAGGTGCACGCTAAACGGACGCGCGCTTAACCTCCGAACCGTGCAGGGTGCGTCCCTCACGGTTCGGGGCATAGACGACGTTCGTGGTCGTGGTGGTGATGGTCTTCCTCTTCGGATGCTCGATGTAGGTGACAACGTACCTGGTCATGTTCTCGAGGAACACCTTCAGTATGCCGCGGGTCTCGTCGTATATAAGGCCCGATGTCCTTTCAACACATCAACGACGAGCCAGACGATAAGATGGCAGATTTGGTCATGCCCTGAATGTTATCGCAGAGAACTTTGAAGTGTGCGTTTATTGCTGTCAGAGAACGAACTGTCGTCGATCTCTCACGGGTCCTGCAATCAGAATAATCTCTGCAATTTTTAAAAGCGAACCTATCCAAGTCCCCACATCCTATTACTATCGTTCCGAAAATTATATTTATCTCTGTAACGTGTTGACTTTAAAAGCGAACCTATCCAAGTCCCCACATCCTATTACTATCGTTCCGAAAATTATATTTATCTCTGTAACGTGTTGACTTTAAAAGCGAACCTATCCAAGTCCCCACATCCTATTACTATCCTTCCGAAAATTACTCCGACTTATTCGAATTGATGAGAAAGCACAGAGTCTCCCACATACAATCTAAATGTTGCGAAAGGCTGCGAAATGTTGGTAATGTATATTTTTTTTTGCAAATAATCATAGTCGTCTTTTTCAAGATCTTTTCTACTACTAAAGTTAACCTGTCATACATACACTGGTTATTATTATGAAATAAAACCACGAGCTAAATAATTTCATACATCTTATACAATTTATTATATATTCGTACGGTACTCTTTCACATATCTGAATTGATGATTCCGTATTGAAGAACGTGTACGAGACAACATTGTACTCGGCCCCATTCATCGAGCCTTCGGGGCTGGACCTCTTGATTAGACGGGGTTGGCAATACTAGCCCGCACGTGAAGGGGCAACAATATCAGCACACCTCTAACGTTTGTGAGTATAGATACTGGACAAACTCTTTCATCAGACTGGTACCCCTTTCATCAGACTGGTACCCCTTTTTTATTTTTTTTTCGGAAATCTTGGGGTATTAAACCCGAAAACTCGAGCGGAAATCAAAATGATTATCTACTACGCCACGGAAGTCGTAAATATACAATGTCTTCTCATAAAAGAACTGTTAAGATGTATTTAATTTTCTTATTCCCGTGACGACGAACTTTTAGTCCTTCGTTGCTTCTATTTATGTGACACTTGGGTATGTTAATGAGTCTGCGTTGAATGAGTACTTTATATACGTGTCCTTGATAAGAAAGGCGCTAGTAAGGGATTGAATTAAAGTGTATGTAATCTCATCTTCCCTTTTGTACCTAATAAGATTCCTCCATTTTTTTAATATCACTCTGGTAAAAATGTCAAAGGCTTGCACTATCACGAACATCTCCTCAAAAACCATAATGCTGTTCTAATAATGGATGTTTATCAGCTAAAAAACTCCATATACTCTCAATTTTACCTTTTAACTAAAATATGCCTCTTGCCTCTCAACACACACCTGTATGTGTTGAGAGGCATACGAGTATCTGCTCAATAAAAGTTCTCGGTTTGTCCTTTATTTAAAAAAATATATACTTGTCATACTTTCAACTATCTAAGTATTAACCCAACATGACAATGTACATGCTTCCAAACACCACAATTTCAAGTTGATGGGAACAAGCCAACATTGTTTACGGTCGTGGCAAAGTAACGACACTTTCAAATTCTGTCGACATTTTCAATTCTTCTTCATATCTTTGCGAAAAATTTCCATTTCTTTTAGAACACGAACGCTCTCTTCGATCGTGATAGATACTTATTTGCATGCCAACACGCCACATCACATTTTACACATCCTCATTTGCGGTCCACTCACGTTCAAGTTCAAGGGAAAATTGAAAAAATATTACACTACTCAGAATACCCTTTCATACTAATTTTCTTTCGTCTCCCCTCCTTATCCTTTCCTGTGGCCCTTTCATTATTATTCAGAGATAAGTTGTTTTTTTTCACTGGACTTAAAAAAGATACCCTCTTTTTTTACATAAAACCTATTAGGTTGTTCCGACAATAATAATCGATTTTAACTTTTACATTCAATCAAACATAACTTTAAAGTAAATAAACTTTATTTATTAAAGTGCGAGCGATTTCATTCTATGCATTTTTACCAACGAACTACTAGTTTATTTATGCATATTAATTAAAACTCAGGTGGTTTAGTTTCCCAAAATTCTTAAGACGTTGTTTTACTGATTCTCTGTTATTATTTTTTTTCTGCCTTAAATAACTATCGAGGTACTTGAAAAGGCGAACATCGGTTAGCAATATATTGCGTGAGTATAGCGGATGAGGTAATGTATCGTAGCCCAACTCATTTTTTAAATTGTCAATTACGCAATGTGAGATCGTTATTTGTCGTGAAACAAGATGGGTCCTCTTTGGTGAATCAGTGCTGATTATCTGACATTTTCGTTGCATAGCTTCCAATTCTTTACTATACGAGTACAACTCAGTTTTTATAGATTGGCCTTGGTCGAGAAAATTTCAATGCCATCGACGCCCATACAATAACCACTAATTTCTTTTAATGCAATCTTGGCCAAATGTGTTGATGCTTCATCTTTAACGAGCCATTGCGCAGATTGTTGACTGTTAACATAAAGGACCCATTTCTCGTTAAATGTCACAATACTATTGCTAAATGGATCATTACAAATACGCAACAGCAACGAAGAACACATTTCGAAGCGATATTTTTTAGTTATCATTAAGTTTCTGTGGAATCCACTTATCAAGCGTTTTTTTCCTTTCCAAACTGCTTTAGATAAACAACAATTATTGTACGAATAATTAAATTATTGTTTAAAAGTAATGTAAATTAAATTTCTAACTCAATAAACATAAACAACAGATTCCTAACTGTCAAACCAAAAGCAATATTTCTTAGCAAAAAATGTTTGAAACACATAATACAATTTTTAAATCGATCATTATTTTTGTATCAACCAAATATAATGGATTAAAACAAATTGACGTAACTAAGGTAAGCCTCTTGAAAGAAAAAAAATTGTACTGCAATAAGCCCGCCAGATATACAATGCATAACAATGTACAGAAAATAATGAAATAAATAAAAAATGCTGTGTCTTCCATTGAAGTATTTACAATGCCTCGAGCATGAGATGTGCTAACAGAAGATGTGTCAGTTAAGTATTTATATGTTTTGAATTTATTGACTTTTCAATTTCCAGTTCTTGTTTATCCCTTACTTTGTGTATATTATTAATGATAGGCAAGACAGTCAATTTATTTTATAGGATATATCTTCTGTTTGTTATCCCTCAACTTGAATTTCACGTTTATCAGATTACACTATTTTAACTAAGATACAAGTGGAGTGCGCTCGTTTAGTCTGTTTATATTTTTTGTGGCCGCGGTTAGTTCGGTATATTAAGGGCCTCGGTTATTTCTAAATATTAAGATGCGAAAAACGAATAAGCTTTAAATTATTATAATGACTATCTAAGATGCAAACAATTATTTAAGGACTAAATTACCGCAACGCTACAGATATCAATAATAGTACGACGACTATATCAGTCTCTGTTTGTTGCATTTATGGTTTTTTGTCAATTTATTCGTTCTTTGCCAATGGCAATTCTTAATTAGCCTTTAATAAATAAATATATAAATTAATATTTACATCGGGTAGTCGCACGAACTGTGATATTAAAAGGAAAGTAATAGCAGGCAAAAGAATGACGTGGAACATATCAAAAGACGCAGAGCAGTAGCAGAGCTGGCTACTCGTAATCTTGGTCCCAGCATTAGATACAGAAATGAACTTGGATATGGCTAAAAAGTAATAAAAGATAGATAAATACGATATGAATTAGTTCACTGTGCAGAAAGTGGCCTCCGTGGCCAAGTTGATAAGACACTTGACTCCCAACCTGAAGTTTACGGGTTCGATTCACATTTGAGTATGGTTTTCACTTCAGGCCTCTTCAACATCTTTCTAGGTTGGTTGGAAGATATTTTCACATGGTAATAAGCCCACTAGGTTGTTCTATATTTAACGATAGTGTAATACAATACAAAAGGTGTAATAAACATTGTATTTATTTATTTATTCATTCATTCATTTAACAATTCATTGTAAAAACAATCTGGCGGGCTTACTGCCCGTCAGATTGTAAATAAGGTAAGTTACACGGTCGTATTATATGATATGAATAACAAATGAAGACATTAGGAAAAACTGCGGATTGAAAAAAGATGTAGTAACTAAGATAAAAAAAGACATTTAAATGGTTCGGCTACTTAATTAATGATAAAAGATGTACTATATAGGTAGTATAAAATGTACGAAAAGTTTACAAATATCTAGAAAAACGTAGCACAATCAAAGTAATCAAATCCTGAAAGAGGAGTGAATGAAAAACTTTTATAATAGAAGAGCATGGATGATAAAGTGATGGACGTGGCAAAAGTAAAACATGTGTGTCAGTATAAAATGATATGGAAAACTTTTTTCTCTACCTACCCCAATAGGGGGCATGGTGTAATCGTGATGATGATGATAATTGTTATTTTTAATATAAAGTTTAATTGCTGTATATTGTCTGATTCTTTATATTAGTATTCCGTTTGTATGGGCGGCATTAATATTTGCGTTGACTCTGTAAACCATACGATAAGTATAGAGGCCATTTATCAATTTCATTTTCAACAGGTTGAATTTTAGAAGTAAGATATAATGGCTTAGAACATTCTGCGATGAAACAGCACCGTATGGTGGAAGAGCGATCTGCTGGAGGAAACAATGAATTATGGGAATGATGTGCGAAAAGTGTAAAATTGATCTGAACGAATTTTCGTATTAGAAAATTTGTTCTACAAGTTTGTTTTCAATAAACGGCGTTGAAGATAAATTATTTTTGATATAAGTAAATATTTTGAATGTTTTATTACTGGGTGTATTTTAGATATTTATTGATTCATTATTTTTTTACGTGACAAGGAAATATATTAGATGAACAAAGAATTATAACAATTTAAAATGGCATACACAATTAATTGTTATTAGAAGAACAAAAAATTATAACAATTTAAAATGGCATACACAATTAATTGTTATTGAGGATTTATTCGTTATTCATATCAATTGTGGAAATACTTATGACAATAAAATATGTCAAACACACTTCTTCAGGTAAGTTATTCGTTCGTGGTCTAGTTATTAAGAAGTTTGTCTTCTACCAAGGGGTGTTTGAGTTCAATTATCGAACTTACACAAAAAAAGGGTTTCAATCTGGTTTCATAATTCTTCTTGTAACAATACTCCCACGACTTAGACATGAGCAAATGTCGCTGTCTCTCTATATACTATACTATGGTATTTTAAATACGTACGATAATAAACTGAGTTATGTGGTATTGCATTGCTCTTAATCCAAAGAGTTAAATAATACAATCGAAGACAATATTATCTTCCGGCCAGATGATCAACATATCAGAATTACTATTTCAGATTTTTGTGTGGTAACATATAAATTAATGATTGAATTTATTAAGATATTCAAACGAAAAAATTGTGTTGAAAACGTCTTCTGTTCAACCAAAAATACATTATAAGGCAGTAATTGAAGTCATTTTAGTTTGGTGATATTGGTTATAAAATCCATAACCTTTCAGCATTGGTATAACTAAACGTTTATTTGAATAAGGGTTAAAAAAGAAGACTTGTCGTATTGATTTGTAAACTTTAGACGCATGAATGTAATAAACATTTGACTTATTTTGAAATTTTTCGGGAAATAGAACATCGCTTTTTATTAGCTTTTAAGCAACGATTTTTTAAGACAGAATTAACCGCAATACATTTATTTTACTGTCTGGATATTTTTGCACACATCGCGGCACTAAATTATTTTTGTCGGCTGGAAGCTATGGTTACTCGATATTTGTAATAAACTAAAAATATATTTATAAATACGAGTATGTTAACATTTCGGATTGCTTAATTTTAAGACTTATACGAGTATGTGTCCACGTGTACCTCTCGTTTTACGTTTATATTAAGTTGTCTGGATTATCATGTTTTGTTACATTGTTGGTTAATTGTAAAATAGTTTTTGACCCACGTTAAGGTGTTAAATTTAAATAAAAATACAACGAACATCGGAACAATGATACATTATAAAAATTACCAATTACCAAATGTTACTAGATGTCTTCATTGTTATTTATTTCTTGAAGTAACACTGCTTACTTGTTTTTAATTGAAGTCTTCTGTGGTCTTGGTAAGACGCCTGTCCTGTAGATTCCTTATAGTACCTTTTTCTTTTTTTTTAATATTTTCGAGGATTTTTCTGATCACTCTATGATATGTAGTCGTTATTGATTTAGTTGTTTATGCGTTCTCCGATTCTTTGGACAAATTGCTCTCGGCCAAGGAGACAGTTTGGAGAGATTTGTGGTTACTGGAGGCGTGGAAGGACGACGCACAAGAGGAGTAATCCCAATGCGCTGATCTGACAAAGTGTAAGACGCAACTGGACTACTCTTAATCAACCATCCCTATGAAAGGAGTGATCTGAGTTGATGATGATGATTTGGTTTGTAATTCTGTTTGCTAGATTAGCGCCATTAAACACATTGAATCCAACGTATCTTGATAAGACATTAAATATTATTTAATCATCTAATTGCATGACTTTGAAGACTTCCGAGGTCTGATGGGTAAAACGTACAACTTCCAAATCGTTGGTTATGAGTCCGATTCCCGTTGGAAAACAACTTATTTTTTAAATGTGTTCAGTTTTCACCCAAGGCTTCGTTAAAACATTTTAGTTAGTTGAAAAGAATTGCTACATACAAATAAACTCGCCAGGTTGTACTATATATAACGAAAGTGTAATTTCATATAATTAGAAAATAGTAACCATTAAAAAATATGACATCATCCGTATCGATATACACCCCGACTTATAGGAGCGCGAGCCCGGCCACGAGGATATCAGATATCGTTCAGCCCCCCCCATCGTGCATGTAAATTATAATACAAAAGAGTAAAATTATAATAAATAAGCAGTTGATACAATTTGAAACTTAATTCATGTGTACAAAAGCCTAAACACACACAACACAAGATTTACTACTCGCGTAAAGTGAGATAATTAAATATCAGTCAAATTTTGACATAACAGAAAAATAAACTAGAAGACGTTTTTTTTTTGCTTAGAGTTGTGAAATCAAACATGCGGCTGCAGCATTTGTTGAACTTTAAGTGTGTTTGTATGCTAATTTTGTAGGTAAGCAATGAGCCTTGTGAAACGGCTGACATTTTTTTTATATTTGACAAGAAATCTAATAAATACATAATTTGTGAAAAATTAACAAGTAATTTAATGTGGACACACAATTTTTATGGATCTAAGTTTGTTGTCTTTCATTTGTCGTGTCCCCAGTTAACTAGTCTTTTGTCTGTTTCTCACTAAGGACACACACAACATGGAAAAATAAATTGTTATTTATTTCCGATATTTTATTACACATTACTCCGTTGCATTATCTCATCAATTCAATAAACAGTGACAGTATATGTCACGCAAATTAGATTACAAATGTACGAAAGTGAACATTTTCGACACCTCCTTCTATTCGCGTTCAACCGAGGGAGTTAAGATGCCAAAGCTGCTTGCGATGTTTAGGAAGTGTATGATGAAGATGCTATGAATAAAAGGACAGTTCGATGTTTTTAGCGTTTCAAAGACGGTAATTTCGATCTGAAAGACATGGAGCGTTCCGGGCGACCAGTGGACTTCGATGAGGACCGCTTAAATCATATTATTCATGAAGATCTCCTTCAAACCACCGTAGAATAGGCTGAGCAGATAAATTGTAGTCACATGACTGTATAACCCAGCCTTTGGCCTCGAATTTTTCTTTGTCCTCAAATTTTTTTGGCTGTCCAGAGCGAGGCTTGTCTTCTACGCTGAAATCTCCATCCTTGAAACGTCGAAACCATTCCCGACATGATTTATCAGTTGGAGCAGCGTCACCATAAACTTCGACAAGCATTCGATGGGCATCAGCTGCACTTTTTTTCCAATTAAAGCAGAAAATTAAAACCTCCCGCAAATGCTGCTTGGTTAACACAAAATTCGACATTTTCAACACTGTACAAAACAAGGTTTTTGCATGAAACTCAAAACGATATAAACTGAATATTATTGGCAGATGTCTAACCTCTCTGAAACCGCCAAAGTCGGCTGTCACTATAAACCATTCATAACAGGCAGAGCCATCTTTTGGAAACGAACCGAACTAATTTGTACTCCCAATATATTATTTTATTTGACTACAAGCCTTTAAAATGAAATGTCAAGTAGACGAAAATGAGCATTTTCGACACCTCCTTCTGTTCGCGTTCCATCGAGGGAATAAAGCTGCCAAAGCTGCTCGCGATATTTGCGAAGTGTACGGTGAAGATGCTATGAATGAAAGGACAGCTCGTCGATGGTTTTGCGTTTCAAAGATGGTGATTTCGACCTGAAAGACATGGAGCGTTTCGGACGACCAGTGGACTTCGATGAGGACCGCTTAAACCATATTATTCATGAAGATTCCCTTCAAACCCCCGTAGAATTGGCAGAGCAGATGAATTGTAGTCACATGACTGTATACCGCTATCTTAAATCAATGGGAAAAGTCCAGAAGTTCGGCGCTTGGGTACCACATGTTTTGAGTGAAAACAACAAAAATCAACGTTCGACAATTTCTGCTAGTTTGCTCGCGCATCATCGAGCTACGTATGGTCACAAGCAAAGATTCCTTTACCGCATCATTACTGGTGAGGAAAAATGGTGCCTTTATGTAGATATGAAGAAGCGGAAAGAATGGGTGAGTTATTGCCAATAAACAACGCCCAGAGCGAAACAAGGTTTGCATCCGCGCAAGACGATGATTTGCATCTGGTGGGTGGGAATGCAATCAGACAGTCAATGCGGAGCTATACATTCTGCAAATGCAGCGGCTCAACACTGCAATTCAGCAAAAAAGGCCGGATTGGCAATATGGCCTTATTCTGCAACACGATAACGCCCGCCCTCATATCGCCAACATTACGAAAAATGCTATTCAAACGCTTAGTTAGGAAGTCCTGCTGCACCCTTCATATTCTTCAGACCTCGCGCCGCCGATTTCCACATTTTCCGGTCATTTTCGAACAATTTTCGCGGCGTTTCCTTCAATAATGACGTCAAATTGCGAACATGGTTGGACGAATTCCTCGAGTCAAGACCGGATGGTTTTTATCGCACAGGCATTGAAAAACTTGTAGAACGAACGTAAAAACTTTACAGCAAGAAGCTGTAAATAATGAAGGAGAATACATTATTGACTAATTTGATGTAAAATAATGAAGGAGAATACATTATTGACTAATTGTCGTAATTTTTTTTTGTTGTGTCCTTTTCATTTGGAAAAAAACGTACACAACTTACGAGTGTGTTAACAAACCAATATAATATATATCGTAAAATTACACGTGTAAGTTCAGGCAATGGAAAAAAATAAACAGAGAAAATTTTCTATAGCAAATATTGAAGATTTTTTGGTTTAACCAAACTATAGTTTAGGCTGTGTTATATAGATATGATGCCTTAGGGCTGGTGCATATTGTTCATTTAAAAAATCTAAATGAGACACTCTAAAGAAGAAAAGTTTTATTTTTTTGACAACCTCTGTAATCTTGTTGACAAGATGCCTATCTTCCAGCTCGAGGGTTCAATTACAATTGATACTAATTATTTTTTCAAGTATTTCCGTCTGATTTTCACTCAAGGTTTTTCTAGCATGCTTAAGGCATCTTTAAAATTCAACAAGTTGTGCTGTTCACAACAAAAGTGTAATACAATAAAGTAAATTACTTGAATACTTCCTTATCCACCAAACCTCGCATGGCCACCCAGCTTTTGAAGTATAGCAGGATTAGAGAATGTTAAGAACACTTGCAGGATTGTTGAGCATTTCTAAATAAATATTATGGGTTGCCTAACTTCATAACTCATTTAAAGTCAAGACTTCAGAATCACGATATATTATTTAAAGTGACCAAGTGGCCTGAACCTACATTAAATTTGCACTGATATACTCGTACCATAATCCAAAATATTTCCCCTTCATTACTTTAGATTGTTAACTTTAAATCTGTATCCATAATTCAATATATCCGAAAATGCTATCTTTCATGTTCAAACAAATGTACATAATACTTTAAACTTCCAATATAAAAAGTAAACTCTGCTTTTCTTGAAATATTTTGCGATTTATCAAGATATTCCAAGAAGCAAAGCGAATAAATTCCTGTACGTTTCCTTCATGTATTATTTATCTTTTCAAAAGGCACATCATTTTGATCCCACAGTCAAAAGCTTTAACTGTTCTCGTCGTATTTCTTATTTTATTAGTTTATGAAAAACGATCAACATACTCGTACTTATATTCTCTTGATATACACATTCACGCTGGGGCGGATCGAGTTAAATCATACATACATATCATTACGTACTTATATTCTCTTGATATACACATTCACGCTGGGGCGGATCGAGTTAAATCATACATACATATCATTACGTACTTATATTCTCTTGATATACACATTCACGCTGGGGCGGATCGAGTTAAATCATACATACATATCATTACGTACTTATATTCTCTTGATATACACATTCACGCTGGGGCGGATCGAGTTAAATCATACATACATATCATTACGCCATACGCACACAGAGAACAGAGAGTATCAGGCTTTTATATGTCGACACACATCCTTCGCCTCTTCTACATCCATACACTTTCTCATACAGCTCCAAAGATTTCACCGGCTTTCTACGTTTCCTTCTTTCAATAGCATTCACTTGATCCAACCATACTTTCTTGATATTTCTCGACCACGTCTTCTATTCACATATGTGCTACATGTGTGTTTTATAAGTATTTTCTTCGTTCATTCCTTCTATATATAATACCTAAACCGTTTCAGAGTGCTCTTCTTTACATTTGTCAATACATCAGCTTTAAGTTTACATTTATCCCTTATCACTTAATTCCGGCAGTTTTAATTCATTTTTAAAGTAATATCCCAACAAATGCAGAAAACTTTGGAGTGGCTGACTCTAGATAAAGTAAGCTTCCTAAAGACGCTTAAAAGGAATATATAATACTTCCCCTAATGGTATTTATATTCAAAAACTGAGAGATGATACGCTGAAATGTAGGCGTCCTTGGAGTAATATTTGATTACTAAAAAACGCCAGAAAAATGAATAAATGCAAATTGTTATTTATTACTTATTCATAATTGCTCATTTTCGTTATGTTTTCCTAACATTAATGGACACCTTAAACTCTATTGTGGTTTGGTTTCGGAATTAAGGCGCGGCATGACTTGTGATTAGATAAAGTTAATTTAAGCCTCAGTTAAATGGGTCAAAAAGACACCTGTTTAGAACTTCAAGTGCACACGGGTGAGACTCACTGTAAAAATGGAATGCCTTTCATGTGAGTATTATATTCGTAATAAAAATAAGTTAATTCTGTAGACATTAAACTCTTATATTTTTTCAAGTCATATTATATTGGTAATTGGGAATAAGTTATGCTTATCATTATGTCTGGCATTGTTGGCAAAAAGCAATAACACAAACAAATATAAATGGGTTATTAAATCATAGGATTAACTTTTAAATTCTGTATAATTGCATTAAACTAAAAACATTAATTCTTTATGTACAATTATTCGTACTAGTTTTAATAAAAAAATACAATAACTAGATGGTTTTGAGATAAAACGTCACATACGAGTATACTAAGCGACTTGACGAAGCATCGGTCATCATTTAAGCTGCAGCACGCTACCAACTTAGAAAACATTTTAAACTAGTAAAAGTTTTATATAAAAATCCTCGAACAAAAATTACTTCCGTGGTCTAGTTAGTAAGACGCCTGTCTCTCAACTCGAGGGTTGCTGGTTTGATTCATGTTGCAACACATTTTTTTTTAGATATTTCAATCTAGATTTCACCTAAGGCCTCTTTAAAATATTTCTGGTTGATTGAAAGAAGTCCCCACAAGACAACAAGCCTGCCAGGTTGTAATATACGCAACGAAAATCTTATACAATTTACGAATCGTATGAAAATCATCAGTTTTGTCTTTAAATTATAATTTTACACAGTAGAAATTTTGCATTATTTATTTTTTATTTCCAGAAAATAATATCTACCGAATGAAATAATTTTGTAGTTATCTTAATAACTTATACTCGTACATTAAAACTTGCTTTTTATTGGTGCTATTAATTTCTAAATTCATTCATACATTAATCTGTATAGTGCCCCTCGACATCCTAATTAATGGTGCAGACATGTTGAAGATTGTAGAGATAAAGTAATTAGTGGATCCTTCGAGTTTAGAACCAATAGAGTAGTCAAGTACGAGTAATTCACAGTTCGCCATCGTAAATGTAGGAAATACGACCGGACGTAGACTCGAGTCGAATTCGTATTGTATTTTTACCAGACGAACTCTTTAACCAGACTAGGACTTTTCTCATTCTTTTGGGTATCAAAGAAATATTGCATGATTTTTTTATTTTCAGATGGTCGTTAAAAACTTGTATTTTTTTCTAGTAAACGTCGCTTTGTTTATAATTTCTCAATTTATTTATATCTTCAGCTCCAAATAATTTTTGACAGACTTTTATGCATCTCGCAAACCAAACCCACCTCTGTTGGAGTCAACAATATTTTTGGACAATGCTCACCACCACGGGTAAGAATATTTTCCGTCCATTCTCCTCACCGAGTATACAAACGTATCAGTAATATTGTCAAAAAGCTTTCGACTTTTGGAGCTTTTGTTAACAGTTTAATAATGGAATACTTTTGAAGTGAAGTCTTGAACTTTCTTTATTATATAAGTAAGTAATATAAAAACTTCTCTGTAGAATTTATCCCATATTTTCAACTTTTCGCCAGCTTTTTCTCGTTAAAAGAATCCGGTCGGTAAAATAAAACCTTTTTTAATAGGCGTTCTTATTACATTTCATTTTTCATAAAAAAATCGTTGAAAGCATAAACCTCAGAGCTCTACACAGTTTTTATTTGCCTTATTTGTTTAGTGTAGAACAATCTGGAATCTAAATTTAAAAAATTTGAAAACGTTGCTTTAAAAATATTTTCAAAAATCTAATATTAGGTCCTTACATATGAAATTGGCGTTTTGCCGTACTGGCAACTTTGATCTCAAATATCTTCTCTTTGGTTAGGAATTCCAAATGAAAATTTATACAGCTATTTACTCAAGTATTTGTGTTTCGAAAATTATAATTCATTTGTTTTTTCCTCAATTGTTTTTTTTCTTTGCGTCACTCAGTTTACAAAATGGAAAACTTGAAATATCGCGTTATTTACGAGTACGAGTTCCACCGTGGCACCAGTGCTGCAGAAACGGCTCGAAGGATTAATGATGTGTATGGCGACGGTGCCGCAAAAGAAAACACAGTGCGTTTTTGGTTCCAATGTTTTCGTTCTGTAAATTTTGACCTGCAGAACAAGCCCCGTGGACGGCCGGAGACCAAAGTTGATAATGAAGAATTGAAGGCTATTGTGGAAGCGGATCCATCGCAAACCACGTCCGAGTTAGCTGCAGGCTGCGGTGTTAGTGATAAAACTGTTTTAATCCACTTGAAGCAAATTGGGAAGGTGAAAAAGCTTGAAAGGTGGGTACCTCACGAATTGAGTGAAGCAAATCAACAAACGCGCGTTGACTGCTGCGTTGCATTACTCAACCGGCACAATAATGAAGGGATTTTGAATCGAATCATTACCTGTGATGAAAAGTGGATCCTGTATGATAATCGGAAGCGCTCATCGCAATGGCTGAACCCTGCCGAACCAGCCAAACCATGCCCCAAGCGAAAATTGACTCCAAAAAAGTTACTTGTGAGCGTTTGGTGGACTAGTGCTGGTGTCGTTCACTACAGCTTTCTTAAATCTGGCCAGACGATTACGGCAGATGTCTATTGTCAGCAACTGCAAACCATGATGGAAAAGCTAACTGCTAAACAACCGAGGCTGGTTAATCGCTCTAGGCCACTGCTGCTTCATGATAACGCTAGACCACACACTGCACAACAGACGGCTACCAAATTAGAAGAGCTTCAATTGGAATGTCTAAGACATCCACCGTACTCTCCGGACCTTGCCCCAACAGATTACTATTTTTTTCGAAATTTGGATAACTTCTTGCAAGGGAAAAAATTCAACTCCGATGGGGTCCAAACCGACTTCAAAGATTTTATTGATTCCCGTCCGAATGGTTTTTTTAGTAAAGGGATCGATGAACTACCTATGAGATGGCAAAAGTGCATAGATAGCAATGGTACATACTTTGATTAAATAAATATAATATATTCAAAAAAAATCAACTTTATGTTCCTCCCAAACAAAACGCCAATTTCATATGTAAGGACCTAATATATCAAAGAAAAACTCTGCTATAACAAAATTATAACAGATTAATTATCAACTTGGAAATCTAAATATCATATTTCATAACTATTTTGTTTGAGAAAAGTCATTGCGAAGAGTACAATAAAATGAGTTTATTGCCAGATGGTGTAATCTTATAACCAACCATAAAAACCTAAAAGTTTTGTTATGAATCTCATCTACTTCCTCATTTATCTATTTATCTATATAAATAAAAATGTAAATGTTCGTATATTAAAAATCTCTAATATCCGAAAAATCTCTAATATCCGTTCTTCACCGATCGCTTTGAAATTTTGACAAAAGGTTGCATTTGTATACGAAAATGTTTATATATTTTTATTTACATACAAGTGTATATAAAAAAGTTTATAAATCAGAAAAAATAACGTTTGCGCCTCCTGTAGCGACACAGACGAACTAAACTCGACAGTTATGTTACATTGCATTTTCGACGCTTCGGAATTCATATTAAATATTAAATAATTAAATATTAAATATCTATATAAATAAAAATGTAAATGTTCGTTAATTAAAAATCTCCAATCTCCGAAAGTTATTCACATTGCTTTGAAATTTAGACAGTTCCATTTTTATTTTGAATATTAAGTAATTAAATATTAAATATTTAATAATAAATATTAAATATTTAAATATTAAATGTTAGATTTTCAAATACGTTAATTTTTTTTGTATAGCGCCATGTGCGCTAAATTAATTGTACAATATTTTTATCGACCGGAACATTTCAAGAAAAGTAAAACTAACTGATTATAACGGAATCCTGGTCCCAAACGGAAAATAAGATAAATCAGAGCATCTGGAAATAATGCCAATTGAAAAAATATGCAATGCTTAAAATGAAGAATGGCACATGAATATGGTTCGGCTACATGGAAAAATTTAATTAAGATTTTTAAAAAACTATACAAATTAGAAAAGGATCAGAAAGACCTATAAAATGTGGCCAAGACAAAATTAATCAATTTCTGAAAGAGAACACAGTAAAAATAGCTTATAATAGAATAATATGCCTGACAAGGTGTATGGACATGGCATAAGTGAAAGATGGAGCTTCGTTCTCTCCGACTTCCCCAATAGGAACATAATAGGGTGGTGGTGTTACACACACTAACACAGTAGTAGATAGAGAAGACAAACTTCCTTCGTCTCCTCTACATCCATACATTTATGTTATCTTATTCCTTAAATTTATTTCATAATTTCACTCACTTGGTCCAACCACACTTTTCTCGATCGTTCTCTAGCACGATTCCTACTCATTTATGCAATTAATTTTTTTAGTGTGTCTTTCGTCACACATCTGTTTAACATGTCGAAACCACTTCAACGTGCTCTTTTTTACCCTCCCTTCCCTAGCACATCTGTTTTTGGTGATGATAATCAAATATTTACTATAAATGTGTTTAAAATAATTTGCTTCCTTAAATTATTTGAATGCGAGTATTAAAACAAATAATGATATAATATCATTGAGATTTATCTTTGAAAAAACCTGTTGAAAAGAATCTTTTCCTTAAATTATGGACGTTGATTGATAACTTGGAAAGAATTGTGCCATATTTTTTTTAGATTTTATGCGAACAGCTGTTGAATCTGGTGTTCACGAAAAAAGGTTAATTGAAAACAAATTGAAAAAATCCCACTGAAATCTGTCATTTAAGGCATCTCTTCAGATTTTATTTTTTTACTACCCTTGTTTTATGTAAGAAAAAGCAATAAAAAAATTGTGGAAAGACCAGTAAAATAAAATGAAGCACCAGAAACGACAAAACTGGCAAAGTTTATTAAAATTTTAATGAAACTAAGAACTGGATTAATTGTTCAATGTTGTTATTTAATGAATTCTAAAATTTTATTAAAATTATAATGTACGCTGGAGTCTGCAATGCAACTTTAAGAACTCTCTTATTTTTATTCGTTTTAGTGAACTGCGTTTTGGGCTGATTTGAAAGTACGAGTATTTAGTAATTGTGATTAGTCAAACAAGAACTATTTTATTCTCCCACCCTTTGCAAAAAATAGGAAGAAGTATTAATAAATATTATTGTAATATATCAAAATCTGCTAAAATGATAATCCACATCAGTATTTTGGTCCCAACATTGATGTACGAAAGCGAAACATGGACGTGGATAAGGGCCGATTGGAGCTGATAGGAGCCGAATGAATATTGTAGAAATGCGTGCACTAAGAATAAGTGGAGGGAAAATGTACTACAGGATACGGAATGAAATAAAAGTGGATGAATGTGAACTTAAAGTTGATGTGTTGAGTAAGGTGAAAATCATACTAAGATGGTTTGGGCATGTAAAACGAATGAATTAATGAAGACGAACAAAAAAATATATGATGTGAATGTAAGTGGAAAGCATGTGAGAAAAATACCATGGAAAGTATCGTTCGATCAAGTGAATGAATGATATTTTAAAGGAAAGAAATGTAGACAGTCAGAGAAATCGTAGAAATTGTGTGGGAAGGTGTATGGATGTAGAAGAGGCTAATGTGTGTCGAGATAGGAAATTCGGGCACTCTATCTTCACGCCCTCCTCCAACAGGGATATGGATGATTACAATGTTTTTTTTGCAAATACAAATACTTACATTAAGCAAATCCCCGTCCGTCAAATATAAATGTGCGGGAGGAGTAGCATTAACTTCATGGATAATAATATTGTATTAATCTTACCTTAGATTTATTTTTAAAATAATACGTTTTCAATATTTCTAAACTTCGTAACGATTGAGAATATGTATCGTATAATATTTAACTATTTCGCTTGTATCGGACCCCTCTTTTACTATTCAATATTTCGAATTAATTACCAGCCACTCTCTATATTTTCGTTCTCTTTATTATTAAATTAAATTTATTTTTCAACGCATATCATATAGGACGGAAAAGTAAAAGAAACGCGAGCGTAAGTAAAATAATCATAAAACAACGTTTTTCAAGAAAGAAAATGAAAATTCTTCTTTACTGAGTTGGAAATTAGAACTTTCACTTTCTCTTATATACAGTTTAGACACTTACATCGTAGAGAAATGGTATTCAATTCAGCTCAGACCCTTTTTAGCTTTTACATGAAGGTTTATGGTACATAAAAGGAACTGTGGCATGTGGTTAAAGTTTGCAGAGCATCCAAACCGACGCGCGGAAAAGTTTGACCCAGAACAAAATATCCTTTTTTGTTTCATGTTACATGAACTGAAGAATAATGGGGAAAATAATTGTATCTAATGAATAAGGTTTTTCCATTTCTGGAAAAAGAAATTTCACTTTTTCAATTTCACAAAAATATATATTTCACCTTGACACTTTGGTGTCATGAATATATTTATGTACCTTCCAATGTAATTCAATTTTGTCTGTATTTATAAAGAAGATAAATAACTTATTTATTCAAAACTTCCAGGCATACAATTGTTTACACAAAGTTTTCGATGAAAGGTAGGATATTTATATGTTTGAAATACAGTTTAAAAAGAATCAACAAGAATTACAAATATAACAAGGTGGTCAATGGTCGGGACAAGACAAGTGAGATTTTAAAGAGGATAGTGGAAAACTAGGAAGAACACGCTTTATCACTGAATATAGTTGTAATGTTATAGTATTATAAACTAGTAGCTGACTTCATAGTCTAACAGTAGGGACAGTAAAAGACGATGGGAAATACTAGTAACTTAAAATTGATACTCAATTTACATGGGTCTGGGTTTGTTGCCTTTCATTTGTCCTGTCCCCGCTAATCTAGGCTCTTACATGTATCTTACTGAGACCATATAAATACCGTATTTACCGATTGTTAATTATTTTATACCTTCGTCACAAATTCTCATCAACTTGATAAGATGTTATTTAATTATTTGTATTAACCATGCGAGTTCACATCTGATATGTATTTATTTTACTTATTTAATTAACACTCCATTGTAAAAACAATCCGGCAGGCTTATTACCAGACGAAAATATTTTCCGACCAACCAGATAAAAGTAAATAAAGGAAGCTAGATGGCTGCAAAGAATAAACATGTGATTATTCATCTTTATGAAATTTATAAATATATACATAACAAAAGTAAAAGTGAGATATCACCAATCTAACGAAAATGAAAGGATGGTGGAGAGGGAGAAAAATCTGCAAAGAACTACACTATCTTACTGAAATTAACTTTTTTTCAGCCGTTTCTTAAAGCATGCAAAGGAAAATGCGAGGTTTGTAACTGGTTCCAGAGTATCACGAACTGTCAAAAGAGAAATAGTGAAGAACTGGGAAAGCCAATAAACAATCTCTGTTTGAGCGAAGCGCAAGTCCATGATCGGAAAGACGTTGAAAATTTTCGGCGAGATAAGAGTGTAAACATATGTTACAAAAATATACTTGTCCAATAAACAAAATACATGAATATTCGCTTATCGTGAAGATTTTTCGATCGCCGTATATCACGGTAAGCGAACACTTAGAGTTTAAAATTTGCTTTATTTAATTTAAACTGTATCTGTATATGAATAGTATAAGGGATTGAAATTTGAAAAAAATGACACCGTACATGGAATTAAAGACCGTGAAAGTTCGGACGATTAAAAAAACATGGATCATAGATACTAATAATGTTACAATATATCCATTAGTCATTTTCTACTCCACAGGGGAAGGCTGGCCTCGGTATTAGCCACTCCTTTCTCTGGCCAATCGTTGCCTTGTCATCCCTTTAATGTTAACCCATCCTCGATAACCTTCTCGGTGATAATGATAATCCATAAATATATATTGTAGATTCTCGTTAATGTATTGAAACAAAGATTGCCTTGTCATCCCTTTAACTTTAACCCATCCTCGATATCCTTCTCGGTGATGATAATCCATAAATATATACAATAGATTCTCGTTAATGTATTGAAACAAAGATTGCCTTGTCATCCCTTTAACGTTAGCCCATCCTCGATAACCTTCTCGGTGATAATGATAATCCATAAATATATATTGTAGATTCTCGTTAATGTATTGAAACAAAGATTTCAAAAGTAGCTCTCTTAGTTTTTTTTTAATGTTTTTTTTTGCTTTTCACTTTTTTAATATCATATACATATAATTGAATTAGTTCCCACCTTGACTTATGGAAGTGAAGCTTGGACGATTAATGATGTGGAGATTTGTGCACCAATAATAATAAGTGAAGTGTCAATGTATGAAAGCGGACTAAATTAAGACATCAGAAATGAAAGCATCGATAAAATATTCGTTTCGATAAACGTTAAGAAAGGAGCGTTAAGATGGTTTGGACTTGTAGACAGAATTAATTACAAAATAATAACTAATCGAATATACAAGTCGAAAATGCTAGGTATGCGTGGAAGAGGTGGACCGATGAAAACGTGACTGGGTCAAGTGGACCAGATTTGCAAAGATAAAGTATAAATACAAGAAGATTGCGCATAATGAGATGTATCAATGTGGAGAAATCGAAAGTTTTGTTCTTAGATAGAAATTAAGGGAGATCTGTTCTCTCTGCCTACCGTGTACGGGACACGACGTAATGCTTAGTAAATAATATATTATTTTTTAATAATGGGCAATCCACCCAAACTAAAATGATTTATACCACCAAATTACATTCATTATGCAATTATATAACTCAATATAATAAAAAAAAAAAAATTTAAATGACATAAAATAATATCTTATAATGTAGTGAACCTGGCCTTACAATATTGTATTAATGCACATTATTCATTCATCCGTTATATATCACTGTATACTATGCAAATAAATTATCCAGATCATATATCATCATTACTATGCAAATGTAAGCTATTAAGGCGCCACCGTTTTTGCTTAATTTATCTAGTTATTCAAAGCCTTAAACTAGTGAACGATACTATCGTCATCTGAAAACAATATAAAAAAAATACCTTAATATTTAAGTAAAATATTAATATAATATTAAGTAAATGTTTTTCAAAGAAACTTAACATAATGGTGCCAAATAAATACACCTCTGGTGTGTTTTGACGCTGAAAACTTTAGTCAGTGTATTACTTATGGTGTGCAATGTGGTCGCAGAGGGTTATGGCACAAAAAGGGGAATATTATTTAAAAACCCTTTTCCCGCCTGAAGGGTACACAGGCAAAGTGAATAATGGAAGGGTTTAGATGAGCGCAAAAAAATCCTTTAAGGAGAATTTTTCTTAATAACCATGTCCCTCGCATTCATACGCGTATGGTATTAAGGGTATTATATTTAACAGCCTGCTGCGTTACTGGAGGGATTTTTGGAACCATTAAAGCACGTTTAGTTATATATAACATTCTAAAAATTATCCTTTTATAAAAGTGTATACTCGTACTCTCCTCTTCTTTAATAAAAAAAAATCTGTTATAGTAAGTATACAAAACTTTTAAGAAGAAGGTGGTCAAAAGATCACCGATGCTGAAAAAATCTTAAGTCACCTTAGGCATATTGCTAGAAAGAATAATGAAAGTCTGCGGAAGATTGGAATCACGGGGGTGTTAAGAAAAGGCGGGCAAGATGAAGGTGTCATATGAGATAGACAGATCAAATAAATGAGTTTACACAATCCTATTTAAGCGTTGCATTCAACATACCCCAGGACCATGAGGGATGGAGGCAGGTGGTGCGCCGAGTTCGAGACTTAGCAGAGGACCTCAACGTACAGCATTGAGCATGGGATAAAGAAGAGGAATGTTTAATAATCTACAATATTATGTTTTCTTATTTAGACCCTCACTGGATAATGGTTTGTTTCAGTGTAATGTATTGAATAATTTCTAGTCATTCACAATAATTTCGTGATGCAAAGTATAATTTCGTGTTGCAGAATTAACTGTAGATTTTAACTTCTTCGACATCAAACAGGACAGAATCCTACTTTCCTAACTTTTATTAAAAAAAAACGAACTGTACAGAGAAGCTAAAACTTTTATTCCTACATTTCCAAAAATGTTAAAAATGAGCACTTCTCTACAATTATTTTCTCCCTCTGTGTTAAATAAACACTGTGCCTCTCCAATTAATGTAACATTGAAACAATATCATTAAGTGAAAAATAATATTTTACATGAACTGCTAAAAGTTAAAAAATAACTATTAACGCATCATTTAACCTTAAAATCAAGCCTACACAGAAGCATTTAAGAATCCCAACATGCAAAAAAGCGACAGTTTCACTTTTGTGTATATATTTGTAGGATACCTACCTAAATAAATATTTAATTGTCAAAATAAATAAGTGAATTGTTAAACATAATTAAATTTAATTAATTATTGTTAAAATAGTAAACATACAGGGTCAATGACCGATGAAGTATTTACAGATTGTCACACGCTAGGAACAACAACAATGTTTACTATTTTATAGTATTTGCGACCTGTATAGCCATCTACGAATACAAATAAATATCTACCCGCCAATGCACGCGCTAGAGTAAGACAGAATATGTATCGCGAACTGGTTCACTCATTTGTATAAATTACCCGCATGCCGAGAAATAAATATTATTATTGTTCATTCAACTGTCAAGACTTGTTATTGATTGCCCGCTGTCCACTTTCGCTTTCATCCGCATTCTTGAGTATTTATATTTAAATAAATACAAATCAAAATCATCACGACTTATAAAGATAAGCAACCCGCTATATATTCATAATAATCATTAAAACTCTTAAACCACCATAATACATTTCGACGACAAATAACGTTGGGATCGAGATACCCATGAATATAGCACCAGGAGAAGTAATAAAGTAAAGAAACTCAGTTGCTACTCAAGTTTAATCAGTTTTTTAAAGCGGAACCTTTTATAACGCGGTCAGAAAATGCTGGAATGAGTTAAGGAGAATACGTACTCGTGCTCTTTTTTTTCGTATGAAATCCCTCAATACATCCGAAATAGTGTTTCAGACATATTGAAAGCGTGGCAGTGAGACAAATTTGTCTTCGGCCGCGATAAGTGAACCTTTAGATTTATAACTTTTTAAGTAGGCGCGGAACTCGCGGTTCACTATTGAACATGTTGGCAACACCATCGCTCGGCGCCCATGAGTATTGTTACCAGACGAACTCCCTTACCAGACTGGAAACTTTTTTTGTGGCATCGAGAATCAAACCTGAAATACTTAAGTGGGAGTCAAGAATGTTACTACTAGGCTACGGAGATCGCCTCTTAAAGTTTCGTACTCTTAAAAGACCTTTTGAATTATTTACAAAATGAATATTGCTTGACCATCCTTTACTCTTTTTCTTTGTTTTCTGTTGCTATGTTACGTGTCTATTATTATATTTTCTTCTAATTTATTTCTCTGTTTTGTAAAAATTTTACTTATTCTTTTTTCTCTTCACACTGGCTAAAAATCTGGGTTTAAATGTGTATGTGTGACTATGTACATCTATATTTTTAACAACCTTTGTACATGTTTATTGTGTTTATAATTGTGTCAACTATTTATTTATTAGCATCATTTTGTTTTGTGGTAAGATTTAAGTATACGAGGGTGTCGGCTGATAAATACTAGGCGTCCTCAAGGTCTTGAGTATTTTACTAAATATTCGTCCTTAGAAAACTTAGGCGGATATCCCATAGTAAAGGACTTCAAACATCGCATCCACACTACAGGTTATATGTAGATTATCAACTCCTGTACCTCGAGGGCAAAAGAGTGATCACTTAATTTTTTTTCTAACTTATTTGCTTCTGTTTTTTAGAGAATATGGTTAGTTAAAAGATTAATTATTTATATACCTGATGTACGTTAATGAGCTTCGCCTAATCTCATATTTCTTAACCAAAATCATTCGTGTCCCTAATAAAATGTTCATTTGGGTTTAACTTACTGTAATTTCAGAGGGCTTTCAGAATATGGAATAAGATTACATTTAGGAACATAAATATTTAAAACCTTTGGGGCTAATAAGAGTTAATTACATACCTGCATGGGCGCAAATGGCTCATAATTAAAATTAAGCACTTTTCAAGGATTTTTTACTCACAATGTTTGCCTCTTCATTTTAAAGAGTTAATTCAAATATTTATGTGAAAAAACATTATTTCAGGAAATCGAAAATAAAACGGAAAAATGAGTTTCTAAAGAGTTTCATTATTTTTCATAAATATGGAGGAATGAATTTGATGTTATGTGTATAAAATAATTATACAAGAAACATATTAACTCTTGAATCACGTTTGGTGACTTCTCCATTTACATGAAAATTTATAAAATAATGACGTCTAGTCCTTCCAACGAGATTTTTTTCTGGATTTAAAACTGGAAAAATACATGTTTTATGCATATTCACGATGACACATGAAGATTTAAAAGGTATTATTTTTATTTCTACATAAAGTTAAAAATAAATTTAAAAACAAGTCATATCAAACTTTTTGAGGGACCACCTTTATGAATATCTAAAACATAGTGTAAAATTGTAAGTTTACTATCTTTTCCGTATATAAATAAAAAAACAAACTTCATTTTATTATTTCCTCTTCGCCGTGATTGTATTACACTTTCATTGTATACAGTACAACCTAGCTGATTTATAGCCATGTAGTAATATTTTTCAACCATCCAAATATGTTAAAGAGACCTTAAGTTAAAACCAAGCTTGATCCATTTTTTTATATAAATTGATGACCTATGTAGCCTAGTTTATAAGTCGCATGTCTCTCAGCCTGGGGTTTGCGATTTCGATTCCTACTGGTAATCACATTTTAGAATAAGAGTTCCAGTCTTGTATCAACTCAAGGTGTCGTTAACATATTTGTGGTTATTTGGCACATCGTTTTAAATCCGCCAGTTTTAATTTCATTAATGTGTTATACAATACAATAACCATTTTATGCAAAAAAAAGTAAATATTATTTGTCGATGTATTTTATTAACTCAACCAATCAGAAGTTATTGAAATACTTGAATAAAAAAAGTGGAACTTTTATTTGGTCACTATTGAAAATCACTTTAAGTAGACGTGTTGTCCATAAAAGGTTTATGGAAAAAAAAAACAATGCCCAGTACAGTTTTATTATTTACTACCCGTTTATCTAAAAAAAACTGTTTTAAATCCAAAACCAGTAAGAAACTCAAGTTTTTCAATTAACCAACGAGCTGCATAACAATGTACGATGTTTAGACAGCAACAAGTCTAAATTGATAATACTAGTGTAAATATATGTCTTGTATTTACCACGCAGTTACCCGTTAAACGTTGATAAATTAGTTAATAAATTACTACTGAACTCAACAAAAATACACTGAGTGTTCAGGACATTTGAACAGGATTTATTTTGTATTTCCGCAACAGACATTTTATTGGGTGGCAAATTTCCCTTTTATTTATTAGACGCAATATTTCAAAGTCTTGAACACGAAAATGTTTCACTTCTAAAAAAATCAGCAGATATTTTTTTCAACAGCTTCTTGAGAAAATATATGTTTACTTACATTTGACTTTCATGATCATACTGTCCCCTCATACCTTTCTATTATATGCTCTGAACCTCCTCGCCTATTTTTTGAAATACGTTTCGACCATGATCCCTGTTTCGAATAAGTAACTGCGTAGTTAATCTTGTTTATACAACCCATATTAACTAAAAACAGAAACTCAATAAAAACAAAACGAAAATAATCCATGGTGCAAATACAGGTCAAATTCTATTATAACAAAATTCATGGGACCATAAAAAATATTTCATTATACTGAATATGGGAGAAAATATACTATAAAAAACTGTTTTATTTTTTAATAAAAAGTTGTATAAATACACTTAATTAAATATTTTCAAAGAATTAAGTTATTTTGACTGTAATGGTTTTTAATTGCATGTACTCGTATAATTGCATTTTTCATACAAAAAAAAATATTTTTCAAGACATCAGTGCTACAGGATGAAACTTTCATTACAGATAGCCTAACTCTATTTTCATTATCATCGTGTTATGTAACATAATGCATATTTACTGCGCGTAAAATTATTCCCAGATTCAAAAGTTGCAAAATGTTAAATAATTCGAAGGTAAAAATTCAACCATGTTGTAGCTTACATGTTAATTATGAGCAATTATCAATTGAAATAAGTTTTTTTATATATGTTACATATTTTCATTAAAGTATCCAAATTCAATATCTATGCGTTAAATATTGCTTGTATCGTCCAAGCTCGCTGGTTTGGAACCCGTCAATACGATTTAGGGCCGAAAAATATTCGTTGCACTGAAAATTTTATTTCGTCAAAACGAAATTCGTTCAACATATTCTTTATGTTTCGTTAAAATGAAATTCGTCCAACAATTCATTCGATTCAACATAAATATTCGTCATTCTGAAAATTTCGTTGCCTCGGTGTTCGTCATAATAAGATTTGATATGTATTGTGTTTTGTTTTCATAAGCACAATGTATACGAAAGTTATTGGAAGTTATTATAATTTACTATCTAAAATATTTTCGTAACGTACAAGATATTTTAAACCTATACACACGTTGATCTTCATGGGAGTAGTTTTTGGTGCTAGAAAAATAAATGTAAATATAAAAGAAATAGCTTTACTTTCAGATTTATTTTTAAAGAGAATAAGCGGTCAAGTGGTCTGGAAATACAATGAGAGAATAGTGTTACACCAATTTGAATACCACCAATACGACTATTATTGAAAATGATACCCTGCTTAAACACCATCCCATCAAATAGCATTATGATCATTTTACTGTCTCCACATAAATATATATATATATATATATATATATATATATATATATATATATATATATATATATATATATATATATATATATATATATATATATATATATATATATATATATATATATATATATATATATATATATATATATATATATATATATATATATATATATATATATATATATATATATATATATATATATATATATATATATATATATATATATATATATATATATCATCACTTTATGTCCCCTGTGGGTACACAGACTTTCAAAGTTTTGTCCACTGAATTTAGTCTTGTTTTTCATGATCTACTTCCTCCATGTACACTATATTTTCCGACTTGTAGTCAATCCAATTCAATTCAGTCATTATCATCACGTTTCCAAACAATCTTAACGCTCTTTTATTCATCTTACCAACAGCATCAACTTTATACATTTATTAATTTCTAATCTATTCATTCTTTCCTCCATAGATTGACACAGTACATTTTTTAAATATTTTATTAAACTTTAGTTGTATGCAATAAACTTAATGGGTTTATTATAACGTGGGTATGTCATCCAACTAATAAAAAATGTATTAAATAAGTCTTAGTGGAAACCAGACAGGAAACATCTTTATTTAAAAGATCTGAGTATAAACGAGAATCAACCCCATAATTCCCGGATTGGAAGACAAAGATCTTATCAACTAGGCCACGAAATACGGAGATTTTAACAACAAAGCCATCTCCATAGCATTTATTTTGCTTCTATCTTTCTTCTACCATGTCAAGATTCACTCATATACGTCACGGTGGAAACCAACACACTATTATATATTTAAATTTTTGCCATATTTGACCATATATTGTAGATAGAATGGTCACTGACAGGATTCTAAACAAAATGGCACTGGAGATCCCCACATGATATCGCATGCCAGGAAGATCTCCTAAAAGATGGAAACCCAGCTGGTGCTCTACCTCCCAGGAAAAAATTCCACAGCATAACGAATTCAAGATTTACATCACGAAGAATAAAGAAAGAAGAAGCAATATTTGATGATATATATCAATATATGAAAGGTAGAATAAATAATATAGTATACTTTAGCTCAAGTATCTCATTTTGATTCAAAGCATTTTAGCCGTACGCAAATAAGATTAAAAGGCAAAATTTATTTGGTTTAGCGGTATAATCCACGAGGCAATTATCTTAAGTGCCTTATAGACAGGACCGTCTCAAATTATTATTAAAAAAGCAACAACTATGGACAAATTTCTGTATAAAATACATTTATGTACGAGTATATAGACGCTTCATACAAAAATGTACAAATGGCAAGTTTACTACAGACAAGTGTCAATTGCTAGATGTAATGTTTCAACGTAAGTTTAAAGTAAGCTTATTCCATATTCAAACATAAAAACGTTGTATATGTATGTGTATGTGTAGAATCTTTTTTGACGTCCAATTATTTGACTTTTTATTTCGTTTATTTTTCTCCGATATAACAGAAACAATCGCATTTAATCACATGCTATGCATACGTAAATTATATTGTTGATTGTTGTTTCATTTTAAACATTTTAAAGAAAAAAATAGTGTTTAAACTTTCCGACCGTCTAATAACTGTGATGCACTTAAAATTCCTATGTAGCCATTCAAAACAAAATGCAAATAATGAATTTCAGTTTAAGTTATGCGTGAGAACTGCCAATACTAAAATTCTTATTTCAGTCCAACAACTTTTGAAAGATATATTTTTATTTTTGAGCGAGAGAGCAAATAATCATTTGCACTAGCAATAAGAACACTATTTGTTAGAAAATATTGTTCGAATTTAATACAAATCATGTTCAACTTTTAACTACAGTGCAAACATTGGGAACACTTACTTACGCAGCGAAGCTTATCTAATAAGCAATTCAATTCATCTCACCGGACATGCTTGGCTTCGGTGTCTGATTGAATTACACCCGCCTTCTTAAACTCTCTGAAAGAAGATTTACGAGTATATTCGATTTGATATTTCTGTATTGAAGGGCGACATCGCGATCTATGTACAAGTGGACAGGAAAAAATACAAAATTATAATCAGATTATAAAACTTCAATATTTTTTTATGTACAAAAAATTATACAGTTTAAAATTTACAAATAATATTTTTTAGTATGTGGAATGGAAGAAAAAGTAAAGATTTACTTATAAGTATGTCATGATCGTTTGGAAGGTGACGATTGACTGGTTGGGCACAAGGTTAAATAAGATTTTACACTTACGAGTAAATTAGTTTTTACAATCCTGCTAGAAAGACACAAAACTTTTTACATTGAAAAATATGCCAATAGCAAATTGCTAACAACAGTTGCACGTTGCAATTCATCAATCGTGAGAATTCAACTATTGAGTAATTCTATGTCTGGTTCGGTGGATATTTTTAATGTAGATGTTGAGTTCAGGGGGTCTTTCTCCGGCCTTTCCTCAATTTTAGATCTTGACAGGGAGACTGTTTATTTCATTTACATTTTGTCTTTTTTTGTCATTTAATTGGTTTTGGTAGTTCGTTGATTGTATTTGAGTATTTTTTTATCACTGTTGTACTACATATTAGTGATTTCATGCGCCGTGTGTGTGTTGAATTGTGTTGATTTTTTGAAGTTGTTAATATTTTATATTTTACTTAGTAAATTTTAATATGATGTGTTAAAGAAACTAAACTGTCTTATATATTTTCAACAGATAATTAAATAAATTGAAGACTTTTAGAAAAGAATACTATGTAGCTAAAACAACTTGATTTTGTTAACGCCGAAAATCGACTTTCTGATGCCTAAATTGTATAAGTGCGCTTTAGTACGTCATGTAAATCAACTAAATCTTCTGTTACATTTATAATAATATAAAAATATTTTTCTATTGCTTTCTTCAAATCGTTCTCGTAATGTGTCGGCACCGTAGTTTATTTGTATTTACTTATTTAGATAAACACAATTAAACTACTTAACACTTAAAACATTGCGACAAGAAAAATAAAGATCTTCTGAAACGTGTATTGCATATAGAATTCCTTAGTAAATTTCGATATACAACCGACGAGAACTATTGTATTAAACGGTAACTATAACAATACATACTATTACAAATGGTCATACGTGTAACCAATTTCATATTGTTTGATTTTTAATTATTAAATAATTGTTTTTCTTTTATTTTTATTGCCGGACCTGACCATGACCCTAAAACATTTTCTTCGCCATCCACTGATCGCCACCAAAAGTGGGGGAGATTCGTATTAAGAAAATTTTCCATTTTTAGAGAGATACATAAAATGTAGCGTGAACAGAGTATTATGAAATATCAACCAAATGGAAATTCTTTCGGTGAAGGACAATTATACGAGTAATTAGCCGGAAAGGAAACCAAAAATATGTTCACATTTTGTACAATAATTATTATATCGCTCATTTCATTTCTTTTTTGTCGGTCTGAATAAGTAGGCTGTTAAGCACGAGTATTAACCTTTCTTAATGTTTTCAATTTTCTGAGTGGTCATTTTGTAATTCTCCCATTTAGATATAAATTTTGTATTTTTGTGTTGCTTTTCATATTCGAAAACATATTAAGGAGCTTTTAGAGTTATTAAAAATAATTTGACTTATTTGTTTTTTAAATTAATTTTATATGTTCGTTAATGTTTGAAATTCTATTATTCTCGTATATATTTGAGTTATTGTTGATATTTGTTCCCGCATCAAAAAAATATTTTGTTTAACCATGTATTCATTTCATTTCTATGACAACACTTATTGACCTCAGTGTCACTCTAAGGACGCATCTGATTTGTTGTAGTATCTCTCAAAAATGTTTTCTAAAGAAGACTATGTAAGGTTTTAGTGTTATCAACCCTCCGACACTCCAGAGGAAATTGATGATTATCCAAAAATATTAAGATATTATTTTTTTATACACTACATGGCACTTGCTCCCGTTTATTGTATTTTTATTTAGCAAACTACAGTGGTACAATCACAGTTTTCCATTGATATTATAAAGAATAACGAACAACTTGTTCATTTCTAATATATGTTATAATATTCATCACAAAACTAACAAAAAACATTTTTTAATATTATACTCGTAGTATAGTAGTACATACATTAGGTTTTCATATAATATTGAATTTGAAAATTAAATGCTAGGAAGTACAAAAATATCAGTGATAAGTAGTTGTATATTTTAAGTAAAACATTTTTTAGTAAATAATCTACTTTATTACACTTTTTTATATTCAGTACAGCCTGGTAAGCATATTACCATGTGTCAATCTCTTCCAATCATACAAAAAAAATTACAGGCGTCATGAATGAAAACCAGACTGGAATCATTTTTAAAAATCTGTATTCCATACGAAATCGAACCCACAACCCTCAGGCTGAAGGGCAAATGTCTTGCCAACTAGGCCACTGACTCGCTGAATATATCTTACATGGTATACAAGTATATAAAATAACAAATCACTAAACGAATCAAAATGCTTTATATTTTTGACACCTTTCAGTGGCTGATTAAGACTTTCACTGTACAATTTGGCAGGTTCATTGCATTGGGCAATCTTTTACAAAAAATCAGAAAAATTTAAAAGAGGTCAGAAGCGAAAACTAGACTTTTAACATTTTTATAAAAACTGGTACCAACGGAAATCGAACTTTAACCTCTGAATCTGACTGAAGACTGGTGTCTCGCCAGCTTAGCAACAGAAGTCACGGTTGTGAAGAATAAATTATTAATATAAAGTAATATGAAAAAAGGAAGACTCTAAATGGAATATTTCATTAGAAATAAAAAAATTACCTAAAAATGGTACAGAAATTCATTTGTAGAAAATTATGATGAACAACAAAATTAGACACAGCTACGCGGGCTAAATATTATTGTCGCTAAAGCAGGCCGGTGGAAAAGGTATAATTTAATAAGAAAATAATAAAAGGGAAACCTCACTTCCCCTCCAGCTTTGGGCAAGGAAACCCGAGGATAACCCACCTCATCAGCAATATGCTACTGCTTCACCCTCAGCTTCGAAGCTGTGTTTCGCGATCGTTGAATCTGTTTTGTTGTCTTTTTGTAGTTTTTGAACTTTTGGGTAAATTTGAAAACATGTTTTGAATCTTTGGTATTTTTTTTATTGTTTTGGGTAAATTTGAAAACATATCTGTAATGTTTGATATTTTTTTATTGGTTTGAGTTATTTTGAAAACATTTCTGTGGGGTTAGGTTAATTTATGATTTTTAGGATAAATAATAAAACATACTCGTATATGTGATATTTTGTAAACTTCTCATTGTTTTGGGTTAATTTGAAAATATATGTTATTTGTGGTCTTTGATAAATTCTACAATATTGATTCAATTAAAATAGAAACAGAATCGTTTATTCAACGTACGAGTATATTAATTTAAGTTTGTTACATTTATACAGTTCACAGGAAGATATAAATAATATAAACTCGCCAAATAGCACAAAATATACGAATACATCCATATTTCGTTATACAAGCGTCAAAAAAATCTTTCAAACATTAAAAATAGATTTTTGTCATTTAATCATAGGAAATTTTATTCGTGGTGTGATAAAATTGAATTATATTATAATGCAATATCATATAAGAAAGTAGTCTCAAGTAATATAAAAGTAATTGGATGGATGGAATTTGTGAATTTAAAATATGAGGTTAGCTGGTTTTTTTTGTTTTATAATATTATCTGAATACAAAAGCATTTTCCACTTGAAATGTAAATAATTTCAGGATCCTAATACGATTTAAGCGTGTGTGATTTCTGAATCGTCTTCCATTGTATTTTTCTTGAATGATTTTGTTGCTAAGCTAAAGTTGTCAGTTAGCACTTCCAAATGAGACGCTAAGTGTTCTTCAACGTTACTTGTAAGAGCATTTTATCTACTTTTTATGTAAGAGAAAAAACTTGTTGGTCAATTGAGAAAAGATTTGCAAATATAAAAATATTTTAAACAAAAATTCTTATAATGGTTGTTCGTTTAGGTTCTTCCTCTTTTTCCCAGTGTCATGTCAGGTTCCCCCAACATCTTTGTCCCCGGCAGCCCGAAAGAGATCCCCGACGCTCCTTATACCAGTCCAATCCCGTACATTGCGGAGCCAGGAGATTTGCCTCCTGCCAACACCTCTTCCACCCTTTATTTTGCCTTGGATGATCAAGTGCAGTAATTTGTACTTTGCTCCTCTAAGTACATGACCCAAATATGATACCTTTCGGATTTTAATATTAGTCAGCTCTCTATCAACGTTAGCTCTTTGAAGAACTCTTGTTTTGCTGACCATTTGTTATCCGTCCAAGGTATCCGTAGCATTCTCCGGTGCATCCACATTTCGAACGCTTCCAGTCGGTTCATACTACCAACTTTGAGGGTCCATGATTCCACTACATGCAATAACACTGACCAAACGTAGAATTTGACTAACCGTACTCGAAGTTTCAAGTTTAGATTATCGTCGCAGAATACGCTTCTCATTTTATTAAAAGCCGCACGAGACGATTCAATTCTGCACTTAGTTCGTTTAGCAACAGGGAAAAATTCCTGTATTTTTTATTAAAAAGACCAAATTGATTTTAGTTTGTCAAACCTGAGCATTTATTGGCCTGCGACTATTGCGTCCATTCATTTGACTTTCTGTTTCTGCTCATATATGGTATATGTAGATAGGGTGGCCACTAAATGACTGAAAAGTTTGAAAAGTCATAACTTATTCATTTTTAATCTTTTATACTTTCTTTTTTTACAGACTATAGAGCTTTCTACCCCAAGATACTCAGCAACACCTAGCCACCTAGATACAAAAACTTTTTGAGCAACTTGATAATGAGTGATGAGGCCCATTTTCATTTAAACGGGTACATCAATAAACAAAACTGCAGATTTTGGAGTACTGAGAATCCCAGAGAATTACAGCAGCATCAATTGCATCCCCAAAAATGCACTGTTTGTTGCGGTGTTATGGCTGAAAGAGTTATCGGCCCCTATATTTTTGAAAATGAGGAAGGTCTGCCAGAAAAAATCAACGGGCGCTGTATAAGTCAATGCTTGAATTTTTTTACGCCCAGCGGTCGAAGATAATCAGGAATATGGTTCCAACAAGATGGAGCTACTGCGCACACTGCCAGGGCGACGATGGCAGTGTGCGCAGTAAAGTGATGTACATTATTTATCCTTTCATGGGCCACCTTGTATATTATTTGAGACTTAGTGCGTGTTCAATTTGAAGTTATTATACTCTCGATATTTTTCGTGGTAATGTATTTCAATCAGTGTAAGCAAACTGAATTGGTTACATCTGAATACATAGACACATTCCATCACGCCATGCCCCTTTTGGGGTTAAACAGAGAGGACAGATCTCCACGCCTTTTTATTCTGGCCCACAACTCTCGCCTCATCTACATCCACATATCTCGTCATGTATGCTTTGTAAATAAATTTATAATAAGTTTATTTTATATAAATACATATCCTGAAATGACACATATCATATATGGTATGTTAAGGAAATGAATAAGAAAAGCTACAACACGGTCTGAGTTCATCTCATAACTCATTCGCAATCGAGATACATATCTCCACCACTAGTCCAATCCTTTGAGAAAATATCTACCACACGGTCTGAGCTCATCTTATAACTTATTCCCAATCGAAATATATCTCCACTACTAGTCCAATCTTTTGAGAGAGAAGCTACCACACAGCCTGAGCTCAGCTTATAACTTATTCCCAATCGAGATATATCTCCACCACTAGTCCAATCCAATTGAAATATTACTCAAGACAATGAACTTAAGCCAAAAATAAAGATCATCAATTTGTTAAATATTGCGCAATAATAAGATGACTGTTTTAAAATTAAAATAAGCACTTTAAAAACACGAAAACTACTGTTATTGGCTTAATATATAGTAGTGTAATGTTGTGCACAGTTTTAGGAATACCCAAACATTTAATAAGTCACAATTTACTTTCCAAGTTTAAACAGAAAGAACAAATTGCGTCTGGCAGCTTCAGTAGCGTCTGAGCGCATAAATATGTTTTTCTTTTCTTCTTGCATCTCATCAATTTTTATTCTCATTGGATTCTTCATATTATGTATGTTATGTATTAAATGTGTTCAAATGTCACTGCACTTGGTGTATGTATATTATAATGGCAATATGTACGGATTTCCTAGGGCTGTACTGTATTACCTTAAAATCTGGAATAAACATATAATTATTACTAAAATAATAAAGGGGGTTTTTAAGTTTCCATCCTTATCACATGACTGTGCATACCGCCGTCGTCTTTGTGGTTTACCAATTTGATAATGTCCTCTTTCGCAGATTATTCGAGTACATATATTCTCTTTTTAACTTGTTCTAGAAATAAATATGTAAAAAGTGAAAATAACATATTACTGTAATTTAAATTAAATAGTAATGGAGACTTTCGCAGGTCCGTGACTTCGGAGTTATATTTGATACGGAGTTGAACTTTATTCCACATATAGATTAAATAACATCTGCGTCATTGTTCAGACTGGACTTTATACTGACATTTTCTAATCACTTTCTAAACAAGAATCATTAAAAAATTTGTATACTTCTCTGGTAAGAACAATTTTGTATTACGATTCGATAATATGGTCACCCCACTTCAATGTCCATATTGAAAAAAATGAAGGCATACAGCGGAAGTTTTTACGATTTATAAACTTCAAACTGCAGTTACTAACAATTGAGTTGGACTATGGTCTACACATATTGTTGGAAGTGATGAGACTTACAACCTTGTCAGATTGAAGAAAAATGTTTGACCTTTCTACATTATTTAAGGTTATCAGGTCATATTTCAAAAGTCTAGAACTTTCTCAACGTGTATTGTTACACGTTCTTTGTAGGCCGACCTGACAAAATGTTTTGTGCCATAATGAAGTGGTTGCAACTAATTATATGCGCAACTCTTGCATAACAAGATTGCATTGATTGGGCGATCAATATGGGTATTGTATGTTTTTTTTGTGTGACTGCTTATGGGAGAAGAATGAAGAAGTTGTTCTTACTGAGATGAATCGATCGAATTGTATAGGTTTGTTTTGTTGTGTTGTACGTATTATACTTTTTTTCCCATTGTATTACACTGCTTATATGTCAATCTTTATTTTACATGTTGTTTTTTAAATATTTTTTATCAAAAAAGTCATTGCAATAAAATGCAATAAAACCGTTGCAATAAAATAAATAAAATTAAAATAAGGAATGAATCCAAACTCCCAACATTTTGAGATAAACATATTTATATGTCATTTTCACTCAGTAAATGTTCACAACCCAAAATAAGTTCTCATTCTTGACACAACGAGTACATTTCAATCGTTAAAAGCATCTCTTCAGTAGACTATTCTGACACGGGTGCCACTTAGACTGTAACTCTTCCTCAGCTATGGAGTGGGAAAGAAAAAGTGTGTCCAAAAGTTAAAGTGGAAGTTTTATAAAAAAAAAAACTTTGTTGTGAATGTAGGAAATAGGAGTAGGAGGACAGACAAGCCGGCATTTGTCAGACGCTATCAGGAGGGAAAGCAAGATGGATGGGCCCCAATTTTTAAAAGGGAAACTTGAACTATCTCTTTGTAGATTTAATTCGATATTTACATTTCACGCTGTCTTATTCGAGTTGTTATTTACTCATCCGTTCAAGTCAAAGCTCGATAGTTAAAAACTTAATGATAGGTAACAACTTATGTGTATAAGACTATTGCTATACATATTTCCAAAGAAATGTCTCTTTTCCATCTAATGAACACATAAGGTGAAGCGATTTATTGATACTATATATTCTTACACACATACATACATACCATCAAGTCACATCCCTTTCGGTGTGGACAGAGAGGACTGATCTCTACACTTTCCTATACATACGAGTACATAAAGCCTTATCCACATAAAACCTTAGTCTATATTGTCATGCATGCCTTTCTATTTCTCATGCTTCTTAACTGTTTATATGACTCTGCTGATAGATAAAATAGTAAAAATTCTACCTAGATTCATAGTGGATTGAAGAGGTGATGCTTATATTTGCATTGACACATGGCATATTATTCTTGACGCACGAATTTCCACAGCATTAATTTTTCAGGTGGACGATTCTCTCTCATACAACACTTTTAGCACTAATATGCAGTGCTAAATTAAAAAAACTTTTTTTCCTTAATAAAATCAAGTAATTTAAATTTATTTAGACACTCTAATTAAGGTTGTTAGAGTATTAGTACTTTAATGTAGAGAGAACTTAACTGTTGTTTTTTGAGGCAAACCAAAGTTTTAATGACTTTAAAAACATGTTTTCTGTATTAAAGTTTCGATGTTAATAAGCCTTCAACATTAAGTTTGCCTTTCATAGCAGGCCGCTCTTTCTTTGAGAGACAAAATATCATATATTTTTTAACAATTATTTCGTTAATACTTCAACAGGATGTTTCTACCTGTGCGTTTGGTAGAGGGAGTTGATTACTTGCTGCCGATGGCGAAATATACGAGTACTTAAGTAATCTAAACAAGCACACAAAATTATCTCGCTCTAGATACCAGTTCCACAGAAGAGTAATGGAGTTCTTATTGAGTGTGAGAAGAAGATTTGCAGATGATGTCCTGCGTCACGATTTATAAGTCATATGAAGGGATGGTATAAAGGGATGCGTCATGTATAATTTCCTTGCTCTCTGGCGGTATATTATTGTTGTAATATTGGATTTTGGTGTTTGTACTAAAGCTCTGAAATTTGATTATTTTGTTTATATTTATTTATTTGATTTACAACACACGGGTCTTTAATGGAACATAATTAACATTAATACACAAAACTAGTTCATTTAAGTATGTTTAATTATTGTTGTAATATTTTTTTAAATATCCGGTGGTGAAAATTGCAGCAAAAATAAAAAAAATAAGGCTGTGAGATATTAAAATTGATTATGTCTGTAAATTAGAAATTCAGATGAAACTATTGTGTGTATTAAAATGTATTTTTATCTGTGTATGCTTTCTCAATTTATCACATTGGCACCTGTCCTATATGATAATTTTATTTTTCTATGTACGATAATAGACTCGATATGTTTTTGGCATGTTTTAAAAAGCGATTAAATAACATTTAATTTCAAATCAGCACTGAGACTTGTATATTCCCAATTTTCCTTTCCTCTCCACCATCCCTTCTTTTTCTTTTGATTGATGATATCTCACTTTATATGAAAAATAATGTTCGGGTGACTGTCCGTCTTTGTGGAGTTTGTGGGCATATGCTCACGTGTATGTGCATGGATTTCGTGGGGATGGATAGCCATTTGGATGATTTATGCGACCATGTAACTTGCTTCATTTACTTTTGTCTGGTTGGTTGGAAGAGATTGCCGACTGGTAATAAGCCCGCCAGATTGTATTTGCAATAAAAGTGTTAAATAATGAAATAAATTTACTGGAAGAGATTGCCAGCTGGGAATAAGACCAACAAATTTTAATTCAATGAAGTCAAAATAAGTAACGTGATATGAGATAGACATTGAAATTTACTGATATATTTAGTTTATTCATAAAAAGAAATCATTTTTGATTGCTTATCTTTAGCTCTTTAAAAATATTGTTTCCATATTCTGCTCTTAGTTATACTGTTTTGTTTGGGAATATATCGTAGGTATATATTCTATTTTGATCATGTTTATTCGCTAATAAGAGGGTCGATGGATTCTTCAGTTATGCGGAAGTAAAAATAATAAGTTTCGTTAGAGTGGAAAACATTCCAATAATACATAATACAGGAAAGATCAAAGTCAATAACTATGTTCTCAAATAAAATCAACATCAGAAAGATTTTTTATCAAGGGCTTAAATATGTGACATGCTTAAGTGAATGTTCATAACAATGATGGCCCCTCTCTTTTTTCCTTGTCCCATGAGAGAAGTAGGTCACGTCGTGAAACCAGAATACTTTTCTCTCCTGCACCCCTTCAAGAACTTGTGACCTTGTCACACCATATGCATCCAGCTTGCTTCCTCTAGTACTCCCTCGCTCTTTTAACTGGACGCGTTCCCCCTGGTTGAGCCAAGGAGATTTGTTAAGACAGATCGTGGTGACTGTCTAAGAACATGTTCCAGCCAGGTCAACTAATATTTATCTGTGTAAAATACCAGGGGCCTGTTTCTAAGTTCCTCTCTTGTTAAATTAATCCCAACATGATCTTCAAGGGATCGCTGACTGACTTTATCTGTTATTATCCAAATTTCATAACTAGTTGAAATTAAAGTTGTTCTTATACCAACACAGCTATAATTTTCTTATTATTTATGCCACAAGGATTCGAATACATAACTCCATACGTCAATCCTCAGGCTATTTAAGGGGGTATACTCATTTCATGGGCCGAAAAATAGACGATTTTTAAGATAGTTTTTTTCAGTTTATTAAACATTCATTTATTTTGTCTTTAGGGGGGGAAAAATCGAAAAAATTAATCGATTGAAATAATTCTAGTACCGTCTATAAAGATAAGTATAACAAAGAGAATAAGTACTTATTCATTAATATCGGTTTATTAGTTTTGGAGTTATTATGGGTAATAGTTTAAAAAAAGTGTTTTTTCAGGAAACGCGTTTTAAGTTTCACGTGCGATTTTTACATGAATTAAAGTAAATATTTTCAACTTGCTGTTAATCAGCCATTCCAGGGCCATATAAACTTGTTCAAAAATTCCAACAAACTAAATATCAATTCATCATTCCAAGAAATCCTATTAGACGAGAATTCTTGGAAAATAAGGCTGCTGCCATAACAATAGACGACCCGTAAGGTTTCGAAGCCCAGATCATTTTTCGACCGGCGCGCTCGACTATAAACCCTCATAACTTTGAGATTTTTGAAAATTTCTTACTGGAAATGATTCAAAAAGAATAACAAAAAAAAACAAAAGAATAAAAAATCGATTTAAAAAAAAAACAAATGAGAATGCCCCCTTAATAACATTTTTTTAAAATCTGGAAGTATCTTTTTTCCCTTTTAAATTTTCATATAATGCGCGAGTGATTTATTTTGTTAATTTTCTTTAAGCACGTAATTTCAGAGAACATCTCTTAAAAATAAAAACACAAATTACACTCTTTACGCCAACCGTATTAAACATAAACTCACTGTTTTTATTCGAGACATGAGTCGTACTTTATATATTTTACGCTTCAAACAAACGGCTAAAAACATATTTACTTTAACCATTAAAACAATTAAATTCTCATACCCCCATTTTATTTAAATACTCAGTAATTGTTAGCTTCTTTTCCATCGCGTACTCAATTATGTCCGTCATGGTCCTCCGATATGTCCGGAACTTGGTACACCACCTGTATCCACCCTTTACATTTCATTCCAGTCAAACGCAGCGTTGGAAAATAATGATGTAAACTTTTTTATTTGGTTCATCTATTGTATAGAACACTTCTTTCTTGTCCGTTATTCTGGAACTGTCCCCGTGATCAAAAGCTTTTCCAGACTTTCTTTATTTTTTCTGGCAGCATCCAATGAACGAGTATGTTAGGATTCTTTTCCCGCATATTGTCGAAAGTCTTTCGGCAATCTCCAATTATTTGATGATGGAGACATGGGTGCACCTGGTGGTCCATGGGATATGTAACAGTCACCTCGAAAAACAACAGGCATCTAGGCATCTATCATGTTTCTCTCCTTGTTTCTCATCGTCCGTGTTTTCACTACATACTCGTACAGTGCTATTGAGTATACTATGCTCCATATGTTAGATATTAAACTAGACGGATTTTGGTTCTTCTGAGTATAGACCGATTTATCAATTTTAAAGTTTAATTTCAACATCATTGCGTATAATTAGTGGATTCTATGCATGTACTCAATAAGTTTTTTTTATCGAACTGATATGTTTTATCATATATGTTACAAGTGTTTTCAACAAATTTTATTAAATAGAATATATTTATTAATTATTAAAAAGAACATTAAATAGAAAAATTATGTTTAACTCCTTTATGAACTTTTTTCCTTTCCACTGGCATAGCAGTTGTGTAGGCAGTATATTCTGGCATAAGGTATAAAAGTTAGATATAAAAAAAGTAAGTCAATAAAGAATAACTAATTTTATCCATCAAACCGTTGAAACCAGCAATGCTCATTTTGTAACAGTCGTAAGATTCGTTTCAAATAATAACTCGATGGCCCAGTTAAGAAAACATCGACGCTGTTTTTAAATTGTCCATACGAGGGTGGTCCCAGAAGTACCCGACCTGACGTATAGATGGCGGTTGTTGCTTTAAAAAAAATACTATGGTAGAAAGTACTAAACTTATAAAGCTTATGTTTCAAGTTTTAAGACGCTACGTTGTTTAGTATTTGTTTGGCAGCCATCAATAGTGAACGCTCTCAGTGAATTTGAAAACATGGAAAAAATTGGTCATCGTTATGTGATACAATTCTTTCATTTGAAAGGTCTAAGTCCAACCAATATCAAAGCCGAGCTAGATTCTACTCTGGGGGAGTCTGCTCCTTCGTTTACAACAGTAAAATATTGGGTGGCAGAGTTTAAACGAGGCCGTACGAGCTGCCAAGACGAACATCGCAGTGGTCGACCAAATGAGGTGACCACGCCAGAAATGGTAAAGAAAATTCACAAAATGGTATTGGATGACCGTCGATTGAAAGTGCGCGAGCTAGCAGACATGGTAGGCATTTCAAAAAGTGCTGTACATCGCATATTGACTGAAAATTTGGACATGAGAAAGCTGTGCGCAAGATGGGTGCCGCGTTTGCTCACAATGGAACAAAAACAGCGTCGTGAGGATGTTTCAATCGAGTGTTTGGCGATGTTTCACAGCAATAAAGTGGAGTTTTTGCGTCGATTCATAGCCATGGATGAAACATGGGTCCATCACTTCACACCTGAGACGAAGCGTGGGATAATTTTCATTGATTATCTTCAAAAAGGAAAAACAATCAACTGTGAGTATTATGCGAACTTATTGCAGCATTTGAGTGATGAAATCAAGAAAAAAACGGCCGCATTTGGCTTATGTGATAAACTAGACTTGGACCCTTTTTATGACTTCATAAAAAATTTTACTCACAATTCTCGAGCTGGAAGTCAAATGTTCTACTTAAAAGGTCATGTTTAATATAACTCGAGTAGAGTTAGTTGAAAAATCCTATGATGTAGAAAACCCATTAGATAGTGGGCCAAATGACATTTGAGGCGTAATTGTATACAGTATATTCCATCTAATTAAGCTTGAATGCATGCAAGGTGTCCGTACGTCCATCCACGAGCCCATTGAATGTCAGAGCCGACATCCGTATTCATCCCGCAATCGACCAAAGTAATGGCGCGCACCGTATGCTACATAATTTTCTACGTGACTGACCCAGTCCTTATGATCTGCCAGATGTATATATCTACTTGTATGAATTGATTTAATATAATGTAATTTGTACGTGATATATTTGTAAATTGGCCTAAAGTGACAATCTGAAACGGTACACTCATTCACATTGGCGACAAACGTACTTTGCGCTCTGTATGAAAATGAACTGAAAACAATTATACTATCAAATATGATTGTTGGTGTGAATCAAAGTTTATCCTTTTGGTCATGTTTTCCATAAAATTATATTTAGCAAACATTTTTTATTTGTTTATACGATAATAATATCTCTCTTTTTAATTTATTCGTGTGGTACCATTCAACACATTCGCATTGATGACTCGGACATGTTACAAATAAAGTAAAAAAACACTGGTCTCATAAGAATTGTTTCCAGATTAATTATTTTGTCAAAATGGTTCCCTTTTTTATTTTAGATCTCTCAGAACGTGTTATTTTAAGAAAACTTTCTGTTTTCTCAGCGTTTTGATACTCCGAATGAAATATATTCCATTCGATAGGTCCAATGATTGTAGTTAATAAGAGAAAATGTGTCCTGCTTATTATTACGTAAAAAATGTGACCCGCTTATTATAACGTAAAAAAATGTTTCCTGCATATTATAACCTAAGAAAATGTGTCCTGCTTATTACAACATAAAAAAAATTCTTCGTAAAAAAACACATCTTTGTCAGCCACACATCTGAAATAAAGTTGTGTTAAAATATAATACAGATTGTTCTACATTGCATGTGAATGAACAAGTTTCTTATATTTAGAAAACTTTTAATTATGAATGGAAAAAATAATCGTTAAACACGAAATATTTTTTTCCGTATTATTTCGATATTAAACATTTTTTATGTCAATTGCTAACACGTCTAATTTAAAAAAAAACTAGCGCGTCGTATTTATTTTACAGTTGAAACATAAAGCTATTTTATATTAGCTCTTATGCTATCAAAATCTCTCGAGGATACAGGAACTATATCAGGTTTAATAATTTTATACAAGATATGAAGTCGGTGTTCGACTGTTCAACTCTTGCAATCTATCGTTCTCCACGTCACACACCGTGTCGTGTCAGTCACCATCGGCAATTATTTCATTGCAGTCAAGCTAAAACTAATTCTTATGATTGAGAAAACTGATAAATACATTGATGCCATGCATATTATGTTATTTGATATTGATGACAACAAATTAGTGTGACATATTTTCTTATCTGCATGTAGAGAGTATTTCTAATACGGTTTAAAATTGATAGCTTAATAAGTTCATTTTTTTGTTTACTTATTGATTATTGTACGAATTTAATTATTTTATTTGTTTTGTAAATGTTTTATTTTCTTATAAATTCAAAGCCACTACTGGCATGTACTCGTATATTAAAATTTTACAAAATGAATAAATAATTAAACCATCCCTACGTGATTTATTTAAAGACATGCTTTGATGCTCAGAATAGTTTAAATAAATTCATACATTCTATAAGAAGCTTTTAATAAGTCCCATATTAGAACTAGTGTCAAAAAATACAAAAGAAAATGACAAGATGATACACGATGACAAGAAAAATTCTTGGATTGACATGCCTGCCATGTAAGCATCAGGGTCACTCCGAGTAGACCCCATGATGCCGTGATGTTTGTATGTTGATCCCATAAAGTTAACACTTATTTTCTTCAATTTTTCTAAACCCCATCAATCATGAAAAGCCCACCAGGCCTTAGGTATTTTATGAAAAATATCTTTCCTATTTCACATGACTCCTCATACATTTTCTTATTTTAGCCTCTCAAAGAAGATATGCTTGTTTAGTAAATCGTCAAAGAAGGTTCATAACTATAAAGGAAGTTTTAAATTGGATAATCTCTCGATAATAGTTGAACCTTTCAAATGTAAAATCAACACTCTGATACATCCCTCTTAGCAAAAATGAATGGAATGATAATTGTAGTTTAAGAGACTGGCAAAATGGAGCAAAGACTCACAGCATGGCAAGTGCTTCTCACTTATGGTATTCATACCCAGTTGTAATCATGATCAAGGCCGTGTAGTAAGAATTTTTATCATCCTATTCAGAACGCATCTTGGGGCATGAAGGGCATTTTAATGTTGCAAATTCTAACCAACGATAAAACTGTGGGAGAGTTGAGCAACTTTCTATATGCGGATGATAAGGAACCTTCATGGATGATTTATACAGCCTTTCGGAGAACTGTTTACATCTTGGCCAGCGGAAACCCCGAGGAACAATGAATTGATTTGCATGTGTCAACTCTTGCCCTGATAGATAAACCCTTCTGTCTATCAATAGAGTTCCTGTCAACAAAGTTAATAAATATAAGAAATAAAATGTTACAGTACCTGGGGATAGAAGTCTTAAAAATTATCTGGCTATTAGTTTGGTTCTACCTGTGGTACATTTAACAAAATGAAAGTCATATAGGACTCAGCATTTAGCTTGAAAACGAAGAGTTGACTGTTTGACGCCTGCATCTTGGCATTTTATTACTGTACAACTATAAATATTGACATGTCACAATAGCCCAATATAGATGGCTTCTCAGGTTCAATAATAGATACTTATAAGGATGATGGGTGTCAGGTGTTATGATCATGTGACAAGTGAGCGATGCAGCAGCAGTGCATTTTCGGATTTTTCGTCATTTTCGGATGCAGCAGCAGTGCATAACGACCACAATAGGGGTAAGGCGCTGGGGATGTTTAAGTTACGTTTTGAGGGACCCACCTAATAGATGGTCAAGAGTTGCGTTGTTTTGTAGCCCACATGAGACACGACAAATCCAACATATATCCTACACCATACATCGGTGTTACAAAAGGCAGATTCGCAGTACAGGTCCAATGTGACAGGACGTGAAATGCTGCGCTGTGAACCGACCTAGATCGAGGCGTTTTGTGGCATCCATGTGTTTCTGAAGGAAAGTATAGGATGATGATATTGATAATGAAAAGCGCCATCATCATACTAGTCAAGGAAATAATTAAAAACCAATTATATCCCATTATATACAGCTTGGCGTTATTTTAGGTCCATATCACCTTCGGATTAATTTTATATATTTTACTATTTCCTCAACCATGTTTTAGGCGAATAAAATCTTTTTGTAGTTATTTTGAAAATATTCTACAAATTAAATTAAACATTTAGAAAATTATCGCTTCATTACTCCTCAAATATTGATATATAAACAAAGATACCCGCTGCGAGGTTTCACATTCTCCCAAAACTTTTTTGTAAATATTAAAAATAAATACGATTTGAATATTGTCAGATGAGTGGAGCGTAAAAAGTTTTAATGGAATCAACGGTTATTTTACTTGATGTGGAATTAAAATTAAAAATTTTGAATTAGAAGTATTCCTTGGAATTAGGAAATATGCTAATGAATATTTTTATGCTTCGCTTGGTTCAATATTTTATCGCGCCATTTCATAATCGCGTTTTATGTTTTATTTCGTCAACTAATTGAAACACCCTTTATTGGTTCAAAGAAAATATAAAATGTCGTGTATCATATAAATATAATTGGTTTTATCTATCGTTTTTAATCTATTTTAAACATGTTTCATAAAGTAGCTGAGGCCTTTGACGAGTGTTATGTGTTATTATCGCAACTCAAGATATATCACATAGACGTAAGCATGCAAAAAGGATATAACCTGCATTTTACAAATTTTGATATACACTACGTGCATGTAAGAAAATATTAGGTACATCCCTATAAAAGAAAAATAAATTTAAAAACTTATGGATATGAAATATTTATACGTGTGAATTTAGTGTTTCAATTGAAAGTACATTTTTTTTAAATTACCATTACATTTTTTACGTGTTCTGAATAATACTGCTAAACAATGAATTTTTTACAGAAATAAAAATTGGTATTGTTTTATTGTGTTTAGGGGACTGAATTCGAAAATTACGTATTTTTTTTGTTTATAACTCTTCTTTTCATATTATAAAAGAAATCGTTATCAAAAGCATTTGCAAATTTTATATCACCTTATATGTAACTTGAAACGGATTTGCAAACGTTATACATTTATTACAAAAATATAAAATGTATTCTAAGCAGTATAAACAACGAGACACGTGAATGGTCGATTGTGGTGATTTGAAACTCATAGCGAAGTTAACATAGTCTATAAGACAGGTACACCAAATACTGTTGCTTTGTACTCGTATGTGAGAGGGATAACAGAGCTAGCATATCATCTGTCAATCCCGAGCACCTTATTCTGGAGGCCCAGAGTATTTATTTATATCCCTTCGTCACAACTTCGTTAAATATCTCATCGGAGTGATATACTGTCCTCCTAATAATAATTATTTTGACGAGTTTGAAAAACTTCTTGAAAATCATACCCCTAATTTCAATACCACTCTCATAATGAGAGATTTTAATACGTGCCTTAAAAAAAACGACGGCCGATCTGATAAACTCCTGAGAATCATACAGTCAATGAACCTCTCAATAATGCCCCTAAACTGTACACATGTAACAAGAAATTCCCAAAGCCTTCTAGATTTAATTATTACCTCAAATCCCTCTGGAGTTCGCACTCATGGATCAATTGATGATCCAGGCTTCTCGTATCATGATCTATACATATATCTCACTGATCGATCACGCTCCAAAACTCTCAAAAGAGAGAAAATACCTGAGAAGCTTTGGACGCATCAATAGGGACGCCTTATTTTCCGATGCAAGCGAAGTTGACTGGGCGGCCATCGAACGACTGGATACTGTAGATAGTAAAATTAACCTATTCAACACGTTTTTGCTAGAGCTCTGCGACAAACACGCTCCACTTAAACTTACTTACTTACTTAAAGCATATACCTGCCTCATGGCTGGCTGACGACATTAAAAAAAACATGGCAAGACGTGACAAAGCACAAAATACTTCAAGTCTAATCCCAATGATCAACTATGGGAGATTTTTTGACGACTTCGCAATAAATGTACACAATTATGTCGGCATGCAAAAAGAAAACACTATTTTGACACCCTTCAAAACTGTCAGCCTACAAAAAGGTGGAAAGTCCTGAACTCGATGGGTGTCAAATCCTCGAATACTCAGATAACTTCACATTAGATATTAATAATCTTAAGTGACATTTTGCAACACCATCACTCAATTTAGACACTAACACAAAGGAGAACACTCTCCGAAAGATTCATGTAATGCCTCGACCTCAATGTTCCTGAGCTCCACTTTTCGGAGGTTGATATAGGTGAGGTTCGTCGCATTCTTTTGACTATATCCTCAAAAGCGATGGGTGGCGACAATATTTCGATTGTATTCATCACCTTTATTATCGATGCTATTCTTCCTATCATAACACATATTATAATTTTTCCTTTGTCTACTAGCAGCTTTCTTAGTCTATGGAAGAAGGCTCTAATTATTCCGATCCCGAAAATTGGCTCACCCACGTCATATAAAGATTTAAGGCCCATATCTATTCTGCCCGCATTATCTAAAGTGATTGAAAAAGTTGTTCATATACAAATTGACTCCCACCTTAATCATTTGAATTGATTAATCCGTTGCAGTCAAGATTTCGTCTGGGACATAGTACCACTACCGCACTGGTCAAGATTACGGATGATGTGAGACATGGAATGAGCTTTAAGCAGCTGACATTGTTATGTCCATTGGATTTTAGCAATGTGTTCAATACTGTAGACTTTGATCTGCTTATAGCTCGAATGCGTTCACTACGATTCTCTGAATCGGTCATTGTCTGGTTTTCGAGCTATTTAAAGGGAAGACAACATCCTGTAAATACCAAGAGCGTATATCTGAATGGACTGATCTCCCTGCGGGCGTTCCCCAAGGTGGAATTCTCTCTCCACTTATTTTTTCTATGTTCATCAACCCAATAACATCGTCTCTTAAATGTTCTTATCATCTATATTCGGATGACCTGCAGATACATATTTATTTTGATCCAAATTTCTTTCACGCGGCTTTGAACAATTTAAATGCGGACCCTCAATCGATCTCGGAGTGGACTAGGGAGCATGGCTTACTCATAAATCCTAAGAAGTCTCAAGCGATCCTCGTTGGCAGCCCTTAGCTTCTCGGTAAATTCAACACTGACTTACTTCCTCCAATATTACTTGATGGCTCTATCATTCCATTACATAAAACTGTTAAAAGCCTAGGAGTGCTAATATGTTAGATAACATTCTCTCATGGCGAGATCAAATAAATGAGGTAAGCCGAAGGATCTTCTTCAGCCTTCATTCCCTTAAAGTGTTGCAAAGATTCCTACCAACTAAAACCAAAATTTTACTCGTACAATCTTTGCTCTTTCCGATTCTGGACTATGCGGACGTATGTTACTTGGATGTTACAGAGGAACAGCTGAACAAATTACAGCGTCTTCAAAATGTGTGTCTAAGATTCATTTTCAACCTACGTAAGTACGGTCATATAACTTCATACCAGAAGTCATTGAATATGTATAATCTCCTTAACTGTCCCGCCACCACCTCTTATTTCACCAAAAATGTTCAGCGTCTTTCCAATCATGGATTAGCGCTACGATCAAACAGATATTGTTTATTGGCCTTTCCAGTTCACCGCTCCTCTTTCTTTACGTTGTTCTTTACTGTCCATGCAGTGAGACTTTGGAATCAGTTACAAACCAATATAAGACTCGCTCCGTCCTTGGCATGTTTTAAGAAGCGACTGAAAAAACTCTTCATTTCTAGTCAGTAAAATAACGTGTTTCATTCCTGATTTTTTTACCTTTCCTTTTGATTGATGATATCTCACTTTATATGAAAAATAATGTTCGGGCGATTGTCCGTCTTTGTGAGGTTCGTGGGCATGTGCTCACGTATACGTTTATGGATTTCGTGGGGATGGATAGTCATTTGAATGATTTATGCGACCACGTAACTTGCTTCATTTACTTTTGTCTGGTTGGTTGGAAGAGATTGCCGCCTGGAAATAAGCCCGCCAGATTGTATTTGCAATAAAAATGTTAAATAAATAAATAAATTCTTATAATTTTAGTTAAAAAAAAAAGATAAGACATCAATAATAATTATTTTAAGTGCCTAAATATCAATACATAAATTTTTTTTAATCCAATAAATAACTCATTAAACATAGTTAACGAGAATAATGTATTATATAATTTACATTAGGGAAGAAAAATATGTGCGTTGTTTAAAAGTATTCCAAATGTAATAATTTCAATATTAATTTATAAAAGCTCCAGTGTGTAAATACGAATATTTACACGGAAACCGATCACTGAACATTATCCAATGCCTAAAATAATATTTCTTAAGATATTAAAATATTTCAAATGCCAACAGGGTAAGTTTTATCCCTTGTACTCGTATTATTATATTATTTAACTAGGGTGTCCATCATTTTTATTCTCTGAATTGTATTGATTTACACTGCATTGTGTTGTGATATGTTGTGTTGTACTACAATATATTACACTTTTATTCTGAGAAGTATAACATGGTAGGTTCATTGTTGTACTACAATGTCTTTCCACAAATTAGAAATGTGTTAAAGAACCTTTAAGTGAAAATCAAACTGAAACTCTTTAAAAAAACCGCTTCTAATGAAAATTTAAATTTCGACCACCTGATCGAAAGTGAGGAATGCTATCAATCAGACCACAGAAAATAAATTCATAGTGTATCTTCAGACAATTAATGAAAAATGCATTCAAAGAATAAAACTTCTTTATTTTAAAGAAGAAAATAGTAATAGAAAATTCAATACATTATATAATGGAATATTTCTTATTTTACTTTGTACAGTTCATTAATATTTAATTGATATTATTATTCGTACCAGGAAAAATATAAGTAATCTACAAACGTACTTTTTGCGCAATTTCGATACTTTAAACAAATTTGAAGTATCTTTTTTCATACATAGATACATATTTAATCTCATCATTGCTGTCATAGTTTTTTTAAACTGCGGTCACCCTATTAAGAATCCGAAAACTCCTAACTGTGTATTTCTTTGTGTAAATAATCCGATGAAATTTCATTAACTAAATAATCTTGTTATAAAGTTTGTCCTTGAAATATTTTGATAACTTTTAAATTTTAAATAATTCACTTTATTAAATTACACACTTTAGAGGTTCTAAAAATGGGGCAAAGGCAAATATTACGTTTTTTCTATTTGGAATTCCTTTCGAATTCATTAACTGATATACAAATTTTTGATGAAAGAAAAAATATTTATAAAACTCTCCGTTTTATATTCTAACAGAGTTTAGAATCAAATCCTATTGTAAAGAATTTGGAATTAAAGAATTCCTTTCCTCTAGCCCTATTAAAGTTCAGAAATCAGCCTTTTCTTACTTAAGATTAAAGACATATTTTCTTCTTTCTTTTTATTTTTCGTGGATCAAAACGACATCACAGTTGAAGCAAAACAAGAAACAAAATAATACGATGTTGCCACTATCACAAATGAAAGAACGAAAAATCAAATAATTATTAAATAGATATCATTATTGTGGATTTTAATTTCAACCGAAAAATCCACTTTAAAGTTAATTGACTTAAATGAAAACCACGTAAATGTACGGATTACTGTAATTATGAAAATATATTGACAACTTTTATTTAGATTTCTGTGTGTTTGATTTTTTGTCTATATATTTTTTTCTCAAACCAAGTTTCTTATGAAACAATAAGCTACATAAAATTGTTTTTTTAGTTTAAACCCCAACTCTGGTGCTAGTTATTTAGTGATTATCGTGCTTGCTTGCTAATCAATTGTCCCAGGTTTGGTTTCAATCAGTCTCAAGTTTTTTCTCGAAATTGTGCGATGTTCATTTTATAATCTAAGAGTCCTTGAGATAGCCTTCATTAAAAATTCCATTCATTATGTATTATTTTTTATCACATATCCTGGTTCCGAGTAAAATATTTGCAAATAATAAATAAGATATAACTCTGCGTGTAAAAAAAAGTTATTACAAAGGAGCTTGAGAAAAAATAAAGTTGACAAGATATAAAAAGAGCTAAGTTTGTGTCGATATCTTACTGGAAAATTGGCGCTGTAGTTATCGTATACAATAGCTAAGTTTAAGCAGATTCCCGGGAGAAGGTCGTGAGTTTGGATTCCGCTTACAGAAATGTCGATTTATTTCAGACAAGGCGAGGCATTTATTTTATTTCATTATTTTTTTACTATACACATTAAAACGTTTAAAATTTACGTGGTTTTAATGGAAAAGTACATCGTAAAGTATAAGTATATAACAATAGAAAAAAATGCATTTTTATGTATGTGGGATCACTGCATTAGTCAAAGCCTGTGATAAAATTGTCTCAAATTAATCACAAATTTTAGATTTAGATAAACACATATTTGTCTAAAATACTTAAACACTCAACTGAAACATTCACATTTTTCATTGGCATCTTCATACATTTTAAAATCCTGAGTTATCATGCACATAATTTTAGCCGTTTCATAATTTCAAAAAACACATTAACATCATGTCCAACAACTCCTCACCTAACGCTCTACAGTCGCCTTATTTAGTCACATGCCTACATTGACATCTCCAAAAGCTCCTCACTCTTTCTCTATCAATGAACCATTTTGTTACACATTTTATTTTGAATTTGATGTGTGACATTATAAAAAACCACTCTCCTTCAGAAATGTTTTCGAAAATTTTGGCGCTAGGAACTACAATATATGGCCCTTCTCCCAAATGATATATGAATGTGAGGGGTTGGAACCAATTTCGATGTGTCTCCTTTTGTTCTACGAGTATGTCTGTATTTATCAGAAGGTGATTAGTATAATATAAATATTTTAATAAGTGATTTAATAAATATTTGACAGGAATCGAGTACCTCAAACTCCTTGAAAAAGTTTTTGTTAGATACCAAACCGACTTTTTTAAGCATAATTTTCTTCAAGCCTATTTGAGCCCTGCATACAGGATCCGAAGTAGGTTAGATCGATACGCACCACCCCAGATAACAATTCCGTAACATAAAAAATGAACTAATGACTAGAAAAATAATTTAAGTTATTTTATATTCGGTACATTCCTATTCGATCTAAATATGTTTATTTTTTTCCAAAAATTTTACTGGGTTTTAAATATAAGAGACCATTTAAGTTTTTTTGTCAACAGTACGTAATATTTTCTACGTTACTCAAAAAGCGAACGTTCGTGTTAGATGATTAATCGTGTGTATTTTCATATTTTTATTCGTAATCATAAATTGTACATAATTTATTTTTAGACAGATATTTTCTATAAAAGCAATATTTTATCAATATTGCTTCCAGTGACTGGTAACACTTAAAAATCTTCTAGTGCAAACGGTTAATATTAATCTGGCCGACTAGCACGGCGATCAGCCGTGCTCTACCTGTACTAGATCGGGATATGTGTTAATTCTGTTTACTTAACATAGCGTAGTGCAACATCGTGCAGAACATGAACTAATTCATCAACAGGATGAAGTGATAATCTTGCTCGATTACGCCTGTAAATTTACTAATCTACAAAATCTAGATTCTTAGCATGAAATAATTGTTTGATTTACGATCAATGTAATTAATCAGTCATTAAAAACAACAATTTCCATTTAAAAAAATAGAAAAGGTCTAACCCCCTGACAAAAGGAGATTATTAATTTCGCTCCAAAAAAATTGACCTTTTGATATTCATTGAAATTTCGTAATCGACATTTAATGGTCCGGAAAATCAATCACGTATTGCTTAACCCAACGCGATGGTTTACCTACTATGCAATCTTTCAGAAGTTTTATATTAATACAATGGGTTCTTGATGCAAAAATACTTCAAAATAGTCCACGCGAAGCAACTGATGACGTTCGTAGTTGATAAGATGCCTGTCTTCCGAACTAGGGGTGACGATTTCGATTCCCGTTTGTACACGATCTTATTAAAAAGGAGCTCCAATCTGGTATTTACTTGATTGATTGGCCTCTTTAAACACCTTTCTAGTTGGTTTTATTGTATACAAACGAATGTTTTGTACTGTATACAAATAATTCAAAGCTTAAAAATTATTTAACAGATAGTATATTCTTATAAGCATGCAGAAAAGTGCTATACAGAGGCCATTATTTCAAAGAAAAAATAAATTTGTACGTTGTAATTCATCAACCGTTAGAATGCAAAAATTGTATAACTCCGTGTTTAGTTTGCTCGATATTATGAATGAAGATGTGTTCAGGAAGATACTTTTCCCAAACTTCGGTATAAACTGAGTGACTGGTTGTTCCATTTTGTCGGATTTGTTTTTTTTTTATTTAAAAAAGTTTGTGATTTACTTGATTTTATTAAAGTATTTTTCTTTTCAGTGTCGTTGTTCTATACATTAGCGATTTCATACGTAATATGTGTTCTGAATTGTGCTAATTATTTTTAAAGTTATTAATATTTTATCTGTATACTTATTTAGAAATCAAATTAAGTTAACCTTAATTCTAAGAATTTAGATAAATAGAAACTTTTGCATAAATACGATGAATATATACGGTTTTTAAGATAACACAACTATAACGAAATAAGTATAAAGTGAAACTTTGATTTAATGGTATTTGTCACAAATTGTCTTATTTTGAAAACTATAATATGTGAAAATGAGTGAAAGTTATAATATTTGAAAAAAAACTTTTAGTAAGAAATAGTCTTTGACCCCATTTATCGAGTATTCGGGTTTAGAACAGTATCACATGTTAAGTTGCTGGAACACTGGTACATGTCTAGCGTGTTTGATTATCGATGGTAAACAAACTCTTTTACCGAAGTTTACCGTCTCACCAACGGAGGTCGTCCTCTTTGTATTGTGTAAATTCCATATAAAAGAAACTTCCAATTGTACTCAAACCTGGTAATCTTACTCAGTTTTTTTAATAATATTAATCGAATTATACAAATGAGTCCTTATTTATTTTATTAGTTTACCTAACATACAATTATTATAAACATTGCTAGTGGTATTTAGATCCACTTTGGATTATAATAATTTCAACTTGACTCAGACTGCTTATTACAGTATTTATTTTAAATCATATGCCCCATGACTATAATGAGACTCTGTCTGTACATGCATACATCACGTTCTTTTCCTGTCAAAGTAGGCAGAGAGGACAGATTTCCGTACTCTCCTAACTCAATATACATACTTAACGTATCAATCAACAATTCCCGGGACTAACCAACAGATGGCACCTCTAATAACAAATCCATACCATTCTAAGTTAGTACCAACCTTTAGAAGTTACGTGTCAAACTTTCATGACACTCCAACATTGTGTCATTGAGTTACTGTGGTTTTAGTGACGCTACTTTTGCCATTTTCAAAACAATGAAAAAAAAACGAATTTCGTGTGTTGATAAAACATTGATTTTTAATGAGAAAAAATACCGTTCAAACTCAGCGAAGGCTTGAAAAGTGTTAACCGGGCTCTGTTTCGTCGAAAACAACCATTTGTCGGTGGTATGTTGATTTCAAACGCGCTCGTACAGACACAAATGATGCTGTACGCTCTGGTCGTCCAAATGAGGCTGTTACACCAGAAAACATAAAAAAAACTCAAAATCGTGATGGAAAATCGCAAAGTAAAGTTGCGTGAGATAGCTGACATCCTGAAGATATCATTTGGTAGTGTTTACACTATTTTGCATGAACATTTGGTCATGAAAAAGCTTTTTTCGAAATGGGTGCCGCGTTTGCTCACAATGGAACAGAAACAACAACGCATCGATAATTCAGAGCGCTGTTTGGCACTGTTTGCACAAACAGGAGTTTTTGCGTCGGTATGTGACAATGGATGAAACTTGTATCCACCACTATACTCCGGAATCAAACCGGCAGTCAGCTGAGTGGAGAGCAGCCGGTGAAAGTCGTCCAAAACGACCAAAAACTCAACATTCGGCTGGGAGGTTATGGCCTCCGTATTTTGGGATGCGCATGGTATAATATTCATCGATCACATTGAAAAGGGAAAAACCATCAATAGCGAATATTACATAGCGTTATTGGAGCGTTTGATGGCAGAAATTGCAAAAAAACGGCCCTATATGAAGAAGAAAAAAGTTCTCTTTGATCAGGACAATGCACCGTGTCACAAGTCGATGGTAACGATGGCCAAATTGCATGAGTTGAACTTCGAATTGCTTCCGCACCCACCGTATTCTCCAGATTTGGCCCCCAGTGACTATTGGATGTTTGCAGACCTCAAAAAGATGCTCCAGGGAAAGAGATTTGGCACCAATGAAAAAGTGATTGCCGAAACGAAAGCCTATTTTGAAACCAAAGATAAATCGTTCTACACGGCTGGCATAGAACAGTTAGGAAAGCGTTGGAATGAATGTATCGCTCTTGAAGGAGACTACGAGTATGTTGATGAATAAAGAAGAATTTTGGCAAACAAATGTTGTATTAGTAGTTAGTCCCGGGCCTTATTGATCGATGTGTTAACCTGTTCCACATCCATACACCTCTCATACAATCTCTACGATTTCCCTGACTGTCTACTTCTCCTTTCAGAATATCATTTACTTGATCCAACCATACTTTCCTTGGTCATCCTATCATACGCCTTCCACTCACATCTGCACTGTTTATATGTGTTGTTAATTTTTCTTCATTCATTCGTTTTACATGCCCAAACCATCTCAGTGTGCTCTTTTCCATCTTACTTAACACATCAGCCTTAAGTTCACATTCATCCCGTATCACTTCATTCCGTATTCTGTCATGTATTGTCACTCCATGTATTATTCCCAATGCACGTATCTCTACAACATTTATTCGGCTCCTCTCAGTCTTTTTCCACGTCTACTTTTTTTTTAATTTTAAAGTAATCACCTCCCCCCTTAATCCTTAACATTACATTACATTTCATATTCTGACATCATTTATTCAAATTAACCAATTGTATAACTAATTCTTACATTATTATTATTTATAGATAAAACATTTTTTAACATTGAGCCTGCGCAGATCGACGATGAATTGTAGAATTCAATAAGTCTTATTTATATAATTAAAAATAATGATTAATTATAATGTATATCATATTTCATCCCCTATAAAAAATGTATAAAAACGAGATATTAACTTTCACTACTTGTCTATAGGCTCCTCCCAGATTTTTTAATCAAGTAAAAAAATTACCCATTAAAAATCAAATAAGATATTAGCCTATTATGAATATTCAAATGATATTCGACATTTCAACACTATCGATATTATATTTTGTGGGATAATCCCGTTAATTACTCGATTATTTTTCATTAATATTTAATGTCGTTGATTTTCACGTCGACAAGGTTAAAATTTATGACCAGTTGTCCAATTGTAACTCAATTATTCATCACCGCCAGGTAGGTACCAACAACATAAATTGAAACGTGCAATAAATCACACTTTATTTTCAAAATCACACTTATACATTTTGAATTATTCATTTATTTATTTATTCATCTCAAAACAGGCTTAGCCCAACTACTTTGAAAAATACAAGAGGTGTTAACATTTAAAATAAAGAAAAATTATATAGAATAAGAAAAAATTATATAAAATATAAAATAATGTATATAATAATGTATGTATGCATACATATACCATATACACATAAACATACACATATATTCAAAGTCATTTAAGTACGTAGATGAGTGCTTTCTAACGCACTCAATCTTAGAAGAAAATTTACTTTTGCTTTTGGTATTGTGATATGAAATATGTCAATATCCGAAGCAGTCCCATCCCGTTCAAAAGAGTCAGGCCCTTCCAACAGGCATAGTGGCTGGAAGACCCGACCCGTTCTTGCGTATGTTATTGAGAACAGTTCTTGCCGGCTGTGGTTTAACACAACTTTAACAGTTAGCACACGCATAAATCAAGTGGGTGCCCCAGGTTCGATTCCTCACGAATTCACATCAGGACAACTTTTACTCCTAGACCATTTTACTGCTCAATGTATGCTTTTTATACCTTATATGCTAGTTTTTATAAATTCTCATAGCACTATCAAAAAATCGCGGTATATAAAAGCTCTGTCGAACTGTTGCAGAAGATAAAACATGCCAATCGTCTTGAGAACATAATCTCCTTACTATCGAAACTTTGGGTGTAATCTATCGAAGTACAACAACATGCACACAATACACGCACAGGCGTCTTCCATTCACAGGATGACTAACGATCATGCGCGATCACGAGAACTAGCCTGTCATATTGCATTATATTACGCTTTATTTACATACAGTACAAGTTGGCGAGTTTATTACCATGTGATCATTTATAAAAACCGACCAGAAAAATTATGGCTGTTTCTTTTTTTGTTAATGTTGGATACCAACAGGAACCAAACTAGCAATATCCGAGCTGGAAGACATGTGTCTTACCAGCAAAGGACACATAAGCTTATACTTTTTTTTTAAATGCTTCAAAAAAATTATGGATTGTTAATAATGATTCTCATCTATTCTTCAGTCATTTAGTGACGTTGAACCACCCTAAGGACGCATTGACTTTTCAAAAAAAAAATTCAACACCATCTTAAAGCCTCACGAATGTTTTCAAACGCAGCTCCACATATGTATACCGTTCTATTAAATATTTCCAAAGACTCGATTTCTTGGCCCAGATTGTCTCGATAATTCTGTAAACGATGTAAACATCGTTGGTGATCTTAATGTTCGACCTCAAATTTCGGCAGAAATAACATAAACGTTGCGCTTGGATAAGGCTTTAAAAGACAATTTGATGAGACACAATTTGAAGACAAATATCTATACTCGTCTGAACCAGTAGAATTTGTAAAAAATGGAGGTGTTGGAAATTTCGCTTTGGATATCGCTTTACTCTTTTACATCTGGCAATTTTATTTTCAAAATGCCTTACCAATATCTTAAAAATATCTTACCAGCCAGCCAATAATTAAAATCAATAATTTGATATTATACTATAGTTTTACATTCAGAGAAACACATAAAAACAAACATTTTACGTAAAAGTTTCACATAGATTTATAAAAAGATAAAATTATTCTGGTTTAGAAAATAAATTCAAATGTGTAAGATACCTCAATTATTGTATACAAAAAGGTTTTATCAAAAGGTCTTATTTTTATGGACAAAAAAATATACAATATGTTTCGATGATTGTACGAATAAACAAACTTTAGAAGAAACAATGCTTGAACGAAGCTAGGGACCCGTTTATTACGACATAAGTTTTAAAGATTCTAAAAATTGAATCAAGCTTTTTACACAAAATAAAGTTAAATATGTGTCACGGATTTCAAAATAATTCAAAGGAAATATAAAAGGAGTTTAGAAAAAAGAATTTCATTTCTTTCCACATATTTCTTTTGAAAATGGAAGATTAATGAATTCAAAAAATTTTATTCTTTTACCCAAAAAGATTTTTCTCCAAAAAACACAAGTTAATCATAATATAAATAGGCCAAAGTTGTCACCAAAGAAAGAACACGAGAATTGAATTTTGAATACAAGAGAGCGAGAGAGGAATACTTGGATTCTCTCCGAAAGTAATACGAAATTTGAACCTCGGTGGGTCCGTGATACTGAACGAATTTTAAATACCTAGCTAACAATTTTTGAACCGGTGTAAAAGGGGACGATGTATAAATGATATATATAAACAAATTTTACATTTATGAATATATATTTTCATAAATGTAGAATTTGTTTTACTTCCGTGAATATTTCACGGGTTGCAACTAGTGGGAAATTAATACTCGTAAAATAAAACAAATATTTTCTTGGTTTGGTGAATTTATTCCTGAATATTTACGACATCATGAATTTATTAAATGAACACTATAATCCATAATGGTTTTTTTTACAAATATTGATAACACATAACTTTGGATATTACACTATTTATTTATTTTATATTTGATAATTTTTTTCATTACATTTATTTTTACATAAAGTCTGTCAAGAAATCTTACATTTCAATATCTCGATAGTATTTATATTTTCCCTTAATTCAATATATCTCCTTTGACTCAAATAATTAAAAAAAAAAATTCCCGCTACTTATTCTAGATTTGAGAGGAATAATATTATCTACACAAATAAAAATATGATATATTAATGATAATAAGATGAAACGGTCTTCTATTCTGAAGTCTATAATTCTTTTCAGTTTTTACTACAAAAATTGATTCCCAACTTATTGCAATCGAATTTTTTCTCATAATTTTTTTATATTAACACCATTTAAAAATAAATTTTCAAAAGAAATATTACTAATTATCAGTATAAAAATTATTATGAAATGAATGTTCAGTGTTTCTAGTTCAGTGTTTCTCAAACTTTCTGCCTTCATATACCAGTATTTTCATTACAATCAATCGCTGACCAATATTTTTGTTAAATTTAATCAAAATTGTTTTAAAACTAAGAGAAAAGCTTTTTTTATTTTTGGACTGAATTAGTAAGAAAAACATGAGTCGCAAAACAATTAATAAGAGTTGTGCAATCATGTTTATTATATGAATATAAATATAATCATAAAAAAGGAATATTATTACTAAATCTTTAAAATGAGTTGATATATAGTATTATGTATTTTTAATGAGCTTGCTTGTTCATCGTTAATTTATCAAACCTTTGTTGAATTTAAAACAATGCTAACATACTTGAAGGGGGTAATGTAAAACACTTGAAAATCGTTTAATTAACATAATATATAAAATTATGAAAATATAAATAAAATCTCGTCGCGACCCAGTAAAAATCTTCGTTCTAGTTGAAACATATAAAAAACATTTACCTAAGAAGAAAAATATCTTAGTCACATCTTGAGTTTTATATTGTAAGTTTGAACAAAAAAAACTCTATAATTTTTTTCTGGTCTGTGGTTTGTTAAAACGGCTGAAATTAGTTCGTCGAACAATTAAACAATCTTCAAAATAAATATTAACCATAAAGTTTATGAGACAGCAGTTGAGTCAATTACGAATTTCTAACAAGGATGCTTAATAAAACTAATTATAAGGCTTGTTAAGAATTATTTTTCAATTCATTCGAAGGATTTGATCGCTCTCATAACTGATCTAGCAATTCAATGGCCTCAATTATTTTGGCTTTTTTTTGTAACTAAAATTTTCCGTTTCAACGAAAATCTGAAACGTCTGCCCTATTCCCCATTGTGTTATATGAAATGAATATTACAGCAGGAAGCACGTAAAAATATTAATATTTTTAATGACACAGCGTGTCTAGGGAAAACTCTCGGAAAATATCAAAGTATACATTCATAAAAAAGGAAATTTTTCTTCGTTGGCACATTTTGAAGATAAAAAGATGTATTACATATAACATAAACTAATTATTCATTCCAAGTAGAATTCAAGTTCATAAATTATCAGTGGCAGGACGTAACAATATTCTCAAATGTTTTTATTCGAACTTAAAATTAAGCATTTAAGTAGTAAAAAAGAGGTTACGTTTGATCAGAATTACAATAATTAGGTTTATGGAATAATTTTCTGAACTATTTAGTTGAAATAACATAATAAATAAAATATACTCGTATATTGTTTTTAGTCTTCATAGTAAAATTGAAATACCTTAAGCAATAGCGGGTCGACCTAAATTTAAAGAACTGTGAGATTGTTTTGCTGTCTAAAATTAACGTTTCGATATTTTGGGAACAATTGTATATTAATTTTGTACAACGTTTTTCTTTACATTTTGATATACCACACACCCTTTCAAGATGACGAGACCTACTCAATGAATTAGTATTTTTCTTGCCAAATTCTCTTACAATTCGTTTTTTTTCCTCTTTTATTTCATTGTAGAAATCCATTCTAGTATATAAAATTGCATGATTTTTATTGTTAATGAAGTAATAGATATTTAATTTAAATGTGACAATAAGTTCAAATACCGCACATAGGTGTGCATGCGATAGAAACAAATCGTATTTTCACTCGATCTTTTTTTTTAATTTTTCTTCCTTATTTCCATTTTTGTTTCAGTATCTGCAATAAAAATCTGCTTTTCAGATTTATCAGGGTTACCAAAATATATAATTTTATGAATAATAAATAGGTTACGCATAAAATTACCACTTTATTTATTTTAAAGTGTGAACAAGAAATCAAAAAAAAACCAAAAAAAGTAGGTCGAAAATTTACCATGAAAATTTACCCTCACAAAGTCGTTTATAGGCAATTATCAACAGCATGAAATTTTTCAAGCGGCATGCGACAATTATAACACTATTTACGACAGCCATAATTGTTACTTTCTAATAAGTGTGCAAATATGACTATTTATACAGGGAAATACCTTAAATAACCAACGTCATCTTCTAGCGAATACGTGTTACAAGTCAATTATATTATTTAAAACAAATGACAATATCAATTATATTATTTATTACCCAAATAACGGACTAAGTAACGGTATGCCCCTGTAGTTGATAGAACCCTTAATAACTGAAGGTCATATGGCACCTTTCAGTGTTTAGTCTAAAGACGTGTTGGCTATTAGCGCCTAGAGCTTCTATATTTTGCCTATTAAATCGTAGCTTGTTAGTTACCAAGGCCCAAGAGAAAAGAATCCTCAGTTATGAGAACAGACGCCTTACGAGGATAACAGATGTCAAGTGGTACGACCACGTAACGAAGGAGATCATTTGTCTTTGGTTCACGTAGCTGGTCAAGAGGCATTTTATCGCCTTCATATTTACACATCTCACATATTTTCTTTCCAGTTAAGCTTTATTAATATGAATATTTAATGTGTAGTTTTCGCACTTAGCTTGAATAATTATTGAACCATTTTTCTTCAATATTATAATCATATTAGTAAAATTATTACAAAAAAATGTAAATAAAAGTTATAAAAAATATAATCAAAGCTATTAAATAATCATTTTATCAATTATAAATCAGAAATAAAATACAATAATGTCCAAATACGAATACCACACAAGCCATAGCTGGTGTGTTTAAAGCACTCTACCCGAGGCAAAAGGTGTATGGTTAAAATGTCAACGATTTCAACGACTCGGTGTGAAAAGATAATAGGAAGCTATGCCAACTGCATTAGCATGTATTTAAGAAGTCTGTCAAATGCACTCCTGTGTTAGCGAGATATAATTTGACAAACGGAACAACAAACTGGGCAAAAGCTCTCGAATAGAGTTAAGTCCGTGCCAAAGGTTAAAGAATCAACTATGTACTGGTAGAAAAAAATGTTTTATTGTTTTTAATTCATAAATAGTAATAAAGTACGTAAGCATATTCTTCGATTAAAAAGAATGAAAGTAATTTCAAAAACAAATAAAGTTGAATAGAAAATATGTATGTAAAAGAATTAATTTAAAAAATAACATCAAAATTAAGTTATAGAAATAAATAGTTGTGTGGCGATTCACAATGGATATTTTGTAATAAGCAAGTTAATTATACATCGTCATCATTATAGAAAATATCATCAAATATTATTTTTTAGTATAATTGAAACGCACGAAAAAAATAGTAACACTTTAAAGTATAGCGTTTCACTCATTAAACCAGAACAGCAGCTTCTTAAAAGGCGTTAAAATTTCCGATTTCAAATATCTTTCTTTATCCTGAGTGGAAATATTTCGTGACGGCTTAGGTTTTAATTTCATTCCTAAGATACTACTCCGCAAATAGCAAATAGAATAGGTAAGCACATCATTGTCATCATCTTCATGCGTTACACATTAGGAGTGGAAACGACTAAATCCCTTTAAAAACCCCAAATTCTTTAAAATATACATATCTTACTTAAATCAATATACTTAATGATTTTTTACTAACAATGACGATATTTGTATACATTTTAGTGCTTATATAAAAATGACCAGGATATTTGTTCCATTAGTTACATTTTTTCTTTCCAATCCTCTTCAATCTGTCAAGATCTACAAAAGTTCTAAAAAAAAAATTTTAAAAAAATTTTATATTCAAAAGCTTTGGTCTAAAATATGGATTGAAATATTTTTTAGATACAGTGTACATTTAAATTAAGATATTTCTTGTTGTTTTATACCAAATTATATTTGATTCTCTTAAACAAATAAATGAAATATTAATTTCAATATCACCATTCTCATAAATGTCGCGATATATTTTTATATTTTATTACTAATCTCTTAACATCTAACTCAATAAATAGTTTAAGTCTATAAGATTTACTGACTATTGGACCATTATCCAATAAAAATAGTAAAATAAATTTATTTGTTACTTAAGAAGGTTTTATTCATTTTCAAAACCCAAATCATTTGAACTTATTAAATATCACGCTATTTTGAAACTTAAATAATATTTTCTACAAGTCTAAAAAATATCAACTTATTTTCAAACAAAGCTCGGTAAAGTTCGCTCGGTTTCAAACAAAGCTCGAAAAAGTAAAAAAACGCAAAATAAAACAATGTTCCATTCCATGTTTGAAATAAACAAAGTAAAATTATATTACTTTTCTATTTGACATCGTTTTCTTACCACTAAAATATCCTTTCTTATAAAATTAAAAGCGTGTGTTTGCCATAACACAAGAAAAACAAAATGTCTCAATACAATACATTCATAATAATTTTCCAAACAATATATAGTAACTCAAGACGCTGAAAGGCAAAATAATTTATTGTTCAATGGACATAAAATCTATTCATAATACATTACTTGAAATTCATATCTACTCTTCACGAAAATGGATAAAATATTCTCTTATCGCCAACTTAGATTTACATCTATTTTTTTATGAGTGGGGTAGATTATTTGTGAAATACTTTTGCCAATAAATATTTAATGAATAACATTGAAAGCGTCCTACTTTTTTTTGCTTAAACAAAATTTCTACTAAATATACTTTTTTATTTACTCCTATTGAACATTGAACACAAATATATTCTTAGAATAAAAATATATTTACAATCGGGGACAAAACCCCCATCCCAGTTTACAATAATACGAGTAAATTTTCACCGTTGCAAATCAAATCGCTTGTGACCTCATGTTTTGTTTTGCTACCAAAATAAAAATTACGAAATTTATCGCCCAATAAATCTAATTTATTTATATGGAAGGAGTTTCGTTACCAAACGTACATAATGAAATAAGGGAAATAAAGTTCAGTTCATAACGGTCAAATTGCTTTCAGTTATAACAATTTAAGACTGCGTTATTTGAAAAGTTGGATTTCAATAATATGGTTTTTTTACTATTTGGCAGAATGTTGATAAAAATATTTTAACTTTTTCTTACATGTAAACTGGTACTGACAGATTCAATAAATAATTACTGTTTTGTCTATGACCTGTATACTCATTTCGAATGTCAAAGCAGAATTTTAAATATTTATTTTAAGTAGGTACTTCTCTTTCCGTAGAAAATATCTGTCAACTCTTCTTCTTGTTCTTGAATAATGGCCGTGAACTCTTTTATATGAAGGATTTGTCAAGTGGTGATCTGTCAGCTCTCTTCAATTGAATCTAAGTTGAGGCATATAGTATTGTTCGGATTTTTAAATGGTTCATGTTCTGATTTCGTGATAATGATAATATAATCTCGAAGATCAAAATCGATAGTTAATAAAAGAAAAACTGATATCATATTTCGATCTTTAAAAAAACTTGGTAAGAAACTGATTTGAAATATATAACTTTTATATTTTTTACGTTGGTAATTAACAAGGATAAAAATTAGCCAGTTGTTTAATGTGATCTGATGAACAAAAAAAGTAAATAGGAATTGTTAAGAAAAAACATTAATTTTGATTTAAACGAACCAAATGATAATATAAACAACATTTTTCTGGTTTAAAATATGTAAAAAAAATGTGCCTTGAGGTTTAATTAACTGGACATTTTCTAACACGTCTTTACGTTTTCAAAAGTATGGAACTAATGCATTTTTTATATTTTTTTATGCTTTGATATTTTTTATGGACAGTAGGTATAATTCCTTTCTATTTTACTCAAGAGAATACATTTCCTTAAATTTGAAATTATATGTAGACAAAAAGCTTTCTTAAAAGATACATGTATTTTGAAATATTTTTGCTTGTAAAAAAGTTTTTACTTATCTTATAAAAAAAATGTTATATGTGCGTAAAAATAAATCCGATATGTTTTTATTTAAAGAAGGCTCTTATATATTTGGCATTTATACAATTTTAATTTAAAAAAAATATTTTGCGCAATAATGGCAATATTTTTTATCATAATTTTGTTGCATGATTCAATTGAAAATAATTTGAAATAAAACTATTATCAACACTCAGTTAATGCATATTTATAATTTATTATATATTTCTTAAATTAAAATATTTTTAATTTATATATTAACAGATGATAACAAAAAATGCAACTTCAAATTGAAATTCAATAGTTATGTAAACATCAACACAATTTAGATTTGTATTATCTTGAATTCAGAACAAAGGGATTCTTGAAATAATAACTGTATTTTGACGTGTCGTTCTAAAAGCGCCAAAATATAATTATAAATTCATTAGTGTTTTCAGTTTTATTCTTATTTTTTTATATGAATTATGATTTCTTATAAGAATGGATATTTTATTTTTTTCAAATATTGAGTGTCTTTATCAGAGTATAAATAAAATACGTGAAATGGGAAAATACCCAATTCATAAAAGGTGAGATAAAAAATATAAACAACTTTTCTTTTCCAGATACAAATAATATATAAATAAATCAACAAGTACCATTTCATTTCTTGTCTCATATTTTTAGCAAATAAATGAACAGGAAATTATAATGTAACGCATCTTAAGCGTTTCTTCTTGATTTACAATACTCAACATATGGAAACTTATTTTTTCATTCACAATCCTTATATTATTTATTTACATCTTTTTTAAAATGTATTATTATATCAATACAACACACTCCTTTTCGAAGTTCACCAACAATGTGAATAAAATATTTTTTTAATCTTTAACCGTTCTTTAGAATCTCGCCATTTTTATGGTAAATAAATATAGATATTTTTTGAAATATAATAATTTATTCTACTGATTAAAAACATCGAAAACAATCGAAGTTTTTTTTTAACTTTAAAAAGAACATATTATTAATGGAAGTTAGGGATAGATTTAATATCATAAAATTTACGCATAAAATACACAATACAAAAGAATAGTCATTTAGAAAGATGAAGAATTTTCTTTTATCATTATAGATTATAAAAAATATGTCATTTATTACAAGAATCATGACGTTCAAAGGCACATTATAGTTCATTTGGCTAAATATTTCGGGGCAAAGCCTTACAAAGTTTAACCAAACGAAATATAATATTGTCAAACCGATCGGCAAAGCAACAGATGGCCATGCACGTTCGTTTTAAGGTTGAAGCTTCGATACGTGTTTAATTTGACGGAGATATGCTTTAGTCAGAAAATAGTAAATAATCAGAACATTTTATGAGAACTACCCTTAATTCTACTTGTCAATCTCTTGTAATATATAGGTATATGATACCCGTACATGAATACCTGTCAACAGTGACATTGTATTTATTTTTGAAATGTCGAAAATTAAGTCATCGTCACTCTGAGGTCATCTATTGTCGCAAGCGGAACCATTCCCCTTATCGATACTATCAAGGGACAAATCAAAATTACAATAAATATTAGTATAGGGAAGTACACAAAAAAGCTAATTATCTACCACTAAATAAGCGATATACTTTTTCATTCGGGTAACTGTCAAAGGCGATGGAAATTATATTTATTTTTTATTAGCAACTTATTATTTCCCCTTCTGTACATTTTATATTATTTCGTGGAATGCGGTCGTTGTTTATTCTCCTCTAAAAACTTAAAAATTAAATAAACAATAATTCTGATGTTTTCATAGTTTGATTTGAGAACTGTCCGAAAGCTTGATTACAATATTCAATACAATACAAATATAAATAGTTTCCAATTATCACCTGAACGCTCTTGATAAATTTGTTGCTGACTACTACAAAAACAAAATATTGTTATACGAGTATGCTCATCCGTCGTCCACGTGAAATCACATCAGCTGTTTACAAGCAGTTACAGATATTATGCATAACTGTCGATTAGCCTAGTCCCTGATGAAAACAAATTCATTATAGTGGTTCCAGCGGTTCTCCTCGGAGTCCACGCCGGGCTTGAGCTCGGCCGCGCTGCCCGCCGTGCCGCTGCCGCAGCTGCCGACCATCTTGAAGCCCTGCTCGTGCAACATGTCGAATGCCTGCTCGATGAAGGAATGCTTGAGGAAGAACCTCGAAGTGTACCGGTCCGTCAGCCCGTGGTCGGGATCTCGGCTCTCGTTCAACGTCTCTCCGAAGACGTCTCTGCACAAGGTAACACGACCACAAACCAAAATACGCGAAAGTTTTCTAAATTTTACATCGGCCAGTCCATCCCTACCGAAAGCAAAACTTCCCCTGTAACCGACGGTGATGCTACCCTTCTCCTTGGTCTTTGCCAGCTCGGCCCCGTATTGGCAATTTATGGCATCGACCATAGAACTCAGTTTGAAATTAATCGCTTCATTCCTTAACCTTTCCGCCTCCCGAAAACTTTCAGGTAGGACGAGGGCATCATTTCTGAGAAAATCAAGAACGTACCGGAAGAGAACTCCGTCCCGATCTATGAAGTATTTTCCCTTGGGATCCCTGGATACCGGCGTCCTGCCTGTGAATGTAGAAGTAAGCGCGGAATTCGGATCCTTGACCAATGTACTCAGCGATGTCGTGTAAAATACTCCGCCAACATTCAGTTCCACGACGGAGGGAAATCCTGTAGAATTCTCCGCCATTCTAACAGCCTCGTCAGAAACTCTAGCACTAGACACAGTTCGACTGTCGAAAATTTAAGGCTTTTTAGTCCACTCTCGCTTTTCCGCGCTCACGTTAGCATCCCGCCACAGATTTCGCTAAAACACTTGCTGCTCGCGACATCGGCTCCGCGGAGCTGCGCACGTCCTACTCCCGCGAGCGTCGATTCTGGACTGGGATGCGATCACTTCGCGGCCGATTACTTTACGACCGATAAACTTGAACTCGTAACTTCCGCGTGAGGAACGGACGCCCTGACCACATCCCTGGCTCGATAAGTCCCTTCGGATTTTATTCCAATTTACTTCGCGATCATCGACAGAAATTCGGTGAATTTATGGATTTTAGAGAGTAGACGAGTTGATACGGAGGAGTTAGATTTATTTCGTGCATTATTTGAGTCTATCTCTGTCTGTCGGAGGCTGTAAGCATCTGTCCTCCCAGTCGGGGCCGCGGCCCGAGAGGGGCTGATCAATACGGTGGGGGTGCGACACATGCGCACTCCCCGCACACCCAAAACACACAATACTTGGACTGCACCCGTCAACAGCCAGACCATATATACTAGTACCATTATTGCAAAGTTTCACTCCGCCACTCCACTCAAATCATTATGCAAATTTTCTTCGTCGAGCTACTTAATCCATTACGTTTTATATTGCACCTCGTGAAAATATTCGCCCTGTACACGAGTATATAACTGTTTTCCAGATAGTTTTTCTCTCGTAAACTCAAACTTATTTGTATATGTCTACGTATACATGTTGTATACTCAACTCTTCGTTGAGTTAGTGACCTACATGTTGATTCTAAAAATATACGCTTTTAGTAAAAGTGTTAAGACGAACGATTGCGTGTAATTGGTTGGTATAATAAAATCACATAATACTTTTTATTAACACACATTTATTACTTCGTATCAGAAGGGGTGCACAACAAACTTTGATTTATAAAAAACTTCAACATTTTAGGGTGTTTTCTGCAAAAAAATATTCAAGTATTTCTTAAGTTTTGCGTTTGCCTATAGGTATATTAACCCTTATAGGTCTAAAGCGCCGATTAATCGGCGAACGTTTGCTATGCTAAAAGACTCGTGATAACGATTCATTGTACATTTGTCACCTGTGATTTTTTTTTAATGAGTTAATTTATATATTCATTATTTTTTCAAACTTTTAAAACGTACACTACTTTTTATAAAAAATGTAGATCTTTTGAGCATAAAAAGGGTTGGGGTTAAAGTTTTAAATCACAGAATTTTAATCGGCCTGATTGATTCGTGTTTCCTTGAAAGGATTATTTATGCCAAAATATTTCCCATCACTATCCTAATACCTTTATGAAGGACTGAACAACTCTAACTGCCTTCCATATCTCCGTGAAAAATCTACTTCCTATATTTTGCTACTCGTTCGTGACCTCCATAACCTTGTTTGTAAGACGAGTGTCTTCTAACCTATGGTTACGGGTTCAATTCCTACTGATATCCGATCTTTTTTTAAAAAGAATTCCAGTCCAGGTTATCTTAAGATTTCTTTAAAATCTTCCTGATTGATTGGAAGATATTGCCATATGGCAATAAACCTAGTATGTATACAACTAAAGTGCTATAAATACCATACATTTTATCCGGGCTTAGGATTGTTCTTCCTGTCTCTATTAGATGTGCATATATGATATTTCAAATGCTCAAAATATTTCACATTCCTCCCCAATCCCTTTCTTTTTTGATATTTTAATTTATTTAAACACTGTATTGAACACTTAACAATTTGGCATATATACTGCCTAATTAATATTTAAACACTGTATTGAACACTTAACAATTTGGCATATATACTGCCTAATTAATATTTAAACAGTGTATTGAACACTTAACAATTTGGCATATATACTGCCTAATTAATATTTAAGCACTGTATTGAACACTTAACAATTTGGCATATATACTGCCTAATTAATATTTAAACACTGTATTGAACACTTAACAATTTGGCATATATACTGCCTAATTAATATATTTTCAAACCAATCAGATATTGATCCATTTTTAACTATTTCATTTCCCGTGTTGGGTGAAATATTCACATAAGGGTTTTGTACTAATAAAAAATTATATATATATTTTTTCAAATAGGAACCATTTGAAGATTTAAGTATAATATACATACAGCAATGCCATTTGCGGTTAGGAGATAGAGGAAGATACTGGTAAGAAGGATATTGAGAACCAGGAAAACACGTTACGCTACTGAAGGGGAATACAATACTTTTTGAGTCGCTGTTTGAAAGACGCCAACAAATATAGTCATTATTCCCATTATATTTTAATAGAAAATAACTTTTTGTTCACTTTGCTTTAGAAACGTTCATGGATACCTATAATAAATATTTTTTAAGAACAAAAAATCGCTTCATTTACGTTGTAAAGTTCAAAAATTTCCGATCAAAGAGTATAAAAAGATGATAAAATGGAACAAAAACTTTTAGCCCCCTTGTAGTGCAATACATTTTTCATAACGATGAATTTATTTTTCAATCAATACGGCTGAAAAAATAAGCTGATGTTTTGTATTCAAAATAGTGTGACTGACACTGCGGAGATAATTTCTTCGTCACTTTTTTTTGACACATCTGATTTTAGTTTTGAAAACAAAAAAAAATCCCTTCGGGTCAAGTCAGAACTATAGGGTGGGTGATTCAATTATTGCAAACCAGATTGTTGATGGGCAGCCTTTGCAGTAACAGAAGTATACATTGGCCTATTGTCGTGCAATAATCTTTAATTGCATCTATTTAAAATTTTCTGGAGACAGGCATTAATTAGCATATGTTACATGGAAAACCCTGCACTGACTGTCCCAGAAGCATGTCATTATATCATGAGTACATACATACAAACCATCACGCTGTTTCCCTGCTGGGATAGGCAGAGAGGCAGGCTGTCGTATCTCAACACACGTATTTCGCCTCTTCCCCATCCAAAAACCTTTTCATACAGCTCCTACAATTTATCTTACTTCTTACTTTTCCTTCTTTCAAAATATCCTTTACTTGATCCACCCATACTTTCGTTGTACCACCCCTTCCACTCAAATTTACACTGTACGTTCGTTTTATTAGTTTTTCTTAATTCATTCGTTCCACGTACCCAAACCATCTTAGAGTGCTCTTCTTCATCTTACTCAACACATCAACCTTAAGTTATCTTATCACTTAATTCCGTATTATATCGTGACTGAACTATCCATATACTCGTAGTTGCCAATACGGTTTACAATATGTAACAATATAGGACTTTTATATATCTCGAGTGAACATATCCCCACCCGAACACGTGTATACGATGTTCATCTACAAGGTTTAGACTTCAAGGAGAAACAATCCACATTATGTCAGTTTTCGTTGAATTTAGCTTTGGATATAACTTAGCTGTCGTATTTGATCTCCCAAACACGTAATGATTTCTTTGACCGTTCCGATCTTAGATGTGACAAAAAGATGGATAAACAATTTAGCATGTATCATATTTTCGATAGATAGAATAAAAAATAGTCTAATTAAATAAATTAGTAATAAGTTTATTGATAGCAGTGTAGTGTGTAGTCAAAAATGTAAATTCTGTAAATCACACAATTTTTTTTAAATCATGGAAAAAATACATTTGAAAGAGATCACTTATCAAAATATGTAGTCTACTGTTCCTTCAAAGGCGAAGACAACTATTCTAGTATTTGTTGACCGCGTAGGAGAAGTTCCTCTATAAAGACACAGATTATAACCCGGAAGTAGCAGCACAGTTTCTCTACTCTTGATAATAGCCATGAGTAAATCGACCCCGACGCAATTTGGCTTAAAGATATGGTGGTGTTTGAGTTCTGATAATTTTATAGATATAAACACAAATGTGAAACTATTGTCTTTTTTGCTTGTTGAGAATCTTTAATGCCTCCAAACAGGTAGATACGTATTCTAAGAGGGAGATTAAATACGTTTACATGGTTTACATCTTATAGTATAATATTTGTATATTTTTTTGCTGTTTTATTCAAAATACATGGTTCATAAATGAATCCTCATAATCTACTAGAGGAAAGATATGTCTGTCAGTTATCCTTCGTCGAACTTCAGTAGACAGGTATTGGCGATACCAATACAGTTTTTTTAAACGTGAGATAGTCCAATAGCACTTTATTTTAATATGAGCTTCTAATCTCAGATCGTAATCGGAGATTGGATGTATAATCAAAATGTATCAGGCATATACGAGTACAGTGGTGAAAATCCCCTCAAGATCCCTTACCTAAGAATTGAATATTTCTATGAAAGTCTGAACTATTTAATAGGCTCTCGCAGGCCGTTGTGCAAACAGTTTTGTGTTAATAGACAAAGTACCATCAAAAGCAGTATTCAGACAAATATAATCTTGGCAAAACTACACGAAAACATGCAAAAAAATCAACCATAGCTTTTCAATGAACGCGATCTTCTCTGTACGTTTTTGCCTCCAAGTGCTTAGAATATATGTATACCTAACCCAGGTTTTGTTTATCAGAATTGTTAAAAAAAGTTTGCTGTTTTTTTTTCACATTTGGAGGCACCTTGCTTACTATGGGACCCTGCTTCTTCACGCACCTTTAAATTATGTACTGGCCATACACAATCAAAGGCTGCCTTAATACGGAAGTAACCTACAAAACATCTTCACTTGCGATGTACAATAAAATTCAATCGCATTTCATAATATTAATGAGCTTATACATTTTCCTATTATTGTAGAATAGTTTTTATTTATTCAATTAATCAAAAGTATTCTATAAAATACGAAAGAATTATTTTTGGACAAGAAATATAGTATTTATTTAACCTTTAAAATTCGTTTTTACTGACTTCGGTCCTAAGCAGCCCTTCACCATTTTCGTATTCCGAGTATGAAAATATCCTAGGAGATATTCCGTGAAATTACGTAAAATGCCAATGACGAGTGCTCAGATCTAAGTACGTTAGTTCGTATCGCTACGTGAGCAGTTAATTTCAAATACAAGATATAAATCGAATCGCTTTTGCTATCCGTTAACTAGCCCATAATATGAGTCATTATTCATCCAACTCATACATATTTTACTAACTCGTCATCATGGTTTCATTCAAAATATTCGGAAATTGTTTCATAATTACTTGAATGCAATACCTAGTTTGCAAATGGGTTCAATTCGAATCATTTCTGATTTTATTTTATTTTAAACACTGATTGTAGACTATGGACTCATACGTAACAGTGGACTCATGCATAACAATACAAACTGCGCAAACCTCTGAAGGAAATAAAGCGAAGCCGTTTTTTAAAGGGATCACCGATTTGACCAAACACGCGATAAGTTAACCGAGTTTATAAGAAAGTACATTGCCGGCCCCGTGACCTAGTGGTACGAGTAAGTATGTTTCCATAACACCAAGGCGCCCTGAGATCAATTCCAGTCAGGTCTCAATCTGGATTACTTTTCAGGATATTGTTTATCTCCATTTATTGTTGTAACGATAAAAACCAGCTTCAATTGATATAAAACTAGATAAGCATCGTTACTTAACTGCTAGGGATGTCGACCCTAAATAAATCACAGTGGACAGTTCAGCTCGATCTCACGCTGTTATGGGGGACAAAATAAATTTCCACCTAGCGCGATTTACTCTTGAAGATCCAATTATTTTATTTTTATGTTCGCGACGTCACATAGTGACGAAGAAGAAACTGCCCAAAGTGACTCCCTCTCCGGTTGTGACGTGAAGTGTGAGTGTGAAAAGAATAGTAGTGACGACTGGCTTAAGGTCGGACATTAAATGAGAAGGAAAATTGCTCGCAGCGCAGTAAATATACTTATGAGGCTTGAATCCTGGAGTTCAAACAACCTAGCAAGTTGCTAGTACTTTCACAGAAAATTTTGAATGCAGAAAAACTATCATTTGACGCCACTAGATCGGAGTAGTCAATCAGTCCGAAGATAAACCGATGTAAGGCTGAGTGGAGTTATTATCACAATACATCTACTCGCAGATGGCCGCAAAACTTACAACAAGGTGAAGGGACAAGATCGAAGCTAAAGAGTTTGCCATTAAAGCTCATGTGGCCAGAGAAAACGACGATAGTCCAATGGTTTGGGTACACCCACGGGGAGCCGAGGAATACAAGGAAAAAAAAAATTTGTCTTCCTACGGAAGAAAACGACCAACGGAGGAAAATGACATCATCGATATTCGCGGGCTGACTCTTATCGAGAAGGATAATCGCAGCGCGACGTTGGATCTCCAGATCCAATGGAACGAGCCCCGTTAAGACCGAGAGTACTTCCGGTGAGCATGTCATATAAACCTTGGCGATAGCCACCAGCGTTGAGTGCCGATCAGCATCCTCTTGGCAACTGAAAACCAGCTTCTGTGGACAGAGGAGTAACACAGAATTCCCAAAAATACTACACTATGGTAGTATCTACTCGTACAGAATGAATGGTAAGTCCCGTATGGACTCGCCAAGCGCGCAACAGTTTAAAATGTCTTGCTCTCACTTAGCAAGGATGATCTAATGTGAGAAATTATTCATCACTCTTAGATTAGTTGTCTCCCACACGGCACGAACACGTGATCCTTAAAAAGGAAATTGTAGGAGCAAGAAACTCCTTTAACAGTACCCCACAGGTTTTATGCGGAGCAAAGTTTAGCATAATGCTCGATCCCCACTCACCAATCTGGGTCATGCACACCGCTGAAAGGGTCTCGATCGAGGCTTTAGTGTTGGCTCTGATCAGAACCAGACCGTCATCTACGTAGGCTTGACTCACACAACCTGGGGGAAGATTTTTTTTTTAAATATCATCCATGGGGGCAATCCAGAGCAAAAGACTCAATATAATAAAGGATCCATGTCAACCTCCCTATCTAGAAACTCAGATTCACAGTCAACCCTCACTCTGCGACCTCTAAGGTAGTCCTGAATTAACATGAAAATGTTCCGTGGAACATTGAAGAGTTTTATTTTCTTTAAAATCATAGAACACCACGCACTATCGAAGGTGCATGAAATATCGAAAGAAATCAAGAACGTGTATTATTTCTCTCTCAAGTTCACCACGTGCCATTGAAGGTGGCAAGTGGCATCCTCGCAGGATACTCCTTTTCTAAATTCAAATCGTAAATGGGAAAGTGAGTTCGAAATGAGAATTGAGCGTACCACTAACAAGTTTTTTCCAAGATTTTGCCCACAAGTGGGAGGAGGGTTATTGGACTATAGACCTTTGGATCTGTTTTGGGTTTATCGTAGCGTTTTGGGATGAAGATCACTAGACCTGTCCTCCAGCTTTCAGGGAAAATGCCTTGCGGCAAACACTTATTGCATAGATTGTTGGCCAGAAGGGCATCAGCGCGGTCGACCCCTGGTGATTTGTTGTCATCAAGGGCATCGATAATTGTTTTAATCTTATCAGTGGTGAAAGATGGTGAGTTGGGAGAATCTGAAACAAGATTCTCACTCACTGGTGATAATCGCTGTTAGAAAAGTCATCACGGTGAAGAAGAGCACCAAGAAAGGCAGAACCCGTGTCCTTTGTGGTATTTATCATGTCACCGGTCAGTGGGTTTCTGATCCCGGATACGAAGGGAGAGCTTCTTCCCCGTGGAGATAGATGCTCCTATGGTAGATACCTAAGGGGTCAAATCCTGAGACCCAACTTACATTTCTTCTCCATGCTTCTCTTGACAACTCAATGGACAACCAATAACGAAAATAAGAAAATATTCGATGAGATACAAAGTTTAGAAGCCACTGGACTGTTTCTGTATTCAATTTATAGTTACACCGGGACTGGACGATAAGCTGCATAGTTCTCAATCGCTAATTGGAGGTAACGATTACTAAAACTGCCCCAGAGATTTCTATACGGGACCCATAGGACATTTCATGTTACCTCATTATATAGTGTAAATCATCTAGATTCTACCCTAAAGTTGGAGACAGCGTTGCCCGAGCCAATGTTTTGGAAAATAGTGAGTTTACTGTCCATTATTATTGTAACATCTTAGTGTTTTGTAGTTTTAGACCTCATTCCACCCGAATTTATTTTGTAACACTTTCATATATAAGTATTAAACCAAAGCGCAAAGGTGATTTCGTGTTTCAAAGCAGCGCTTTTCAAGTCATTGGATTATCTCTTATGACCTATATATATTCATGGTAGCACACCAATATTCTTGCAGTCAATAGTACAGCTATCGGTGATTCACAAATTTGTGTGTGTCAAGTCGTACGAGTATAATTAATGAATTATTAACGTTGTGGAAAAGGTGAATTAAATTTTTTACATTATGCAATTTGAAAGTCTATCGTTTGTTTTCTCTGATGTTGAAAAAAACATAATTGTGTTGACTTCTAGGTATTACGAAATCGTTTATTAGGCTTGACACCTTGTAATGAACTAAAAATGTAGAGCGAAAATAAAAAAAAGGCTGAAATACGCCACAATGACGGGTACCAATAGGCAGGTTGATGGTGCACTTTAAAACCGCCTCTTCTCTCTCTTTTAAAAAAATGGCTGAGAAAGAGGAATTAAAATAAAAGTAAAATATTTATGGGAACTATTTTCAACCAACTCTGATTCGTCCCATTTTTTATTTTACCACGAGTATATATAGACATGTGATCTCACTGCTTTCGCTCGATTACATACACACTTGTATACTATAATTCCTTTATACATAGTTCGATGTTTGTCACGAGTTATCAATGGCAGAATGGTTGTTTTCAAGTTATATGAAAATAAATTAATGTCTTATAAAAATATATACAGGTGTTGGTGCTTGATATAGCATTTGATTAAACAATAAAGATGACAGTACAAGCAGAAGGCATTGGATTCATTCTTTACTTTTGGAGCGGCACTCAAAGGGCTTATTTCAAATTATTTTAAGGATCTTCGAAACTACTCGGATCATTTTTTAACTATACAAGAATGTTAGTGCAATCATTTGATAACCTATTGGAAAATATAATAACATAAATTATGGGTACTAATAGTCGTATGCGAGCTTGTATAACTGCAGAAGAAAAATTGGTAATTACTTTAAGGTGTGTACACAAAACAAAAATGTTATGTTTACTTTAAATAATATCGCGAAAGTCATCGCGAATTCCGTTTAGGAACGTAAAATACGTCTGGCTGCTACGACAAGTGCGCAGAGACTTGAGGCAGCCACATACGGCGACCGCGCACTAGGCAGCCTGGCTGCGGCAGCCAGGCTGCGCAGCCAATCCGACCTATGGCGGCTCATTGGAGCGCGCGCACTAGGTAGCCAAGAATTCCTGCCTGCGGCAGCCATTAAAACGTGTACGCTTGCACGGCAGCCAACTGGCCAGCCAGAGCGAGGCAAAGCAAACGTGAGGAGAGACAAGGCAAAGGAAAGACACAGATTCAAAACATATAATGGAGACATCCCATTAAGGAACTTAGATTACAGAGACATAGTTTTAAATCAATCCGTTTGCGACACTTGAATCGAGAGTAAATTCTACATAGTCTTACCATAGCTCAATTTTCCTTATATGGTAAGTAGAAAAGACAAGCGTCAATTTATCAATCTACGCATCATAAATCATTATTTAGCTATTTTAGTTTATATTACTTTCAGTTTTTCCTTTATTCACAACTTCCTACACTTAGTCTAACTATACTTTTCTCAGTCTTCATCTAAGAAGCTTTCCTTTCATTTTCGCATCGCGGATTTGTTTTTTCAACCTTTTATTATGCATCGTTTTAACATGAATACGCCAATCAGTGAAGATCATTTAATAATAACGGGGATATTAAATAAGTTCCATTGATTTGATACCCTGAAAGGAGGGGAGGATTCAAGATATGTTATATTATTTTCAAGCGTTAGATCAAGAGTTCCCAATTTTTTTTCGGCCGCAGACTCCTTTACCAAAAACTTTTAAAACCGTCGACCGTAGTCATTTACTTTCGACCCCCTAGTCGTTTACTTTACCTACTCAAATTAATAAGTTTGTACAGTACTCGATATTAAATATTTCACTATAATTTTTTCACTATAATTTCTTATAGATATCAAACTTTTAATTTTAATCACTTTTAATTAAGGATTGAAAAAGAACGGACTACGGATTATGGCATTATTTTGTGCAACATTTAATATTGAAATCTGCGCTGATGAAAATTAAAGCAAAAAAATACGAGCAGTGTTTTTTTTATTTTTGACATTTATGAAATAAATATGTAAATTCAAAATAAGTACAAATATTGACAAATATTCTTAATTAGGTACCTATTGGAATCATAGATATTTTGAAGTAACAAACAGTAGTAGTAAGGATGTCTATTTTTTCTGTCGTCGACTCCCAATTTTTTTTTCATGAAACTATCGACCCCTAGAAAAATCAAATCGACCCCAGGGGGTCGATATCAACCACATTGGGAACTCTTGCATTAGATGGTTGGGCGCCATAGTGTATAAATTGTTTGTCAAAATTAATTATTTGAGTGACGCCCTTTCGCATAAAATTGACTTTATCTCGAGTGTAGGAGTGATATAAACATTGAACCTTCAAGAGACTTCCTTTAATAACACTTTTTTTCAAAAATGCTACAATTGATTTCCTAGGAACGAATAAGGTTACCAAATGGTGCCATAGAAATTAATTCACTGAAAAAGAAACTTAAAACTGTTACGTAATTCGACATTTATAACTCAAAACATAATTACATGCCATAGATAAATAAGCGTGTTTCCTATGTGAAAAACGCAAATCATGGAAATATGCACTTATTCCATATCTTCATAACCCAAATTTTATAATTTAGAAACAAAGGCCCGAATTAATTGTCAGACATTAAATACTAAATCTTGACTTTTTTTTATTCTGCAGAAATTAGTGTTCGTAGTTAAACTTCGTACAAATTTGTCATCGTTTCCTTAAATAAAGGAGTCACGTAGTTTCACTATCCCACTTAGAAGATTGAAAAGTATGGGGTCCGAATCTGAATACAAATCATGAAATTTTTGCAGCTAGATAGTAATATTTAGGCTGAAATATGAATCCAGACTATTTTAAAAGAGCTTGCCAAAATGGTATATATTCTCAAGAGAGTTATTTCTCTTTTATGTCACATCTTCGTGGAGTTATCTCTATAGAATTTTATCATCTCCGTAAAAGATAAATTTTATGTTGGTAAAGTGTACAAACATTATCATTTTAACACATTTTTGGAAAAACACGTTAATTAGTAATATGCAATGAAAAATATAGGTCTTAGTAATAATGCATATGCTTAGAATGCTGCTTAATTAGAAATATATTAATATATGTGCATCTGTTTTGCTCTTTGAACGAACGCCTTAGTTTTTTTATTCATTTCGAAAATATATGTAAGAATAACAAAATATGGATAATGTTACCGGTTTCGCATCTATCAAATATTGCTTAAGTAAATTTTCTCCTAAAAAAAATAATAAATAAAAAATAGAAACAAAAAATGTGATTTCATCGACAACCAAGAAATGAATCCCTCTTAATCAAAATAATCCCAAAATCGTCATATTTTTTATTTCTTGCAACACTTTCTTTTAAGTTTTCTATTGTGACAGGCGCGGAAAAATATTCTAATATGAACCTTCGTTGTTGTTCACTGCTACGTGTTTGGCACTAACTGCAACACGGTAAATTCGTAAAAGGTATATATTCTATCCTCTATTTTTCTCCTGATCTAAAAAAATTAATTCGTCATAATTTTGACACGTAACATCTCGTAAATTTTGACTATCCTTAGGACTAACGCACGTCGTAATCGTGCTTGGTCTTATCGTGCATAATTTATTATCTTCATAAAAATTCAATTGACATTAAACGGTCGCATTATTTATGCATTCAATTTGAATAGCATTTCCTTAATTCGGTAAGTTTTGAACATTTGTTTTTTAATCTTCACAGAACCATGGCGACCAACGTTGAGAATCCAGATTATAAAACTGCAACTTCAATCTACGATTTCACAGCTCAGGATATTAGAGGAAATCCTGTAAAACTTGACAAATACGAAGGTCATGTAACAATTATTGTTAATGTCGCTTCTCGATGTGGATTAACAGGAACCAACTACAAACAGCTTAATGAACTTTATAAGCGATATGGAGAAAGCAAAGGTATGAATTTTGTTTTAAGTCAACTCAAAACTTTTGATATTTTGATAACGTATTATATATAAGACTAGACTAAATACCCCTCATCCCATTTGAATTTGTTGATTTTCTCAAATATATTATAATTTATAGAATTATTGCATCAGTTCATATAATAACATTCTTGGAATTTATTTTCAATCTTCAGCTAGTTGAAAATTTGCAACCCGGCACAAAATATAACAAAAAATGAGTAATATATTCATACATCAATGCTTAGGTTGAACACTATCATGCAGTGGCTGTGTTGTTTCATAGCACTGTTAGCAAGTTAAATTCAAATGTAAAACTAACTCAAATTGCTACAAATTATGTTCCTGTCAGTTAGATTTGCTTTCCCATATTTTAATCACTTGTAAATGAATACTTGAAGATTATTGCTCCAACCTGAGGTATGGGTTTAGACAATTTCTTGCAATATAGATTTTTTTCTCATAGAAAAGACATTTTTCAGATTTTGGATTATCAAAACAGAATAACGTTAAAATTTAATTCTCAATTAAATTAAATATGTTTTTAAGACAAGAGTTTATTTTTGCGGTGAAAAGGGGTAAGAAGGTTAACATTAATTACTTTTTGTTACAATTTATATTCTGGCCTCATGCTTTACTAATATTTCCAAAATAAAATAATATGCCTCATTAGAATTGTGTTCCTAAAAAACTCATTTTGAAGAACTTTTCATAGGTAAAAATTTTATTCTCTTTTTTCGAAATAACTGGATAATACCGAAACGTGGATTAATGTTTTTTCTCGGTAAAGGTATTTTAGAATTGCTTATGAGAGAATGGAGTGATATAGTAAAAACTGTAGTACTAATATTAGTACAATTACTTAGGTCTAAAATACAACGTCTTAATAAATTAATAAATTTCCACTTTAAACACAGTAATTTTATTTTACTTTGAATAAATATTGTCTTATTTTTTTCTTCAAACCAAATTAGTTCTGAGAAGTATTATAGTTGACAAAAAAACTTTTTTCTTACTAATATATTGGTTTTTTAAAGTGGCTTGCAACCTTTGACATCTGTTGACTTGCAAAATTCATAATTCCGTTTCAAATGTTTCTTCAAAATATATGTGTCAATGTATCAATGTTTTATTATTGAGTATCAATGTTTTATTATTAAGAAATAAAACAGTTTTGCTCTTTAGTTCTTGTATGAAATGACTTGCTATTTTGCTCATTTTTAGACTTTTTTCTCATTTCAAAAGCATTTTACTTAGATTTATTGTAAGGAAAAAAGATTATACCTGATTTATTGTAAGGAAAAAATATCATACCTGACAAAAAGATTTTACCTGACACTTTGAACTTTTCCCCAAATTAGCATATGAATTATAGAAAAATTATCATCAGAATAAGTATCAATGGTTTATTATTGAGAAATAAAACAGTTTTGATATTTAGTTCTTACAGATCACATTGTATGAAATGACTTGCTATTTTGCTCATTTTTAGACTTTTTTTTCTCATTTCAAGGGCATTTTACTTAGATTTATTGTAAGGAAAAAATAGTATACCTGATAGTTTTACTTTGGACTTTTCCCAGAATTAGCATATGAATTATAGAAAATTTATCATTGGATAATGAATTGTGAAGAAATCTATAAACATTTTTAATCCAAGATTTTTTATTTACACTTTCATGCTGTCTATAATAAGAATTAAAATAATGCAAATTTATTTCAGGTTTAAGGATCTTGGCTTTTCCCTGCAATCAATTCCTTTGGCAAGAGTCAGGAAATGCTGAAGAGATTGTTTGTTTTGCAAATGAAAGACATGTCAAGTTTGACATGTTTGAAAAAATTGATGTCAATGGAGATGACGCACATCCTCTTTGGAGTTATCTGAAGGTTGTTTTGTAGAAATTATTTTCAAATTCAAATTGACATGTATACGAGGGTTGCTACTTAAGTTTTGAGACAGACAAGTAATAAGAAGTATTTATCATCGAAAATGGCTTTATTGTTTTTCAAAATACTCTCCGTGAAGATCAATACACTTTTGCACGCGTTTGAACCAATTTTCGAAGCACTTTTTCCACTCCGAATGAAGTAACTTCAAAACATGCATTTTGAACGTATCAACCGCTTCTTCAGGCGTCGAAAAACGTTGACCTCGCAATTTATTTTTGATATTCGGGGATAAACAGGTCATTGGGTGCCAAATCAGGCCTGTACGGCGGATGACCCATCAATTCGATGTTTTGAGTGCTCAAAAAGTCACTTGTTTGAGCCGATGTGTGAGAGCTCGCATTGTCGTGGTGGAGAATGATCCGTCTTCGGCGGTTGGTTTTCCTCGTTTTTTCGAACACTTTTGGCAAAAAAATGGTGGTATACCATTCAGAATTAACCATACGACGTTCCACTAAAGGCAGTGTTGCGACATGACAATTTATACCGAAGAACCACCATTTGCTTCGAAGTGCTTCGTGCGCGAACAACTTTTGTTGGATTTAGTTCGTCTTGAAAGACCCATACAGTCGACAGCTGTTTAGTTTCTGGCTCATATGCATAGATCCATGATTCGTCGCCTATCATGATCTTATTGACGTCTTTTGAAGCACCGCGATCTAATTTTTTCAACATTTCTTTGGACCAATCGACACGAGCCTTTTTTGAGTGATTGTCAAATTATGCAGTATCCAACGCGAACAAATCTTTTTGACGGCCAAATGTTCATGTAATATTGAATGTATGCGAGTGGGACTAATGCCCAAACATGCCTCAATCTCACGATAAGTCACATGACGATCTTGCAATATCAGTTCACGCACGAGCGAACTACGACCACAATTGAATTCGGAAAACTAGCAAAACACAGTGGCCCGGGATTGTGCTTCATCACCTAAAGTCGAAGCGAGTTCATCGGCACTGTTGTTGAGTTAGTCCACGTCGAAAATCATAAAAAATCATCACACGAAAATGTTCACTTTTTGGCCGAAATGAATTTTTCAAGTCACTGTAAACAACACAAATAGCACTTGTATGACAAAACTTTCTGAGCATGTATATCATTAAAAACATCAAACTTTACGATGCTGATGTCAGATTTGACGTATCTACACTGGTGTTGCCATATCTCAAAACTTAAGTAGCAACCCTCGTACTAATAGATTCATAAAATCACGCTATTAACATTGCTGATTTGGTAAAGAAAAGATACTACCACATTCTTTTTCTTCCTCTATATGAATATATCTCTTCTTCCAAAAATTTATATTTGTGTTTTTTAATTACATATAAAAACTTGATCCAACTATTTTGTCTCAGTCTATCCCTTTATCAATTACACAATTCACTTCTTCCCTATATATTCATTATTTTTGTATAATTCATCCATTATCTATATGACCAAACCATCTTCAATTCCATCCTCTCTTTATTTTACCAACAAAATCCACCATATCCTTGTTGCTTCTGTACACAATCACTTTAATTTTTTCCTAGTGCACACACCACAGCATTTATCTAACTTTTCTCCTTAAGTCAAATCAGGTAGGCACCAATACTCTTAATATGTATTTCATTCATGTTATTTTTTGTGTATGATATATTCATATATGGAAAAAATTGATATCCATAAATTTATTCAATTAAGTTAACCCGTGTGCAATTTGGAATGCTCTAAATAGTTCTGTTAAAAATCATTATCACCCTATATATTCCATGAGGGATACATAAATGCCATAAAATGCTTCCATCCAAGTCGGACAATAGCCTGACACTGCACATCCTCCAATGTGAGGGTGAAACTTATCACCGATGATGTTTGGGAGTAGGATGGGTGTTCAAATTGTCAATTCTCTTGCAAGCGATAAAACAATGCAGTTCTCGACCAGCTACCAAATGGTATCCTGCACTTGTGACCAAACCATCTCCAACAGCACACCTATATTGTAGTGGTTATGGGCTGGTGCTATGTCCAAAGATAAACTGTCTCATTCATATGGTACTCTCTAAAACATATGTTCTCAAAACTGAGAAGTCTTCTCTCTTTAGCCTTGGTACAGTAAAATAGGCAAAATGCAATCACCAAATAGTCAACACTTAATTTCCAAACTAAACGCTGAAGAGTCTCATATGGCAATCATATTATTGAAGGCATCACTGGCAGTTTACTCCGCAGACCTCATTCTCAACAACTGTCACCCAATTTCTACTCTGTCAGGAATGATGTTCATACCACTATTGACTACTAGGAAAAAAATACTAAATTTTAACTATATGTTTCTATTTATTTGTGATGTCAGGTTATGTTCAATACAAATATATATTGTATAAAAAGACATGTTTCATTTTGTTTTATTTTTCAGTATAAGCAAGGTGGAATTTTGGGTAATTTTATTAAGTGGAACTTCACTAAATTCATCATCGACAAGAATGGCCAACCAGTTGAAAGGCATGGCCCAACAACAGAGCCAAAAAATCTAGTGAAGCATTTGGAAAAATATTGGGGGCATAATGAACTTTAATTATCCTCTTAAAGATTTGAGTAATATATTTAAAAAGTTTAATATATCATTTTATTTCCAAATATTGCTGTTTGTTTAATTTAGACCAGTGTACTTAAATTTTTAAGTCTCATTATTGATGTATTTAGTTTTAAGCATGCTGATTTTTTTCCAATATTTTCGAACATTTTTATTTTTAATTTTTTTAAAGTGAGACACCTTAATTTATGTGCCTTATGGATTTAAATAAAAACACTTTATATGATAAATGTAATCAAAACACTACATGTAGTATTCTATGACATTTGTTTGTGACTTCACAATGATTGTGAAGAACTAAGTATTTTTAGAACACATGTTTAAACATAGTGACACATTTGATAACTGCAGCATTTATTATTTTATCTTGATCATTCCAGTTGAAAAACAATGGGTACTGGAATTGCACAAATCAATACAATGCTCTATATTCACCTTACTTACATTTGAAGGTCTATGCGTACTATCCAAGCTCTTTTTTAAAATACCAAGGTTATTTTATTTGAAACATCTTTTTAATTCTAATACTTAAATATTAAATTATAATTATAAAAATTGTATATTTAAAATTTGAATAAACTTGTATGTTGTACTGTATGGTTTTATTTTTCCTTATTTGTTCAAAAATTTTAAAACTAGAGATTTACATTATAAATATCTAGTGAGATTTACATTATAAATAGACAGTGGTGAAACTAAGGCATAAATTCTACAAGAGATTGAGGTGAATAACAGACTTGTCCATTTGCTTGCAACATATCATTTAGTTCTTCGGGCATACTTGCGAGGTGAGACCGTGACAGCTTGGAGAGATTGGTCATTTACAGGAAATAATAAAGGGAGCAGAGAGGTGGGGAAATCCCGTACAAATTGAACTGATTAATTTAAGACTGTAACTGATTTAAAGTGGTCAAGGCGCGACGGGCTGCAGTATATCAGGATAGATAAAGGGGAACAGTAAGGTGCATATCAGGTCTGTAAATATGAAACCGGATTTTTTTTATAGAAAATACACATTTATTGTATGAAAATTATAAAAAATATTTTATTCAAAGTATTGCCCATCACTATCTACACACTTTTCCCGTCTCTGGCAAATTGTAGATGCCACGCCATAATAACTTGCTCTTTTGAGGCAAACCAATCATTGAGCCATGTTCGTAAGAAGTGAAGCGCTGCTCAGCAAGTGCGTGTCCCATCGATGCAAATAAGTAGTAATCGGATGGAGCCAAGACTGGTGAGTAAGCCGCATGCGAAAGTATTTGCCAACTAATCACCTCAATCGTTTCCTTGACCGGTTTTGCTGGGTGCGATGGTGCATTATCATGAAGCAAAATCACTTTGTGTTGCCTCTTTTGATATTCTGGTCGTTTTTCACGCAAGGCTTGGTTCAAATCCAACATTTGTTGTCGGTAGCGTTCAGTTCAGAATGACGGTTTCGCCAGGTTTTAGCAGCTCATAATAGATAACACCATTCTGATCCCACCAAACACAGAATATTGTCTTCTGTCCATAGCGATTTGGCCTTGCAGTCGATGTCACTGGTTTGATTCGAGTTACCCATGATCTTTTACGCTTAGGATTCTCGAAATATATCAATTTTTCATCACCAGTCACAATGTGATGGAGAAATGATTTTCTTTTGTACCTGGCGAGCAGCATTTCGCAAGTGGTTTTTCGGTTTTCGTGCTGTCTTTCATTCAGTTCATGTGGAACCCATTTTCCCACCTTCTGGATCTTTCCCATGGCTTTCAATCGTATAGAGACGGCTTCCCGTGTCACATTTAATTGATCCGCGAGTTGTTGCGTTTGAGCGTCATCCTCATCCAACAATGCTTGCAATTCGGCGTCTTCAAACTTTCTCGGTGGTCTTTCACGTTCTTCATTTCTCACATTAAAATCGCCACTTTTGAATTTTTCAAACCACTCAAAGCACCGTGACTTACCAAGAGCATGCTCACTGTAAGCTTCGAAAAGCATTTGATGCGATTCTGCAGCAGTTTTCTTCAAATGGTAACAGAAAATCAACGCTGTCCGCGAATCGTAATTTTCAGGCACAAAAACAGACATGTTCAACGCTATGAAAACATATGTAGTTGTATTAAACTTGTATTGTTGTGAGTTAAAAGTCTTTGACAAATGTAAACACAAGAAAAAGGCGCCAATGACGCGGTTTGACAGTCACTATATTGACAACTAGAGCCATCTACGAGCAAATTTCGGTTTCATATTTACAGACCTGGAGTAGAAATAAGAATGGAAAGTCACCGCCCTCAGCCATAAGGAGCACAAGGAAGAAAATTTTAGAAAATAAAAATTGTATTTCACACCCTCTCGTGACATTGGCAGCGTAGAGATGACTCAAAAGGACTTCATCTATGTCACTCCACATCCCATATCAAGCCTTATCTCCTTGTAATACTGTGGATGGTTTAAATGGTCATCCGAGTCCCACATCATTGTCATCATCAGTCCTACAATTCAGGATTGGTCTTGGCTGATGATCTCTCAACAGCATTCCTTTGCAATTCATAATGCCCAGCGTGTGACAGTTATCTGTCGCATCATCCGGCTATGTCAGCTTTACTTTCCCCACTCTTCTTCACCTCATCAGATATCTGAACAAAGTATACCATAATTAAGACAAATATGAAAAGCACTATCAGAACAATTTCCTGATTTTCTGTTAAATTACTATTGGAAACAATTGTATAGCTATTAATTTCACATTGTTTTGTAATAATTTTCTTTACAATAATAAAACTTGATTCTAAAAATATTGTTCTTCAACAGTGTAAACAAAAAATATTGATGATATCCAGGCCAATTCACCTAACCCAAAAATGAGGAATAATAAAAATACTCGACATATTTAATTTTTCAATACTAACTAAAATTTGTAATCACTGTCAATAGAAAAGATATTTTTAATCGTGTGGAAATTTTTGCATTGATAAAACTCAGTTATTTAAAAAATGCCTGTTGCATTATTATTGTAATATAAGTTGAGTTTATAATACAAGTTGAGAATTTTCCATATAATATAAGTTGATGTTCACATAAAATATTTTTATATAATATAAGTTGAGTTTAACATAATGAAAAGTTTTATTTTCAGTAATAAAATTATACATTTGATTGCGTGAAGTGCTGGAAATCATTACATAACTCATCGATCAATAAGTCCCGGGACTAACTACTAAAACAACATTTGTTTGCCAAAATTCTTCTTTATTCATCAACATAGTCTCCTTCAAGAGCGATACATTCATTCCAACGCTTTCCTAACTTTTCTATGCCGTTTTCTACGTGTAGAACGATTTATCTTTGGTTTAAAAATAGGCGTTAGTTTTGGCAATAACTTCTTCATTGGAGCCAAATCTGGAGAATACGGTGGGTGCGGAAGCAATTCGAAGTTCAACTCATGCAATTTGGCCATCGTTACCATCGAATTGTGACACGGTGCATTGTTCTGATGAAAGATAACTTTTTTCTTCTTCATATGTGGTCATTTTTTTGCAATTTTGCCATCAAACGCTCCAATAACGCTATGTAATATTCGCTATTGATGATTTTGCCCTTTTCTAGGTGATCGATGAATATTATACCATGCGCATCCCAAAATACGGAGGCCATAACCTTCCCGGCCAACTGTTGAGTTTTTGGTCGCTTCGGACGATTTTCACCGGCTGCTCTTCACTCAGCTGACTGCCGATTTGATTCCGGAGTATAGTGGTGAATCCAAGTTTCATCCATTGTCACATACCGACGTAAAAACTCCTGTTTTTTTTTATAAAAATAACATTTTAATTGAAATAATTTCAATTAAAATGTTATTTTTATAAAAAAAAAATGGATTATGACAATAAACCATGACATCAATTGACATGACATGCAATGTATCCTCAGTGACTTCAATAGGGATTCACAAATAAATTTCTATGACTTTTTTTATTTTTGGGTGGTGAATATAAATTTTTATTTTTTTAATTTATTTTATACATGACAAGAAATATACATAATTTGCGAAAGAACAACAGGTAATTTAATTTGGACACAATTTTAATGGATCTGGGTTCGTTGCCTTTCATTTGTCGTGTCCCCAGTAAACTAGGCTTTTGCCTGTATCTCACTGAGGAAAATGCCTCCAGTATTTCTTTTTTACCATGTTAAACTTAAATTTTAACAAAGATCATTCAATAACATGAAATATATTCATTGGTAAAATAGAAAATTTAAATTAGCATTGTCTTTATTTCCTCAATTTGTCTCTCAGATCGAAAAATATCTAATCATAGTTACAAGTCACATTTGCTCCCCCATACAATTTATTAAAAATATCAGATATCACCTTGATCCAAATAGGAATATGATCCAGATGTTTGTTCTCAACGTTTATAAGTTCATTGGACAGGTGTCATGATTCACATAACTATTATCAAGTTTGCTTATATATTACCAACATTTCATTTCATGATTGAATGTACTGAATTATTTATAACCCTAATAATTATGAATCCAATACCTACTAATCTAAAAGAGTCAAAATGGTGTGTATGATTATTTGATTAATCTTCACGTTTCATTTATGAGTAGATCCTTTCAATGATGAAAACATGCATCATAGATAAAGGTCATAATATTTTACTATTAACTAAACAATTTATTAACTATTTGCCACATTTTATTCTTTCTTGTATAGTTTTTCATTAACTTTTAATAGTGTGAGGAAAATTTATAAACTACTATTTAGTTTATGTATAGTTGCATCATTTGGAAGGTGTTAAGGATAAGAACGACCTCTGCAGCCTATTTGGTAAGACACCTGTCTCCAAATTTGGGCTGTGACTTGATCCCCACTATGTTCTAAATGAATAACATCAAGAATGTGGTGGCTAAAGCCATAGCATAAACTAAAGAGATTGAAAGTTCTATCTCCAAGTGTATAAATAGTGGCTGTATCCTACCTACGCTTGTATATTGACTTTCTCTTGTAAAATCTTTTGGAATGAATTTCCTAAATTTGGTAATTTTTGTTTTAATTGTTCTTCATGTGAAAAAACTGTTATTATGAACCCATTATATTTTATTATTTCATGGCCTGCATATATTTTTTTCTGACAGTTAACAAGTAAGATTATATGGGGGCCTACACGCAACATTTATTCCAGTACTACCCTGTTTTATTTTTTAATGATAATTTTTCTATCACATTAGTCACTATGGTCTGCTACCTTATCCATTCATTTTACTTTTAATACCGTAGTAAGTTTAGTATTTTTCCCACATGCCTCTCAGTGTTACCATAATTGTTTACATAATGCACTTGATGAGTTTGAATTTTAGTTTCCAGTTTAATCTGAAAATAAAGATAACGCTTAAACTAAAAATAATTTGGCTGTATTCCTACTTGAAAGCCATCATACTGCGAGCTGGATAACGCGAACCTAACAATCTGATTTGTCACTTCATCAAAAATGTGCATGCAAGTCCTTTAGTAACCGTACTGCAAATATAATTTGGTCAGCCTACAGTCGACCCAAAGGCAGATCATATGTAGCTCGGGGTATAACTGCGGTCCAATAGGAATCTGATGTTTTTCAGCAAACTAAATAAATAACAGTTTACCAAACGCTGGCCAAGCAATCCCACACTTTCTTTCATAGATTGCTATATGGATTATAGTGATATTATAATAATAAAAGAACCATTTATATAGCGCCGTTTAGAGAGCAAGCTCTCCAAAAGGGTGCTCTAACTGGGGACTCGTTCGCACTATTATTGACAGATTTAAAATATTACAAAGGATATAGTTGAGTATAAGAATGGATAGGTAATGTACTATATACAGCCATTAGATTATGTACTTTCCCGCGTCTACATAGGTTCAGAAAAAATATATTTGGCAGTAAAACTTACCAAGGGAAAACGAACTACAAAGAAACCTTAGTAACACTTTAAGTGTAGTGTATCTGTTCATATACCATCATACAATTTGATAAGACCTGCCACAAAGAGTTATAAAATACTTCCTAAAGCTACACGTGGCATCCATATCTCTAGCACCAAGAGCTAGACCATTCCACGCCACAGAACTAGCAACGACAAAAGCTCGATCATAATACCGCACCCTATCGGATCGATTTGGAACAATCAGTTTATGAGATGAAGAAGAAATCGACTTCCAAGTTCTACTCTTCGAAGAGACATCTCTCAGATACAGATTCAAAAGATATAATGGAGACATCCCATTAAGGGACTTAGATTACAGAGACAAAGTTTTAAATCAATCCGTTTGCAACACTTGAATCGAGAGTAAATTCTACATAGTCTTACCATTTTCCTTATATGGTAAGTAGAAAAGACAAGCGTGCGTCATAAATCATTATTTAGCTATTTTAGTTTATATTACTTTCAATTTTTCCTTCATTCACAACTTCCTACACTTAGTCTAACTATACTTTTCTCAGTCTTCATCTAAGAAGCTTTCCTTTCATTTTTGCATCGCGGATTTGTTTTTCCAACCTTTTGTTATGCTACGTTTTAACATGAATACACCAATCAGTGAAGATCATTTAATAATAACGGGGATATTAAATAAGTTCCATTGATTTGATACACTGGAAGGAGGGGAGGATTCAAGATATGTTATATTATTTTCAAGCATTAGATGGTTGGGCGCCATAGTGTACAAATTGTGTGTCAATTACGTACTTCTCGGGAAGCTATAGGCCTGGCCAACTTGATCTAATTATTTAATTCATTATTGGAGTTGCTGGCCCTTTCCCATAAAACTGACTTTCTCTCGAGTGTAGGAGTGTTATAAATATTAAACATCCAAGAGACTTCTTATAATAAAACTTTAAAAAAAGTGCTACACTTGATCTCCTAGGAACGAATAAGGGTACCAAATGGTACCATAGAAATTAATTCACTGAAAAAGAAACTTAAAACTGTTACATAATTCGGCATTTTTAGCTAAAAATATTACTACATGCCATAGATAAATAAGTGTGTTTCCTATGTGAAAAATGCAAATCATGATAATAAGCACTTATTCCATATCTTCATAACCCTTATCTTATAATTGAGAAACAAAGACCCGAATTCATAGTCAGACCTTTACATTAAATACTAAATCTTGACTTTTTTTATTCTTTGCAAATTCGTCATAGTTTTCTTAAATAAAGCAGTCACGTAGTTTCATACTCCACTTAGAAGATTGAAGAGTATGGGATCTAGCTCTGAATACAAATCATGAAAATTTACAGCTAAATAGTAGTATTTAGGCTGGAATATGAATCCGAGCTATTTTAAATGAGCTAGCCCAAATGGTATATATTCTCAAGAGAGTAATTTTTCCTTTATGTCACATCTTCGTGAAGTTAGCTCTATAGAATTTTATCATCTCCGTAAAAGGTAAATTTTCTGTTGGTGGAGCGTACAAACACTATTATTTTAACACATATTTGGAAAAACACGTTAATTAGTAATATGCAATGGAAAATATATTGCCCTCATAAGTAAAAACGCAGCTAATGGGAAAAAATCTGAAATTTAACTAAGTATGAGGCAATATCCCATATCAAATTCTGAATCATAATCCATAAGAAAAAATATAGTAAACCATTTACTTCAATACAAAAATCGACATAATGTCTTCTTTAATTTTATAAAATGCTAGGTTTTTCTAAGCAAAAAAGCAGTAAAATGTGATTCGTAAGTAAAAAGACAGCAAGTGCCTATGCGTTTACTGCGTTTTTGCTTATGAATCACATTTTACTGCTTTTTTGTTTATGAATCATGACATTTTCGAATAACGAAGTTGCCCCATAAACAACGATACTCGGCATTATTGAATAAGAATGTTCAAAATTCTGCAAAATCCGATGAAATAATGGTATGTAATACACATACATAATTGTTTACAATAAGCTACTTCATATTTCATTAATAATTTTGATTTTTATATGTTAGATTTAGCCAATAATTCAATTGATTTTATAGGAATCTTTATATGCTGTTGAAAAAAAAGAGAATGTTGAACCCAGTAATAATTATAATAATTGGGCAACAATTGAGAATGTTGAAATTGAAATTGTCGACGAAATCGTTGAAGGATCTAACTCTTCTCTACAAGATTCACTTCCATCTCTGACAAAACGAAGTACAGAAAGGAAAAGAAAAAAATAAAAACAGTTATTGTTAAACAATTACAAGCAAAACAAAAAACGATTGATAAACATCCTCTCCGGGACCCTTGCGATACTAATGTGTGCAAAATGACGACCTCCGTGGCCTGGTGGTAAGACACTTATCTGCCGATCCGGAGGTTGCGGGTTCGATCCCCGCTGGAACCCAGATTTTTTAAATAGGATTCCAGTCTGGTTAACACTTAGGACCTATAAAAACATCTTTCTGGTTGGTTGGAAGAGATTGCCACATGGCAATAAACTTGCCAGGAGAAAAAAAAAAAAAAAAAAAAAGTGTGACGAAAATTGATGATAATCGAAAAAAAATAATGCATCAGCAATTTGTGGAAATATCTTGGAAGGATCAACATTCATATAACTATGTTAGCCAACTGTCGACGTAAACCAGTAAAGTAAAAAAACAGGCTATCATAAAAAAAATAATGCATCAGCAATTTGTGGAAATATCTTGGAAGGATCAACATTCATATAACTATGTTAGCCAACTGTCGACGTAAACCAGTAAAGTAAAAAAACAGGCTATCATAAAAAAAATAATGCATCAGCAATTTGTGGAAATATCTTGGAAGGATCAACATTCATATAACTATGTTAGCCAACTGTCGACGTAAACCAGTAAAGTAAAAAAACAGGCTATCATAAAAAAAATAATGCATCAGCAATTTGTGGAAATATCTTGGAAGGATCAACATTCATATAACTATGTTAGCCAACTGTCGACGTAAACCAGTAAAGTAAAAAAACAGGCTATCATAAAAAAAATAATGCATCAGCAATTTGTGGAAATATCTTGGAAGGATCAACATTCATATAACTATGTTAGCCAACTGTCGACGTAAACCAGTAAAGTAAAAAAACAGGCTATCATAAAAAAAATAATGCATCAGCAATTTGTGGAAATATCTTGGAAGGATCAACATTCATATAACTATGTTAGCCAACTGTCGACGTAAACCAGTAAAGTAAAAAAACAGGCTATCATAAAAAAAATAATGCATCAGCAATTTGTGGAAATATCTTGGAAGGATCAACATTCATATAACTATGTTAGCCAACTGTCGACGTAAACCAGTAAAGTAAAAAAACAGGCTATCATAAAAAAAATAATGCATCAGCAATTTGTGGAAATATCTTGGAAGGATCAACATTCATATAACTATGTTAGCCAACTGTCGACGTAAACCAGTAAAGTAAAAAAACAGGCTATCATAAAAAAAATAATGCATCAGCAATTTGTGGAAATATCTTGGAAGGATCAACATTCATATAACTATGTTAGCCAACTGTCGACGTAAACCAGTAAAGTAAAAAAACAGGCCATCATAAAAAAAATCACTATGAAGTATTTTTTTATAGATGATCAAAATACTCTGCAACACGTTTGCATGTTTTTTTTTAACAACTTTGGGGTATCATGGTAAAACCGATTCTGTTTTGTACAGGATACAAAAGAAAACGCCTCTATATTCATTAACTACATTCAAAGATGGACGAGGTTCACAAGCAGCAGTTAATAAAATAGACAAAGCCTCAATTTCTGCACATATTGAACTTTTTCACCCTACGATTTCTCATTATAGAAGGGAGCATGCTCCCCATATTCGTTACTTGCCAAGCCAAGTGACATTAGTATACCTTTGATGCATCAAGATTTCATAACGAAACATCCGTATCTAAAGTGCTCGTATGATGCATATAGAAATGTATTAAAGGAGATGAAAATACATTTCGCTGCGATGCTGTGAAGGAAGCCTACCAAAAAGATGCAGCTGATGTTTATCCCAATTCTCTGTGTGTTTCAGCTGATCTTCAAAAGATTATCATGCTACCAAGAATTGATACTTTTAAATCTGTGTTATTTACACAACGAATAATCGCTTACCATGAGAGCTTTGTATGGTAGATGTTGGAAAAAACAAAAAAATGTGAAACCATTTGCAGTAATCTGGCATGAAGGAATAGCTGGGAGAAGTAAGGAGGAATTAATAAGCACATTTTATGCTTTGTTTTTGCAAAACCGTGATGTAAAAAAAATTACCATTTGGCTCGACAACTGCTCGGCACAAAACAAAAATTGGTCATTATATACTTTTCTTGTATATATTATCAACTCAAATGAAATACTGACCGAAGAGATCATTCTGAAATACTTCGAGCCAGGGCCAGAGCCAACATTTATATCAGTTGATAACTTTCATCGTTCTGTAGAGATGTCATTGAAAGTCCAAGGAAAAACATATGACTTCAATAGTTTCCACGAAGCAATTTCAAAAGCCAATTCAAAAAAGACTGAAGTAAAAGCCATGGATCATTTGGATTTCTTTAAGTGGAAGGATGGATCATCCAATTATAAAATTAATAATAAAAAAAGCAACCCATGTAAACCTTACATGAAGGACATTTTAATTTTCAAAACCTTCAGAGGAAATAAATTTTTAAAATATAAAACTTAATTTAAGAATGATTCCGTGGAGTACAAGATAAACTTTTTAACTAAACCTTATCTTAACATACCTAAACCTCAAGCATGTACCTATACTGCACCTTGCAGAGTGAATGAAGAAAAAAAGAAAGCCTTAATAGAAAAACTGGGCAAAGTTATGCCCAAAAATAGAATTATGTTTTGGGAGAATCTTTCCACCAATAATAATTATAATTGATTAATGTTCGAACTTATTATGATAAAAATATTATGTTAATGACAATAAAAATGATTATTTCTGTATCTTGTATTTTATATTCAAATAAAACTTATAATTGTGAAATAATTGATATTTTTTTCTATCAAGGATCTTTAGTAAAAAAGCAATAATAATCATTAACTGTTTTTTTGCTTATAAAATCAATATTGGTTCATTCAAAATAATAAGCAAAAACACAAATGTCATGTTTTTTATTCAAGATTTTGTTTTTTTTTTTTTTGTAAACATGTCGATTTTAAAATATCTTTCTAAAATCGAAGAATTTATTAAAATCGATCAATGTTTCTTTAAGCAGTAATGAAAAACATGAAAGTACAGTATTCTCAAAACTTAACTTTTGCCATTAGCTGCGTTTTTGTTTATGAGGGCAGTATAGGTCTAAGTAAAAATGCATGTGCTTAGAACGCTGTTTAATGAGATATATCAATATACCATATGTGTTTTGCTCTTTGAAGGAACCCAATGGTTTTTTTATTTATTTCGAAAATATATGTAAGAATAACAAAATATGAAAAATGTTACCGATTTCACATCTATCAAATATTGCTTAAGTAAATTTTCTCCTAAAAAAATTGTAAATAAACAATAGAAACAAAAAATGTGATTTCATTGAGAACCAAGAAATGAATCCCTCATAATCAAAATAATCCCAAAATTGACATTTTTTTTATTTCTTGCAACACTCATTTAAATTTCCTATTTTGACAAGCGCGGAAAACTATTCTAATATGAGCCTTCGTTTGCCGAGTGTTCGGTTGTTCACTGCTACGTGTTTGGCGCTAACTGCGACACGGTAAATTCGTAAAAGATTTAATATATTTTATCCTTTATTTTTCTCCTGATCTTAAAAAAGAAATTCATCATAATTTTGACACGTAATATCTCGTGAACTTTGACTATCTTTAGGAATAACACACGTCGTAATCGTGCTTGGTCTTATCGTGCATAATTTATTATCTTCATAAAAATTCAATTGACTCTAAACGGTCGCATTATTAATGCATTCAATTTGAATAGCATTTACTTAATTCGGTAAGTTTTGAACATTTGTTTTTTAATCTTCACAGAACCATGGCGACCAACGTTGAGAATCCAGATTACAAAACTGCAACTTCAATCTACGATTTCACAGCTCTGGATATTACAGGAAATCCTGTAAAACTTGACAAATACAAAGGTCATGTTGCAATTATTGTTAATGTCGCTTCTCAATGTGGATTAACAGCAAACAACTACAAGCAGTTTAATGAACTTTATGAACAATATGGAGAAAGCAAAGGTATGAATTTTGTTTTGTCATCTCAAAATATTTCATATTTTGATAAGGTAAAAGAAGACTAAACTCTCCCTCATCCCTTTTAAATTTGAATTTGTTGATTTTCTCAAATACCGTCAAATCCACCAACATTGCTGGCTTTTGACATTAAATATGCATTTCCGAGAAAAAAATGTATGAAATATAATTTATATTATTGAACAATTGGGCCGATATGATATTATTATATCTAATAAGTAGTACAAGGGGCGGTTGAGTAGTTTAATCCATGTTTTTTTTATTTTTTTTCTGACCGGGCAAAATTAGGTTCCATTTCCGCCAACATTGCCCACCTTAATTTTTCACTGAAAAATCGCCTTTAAATGAATGTATTAAAGGGATATTATATGAATTTGGGTAAAGTTGCCGTTCCATATAACCAATCAAAGGAAAAAACAATACTTTCACGAAGAGCATGGTGGGCAATTTTACCGTCCCTTCTATGGGATTTTCCATACTTGTTGCATTTTTAAGCAGGGGTTTCACATATTAAAATCAGTTTTATTGTTTTCGCAACAGCTTATTATCTAATTATTATAGGTAGGTATTATTCATTACATATTCAGTCAAGTGTGACTTAAGACCAGACACAACGACTAGACAATAGGTAATACCTCTTACTAAAATGTCATTTTTTTCACATAAATCAATTACAGTCTTAGATGACTAGAAAAGTTGTCACAGATCTTAGGGCCTGGAATAGATTTAGCCCAGTCTATTATGATAGTTTTGAAGTTATCTTCAAAAACATTCGAGTCAAACCAACCTGACATTGTATTATTATATCTAGTATTACTTGGGCCGCCTTTTACCCATTTCGAATACAAATTTGCAGCTTTATAAACAACGTAGGTTGGCAAACATGTCCCATATGCTGTAGCTGAAAACGTTAAGGATATACATCCTTTTGTGGAGTTTGTGATTCTTTCCGGGTATTTTATACCCCTTCTAAATATGGCCATTGAAGATCCAGGGTTATCTGAGAAATTTGTTTCGTCAAAATTTATTATATTTTTTGCAGGTTTATCTTTTAGGGGTTCTTTCAAATGACTAAAAGATTCCATCATTTCATTTAGTCCTTTTTGTGCTCGCATCGCACTCTTTTTATATTTTGTGTTGCTCTAACGGTAAATTTTGCAGCTTATCTTGTCAAGAAATTGCTTACCCAGTGTTTCGAAGGGGGTTTATCATAAAAAATGTGTTGGCGCGAGTTTTTTTTAAATATTCGAAAACCATAAGCCTCAAGTCTAATTTGGTTAATGGGTTGCCAAAATCAGCAGCATCTACCAGGACTTTGGTAATGTCTCCTTTCTCTTCATCGGTGAGTTTTTTTGGATATCTGATGGGTCTATCATAATGCCCATTGATTTTATTAATAATAGTTTTCCGAGGTATGTTGAACTGCTTTTCAGCATCCCTTGATGACAAATTGTTGTTCTGAACGAGTTCCACAACTAAATTTAACATTTCTGTTATGTAGTTTTCGTAACAGCGCAAACCAATTTTTCACCTGCTCTTATGTTGATTTAAGCGCGGCTTAGTTCCACCAACCTCCATCCTAAAAGAAACTTCTTGCCAATTCATGCCCCTTTTCAACTGGGGAGGTGCCTGTCAAACTTCGAGTTTCCAAAACTACCTAAACAGAAAACTCAAAAGAAGTGATAGGTATGGGACAAAAAAAAATGCTTTGCTTGGTGGTGACAACCCTAACGTTGGGCAAAGTTGGTGGCAGGGACTCTGTAAATGTGGATGCAACATTCCCCAGCCACATTTTTCGGTTAAAAATTATATGAATGCTTTATTCAATACTCCACAACAATATTAGATTCCTAATTAATAACATATATAAAAATTACTGACATAAAACATTTGTAGCCGCCAAAAAAACAAAATTTTCGAGGATGTGTTTTGGCACCACACAAATAAGGGTCAACTTTAACAGCAAATGGTAGACAACTGCATGTAGTTAGGAACAGAGTGATGTCCAAGTGTTACCAGCAATATAACTGAGTTTCTTGTTAAATGGTTCAAAGTTGCCATATTGCCTCAATTTTTTTTTATGATCAACCCAAGATATTTTTTTCATTTGGGCAAATTTGGCGGATTTGACGGTATATTACAATTTGTAGAATTATTGCATCAGTTCATATAATAACAATCATGGAATTTATTTTCAATCTTCGACTAGTTGAAAAGTTGCAACCCGGCATAAAATGTAACAAAAATGAGTAATATATTCATACATCAATGCTTAGTTTGAACGATATCTATGCAAATGCCAACTGGAAAATGAGGAATACTCAGATTTCTGTAATATTTCATAGCACTGTTAGCAAGTTGAATTCAAATGTAAAACTAACTCAAATTGCTACAAATTATGCTCCTCAGTCGGTTAGATTTGCTTTCCCACATTTTACACTTGTACATGAATACTTAAAAATTATTGTTGCAACCTGAGATATGGTTTTAGATTTTTTTTTGCAATATGGATTTTTTTCTCATAGAAAAGACATTTTTCAGATTTTGGATTATCAAAATAGAATAAAATTAAAATTTAATTCTCAATGAAATTAAAAAAATCTTTAAGATAAGAGTTCAATTTTGCAATGAAAAGGAGTAAGAAGGTCAACATCAGCGGCTGCTGGTCTCAAGGTGCGTTGGTGCGCTGAACCGGAGAAATAATTCGCAATAATTAAATTATATATTCGCAAACTTGATATGATGATTTCCAAAAATGTTAAATATTTGTATAGATTAAATATGTATAAGAATACTGACAAATAATACGAGTATTTTTATTTAAGTGAAAATTCAAAAAAATTTAAGTAAAATTTAAAAAAATATTCAAATTGACCGTCTAAGTTTGCCAATTCATACTGGAGCGATCTCGAATATGCACCGGGCAGAAACGCATATCCATATAGGGCAGACAGAGACATACAGTAAACCGTGAGACTATTTCTCTGTATTGCGAATTATTTCTCCAGTTCAGCGCACCAACGCACCTCGAGACCAGCCGCCGCTGGTCAACATTAATTACTTTTTGTTACAATTTATATTCTGGCCTCATGTGCTTTACTAATATTTGCAAAATAAAAGAATATTCCTCATTAGAATTGTGTTTCTAAAAAACTCATTTTGAAGAACTTTTCATAGGTAAAAATTTGATTCTCTTATTTTCGAAATAACTGGATAATACCGAAATGTGGATTAATGTTTTTTCTCGGGAAAGATGTTTTAGAATTGCTTATGAGAGAATGGAGTGATATAGTAAAAACGGCAGTACTAATATTAGTACAATTACTTAGGTCTAAAATATAAAGTCTTAATAAATTTCCACTTTAAACACAGTAATTTTATTTTACTTTTTGTAAATATTGTCTTATTTTTTTCTTCAAACCAAATTAGTTCTGAGAAGTACTATAGTTGACAAAAACACTTTATTCTAATTAATATATTTGTTTTTTAAAGTGACTTGCAAACTTTGACATTTATTGACAAGTGACTTGCAAAATTTATAATTCCATTTCAAATGTTTTTTCAAAATATATGTGTACCAATAAGTATCAATGGTTTATTATTCAGAAATAAAACAGTTTTGATATTTAGTTCTTACAGATCACATTGTATGAAATGACTTGCTATTTTGTTCATTTTTAGACTTTTTTCTCATTTCAAGGGCATTTTACTTAGATTTATTGTAAGGAAAAAATATTATACCTGATAGTTTTACTTTGGACTTTTCCCAGAATTAGCATATGAATTATAGAAAAATTATCATTGTAATATGAATTGTGAAGAAATCTATAAACATTTTTAATCCAAGATTTTTTATTTACTGTACGTAACCATATGACAGCCACACTTTCATGCTGTCTATAATAAGAATTAAAATAATGTAAATTTATTTCAGGTTTAAGGATTTTGGCTTTCCCCTGCAATCAATTCAATGGGCAAGAGCCAGGAAATGCTGAAGAGATTGTATGTTTTGCAAATGAAAGACATGTCAAGTTTGACATGTTTGATAAAATTGATGTCAATGGAAATAACGCACATCCACTTTGGAGTTATCTGAAGGTTGTTTTATAGAAACTATTTTCAAATTCAAATGACATATATATAAAATACTAATAGATTCACGTTATTAACATTGCTGATTTGGTAAAGAATAGATACCACCACATTCTCTAAGTACATTTCTTTTTCTTCCTCTGTATGAATACATCTCTTCTTCCAAAAATTTCTAATATTTGTGTTTCTTAATTACATATAAAAATTTTATCCAACTATTTTGTCTCAGTCAACCCTTTATCAATTACACAATTCACTTCTCCCTATATATTCATTATTTTTGTATAATTCATCCATTATCTATATGACCAAACCATCTTCAAGTCCATCCTCTTTTTATTTTACCAACAAAATCCACTTCCACCATATCCTTGTTGCTTCGGCTTTTGTACACAATTCAATTTCATTTTTTCCTAGTGCACACACCACAGCATTTATCTAACTTTTCTCCTTAAGTCAAATCAGGTGGGCACCAATACTCTTCATATGTATTTCATTCATGTTATTTTTTGTATATGATATATTCATATTTAATTTATGTACGATATACAATATGTCTGATTTATTGTATAATAGTTATCTCTTCTAACCAGACAAAAATTTTACATTTATTTTAATTTTCCCTGAAATAAATCTATTAAAATTCGGCTACTTTTGTGAACAGTAAAAGTGTAAAAAAATATTCCATTCTTTTCTCTCTCTGATGACCTCTTTGGCCTAGTTGGTCAGATGTCTGTCTCTCATTTCGAACATAGGGGTTATAGATTTGATTCCCGTTGGTACCCAATTTTTTTTAAACAAGATTTCAGTGTGATTTTCACTTATGAACATATACATATTCATATATATATATATATATATATATATATATATATATATATATATATATATATATATATATATATATATATATATATAT
>OX463851.1:12949066-13017983 GCA_949825065.1 Odontocerum albicorne
TATATATATATATATATATATATATATATATATATATGTATATATATATACATATACGAGGGTGGTCCGATAAGTACTTAGCCTACAAAAGAATAAAAATTTTGGAAAAGTGGCGATTTATTTCTCAACATAATCTCCTTTGTGTTCGATACACTTGACCCAGTGATGCTCCAACTTCTTTAACCCGTCTGAAAAATACGTTTTCTGGAGGTCTGCAAAGTAGGCCTCCGTGGCGGCGATAACCTCCTCATTCGACTCAAATTTCTGCCCGGCGAGTGACTTTCAAATTTGGAAACAAAAAGAAATCGCACGGGGCCAAATCTGGAGAATACGGTGGATGGGGCAGGAGTTCGTAGCCTAATTCTACCAATTTGGCTGTGGCGACGGCGGAGGTGTGAGCCGGTGCGTTGTCATGATGGAAGAGCACTTTTTTCTTCGCCAAATGGGGCCGTTTTTTCTGCAATTCGGCGTTGAATCGGCCCAATAATTCGGCATAGTAGAGCCCTGTGACCGTTTTGCCCTTCTCCAGGAAGTCGATGTAGATCACACCTTTTGAATCCCAGAAAACAGTGGCCATCACCTTTCCGGCCGATAGGACAGTCTTCGCCTTCTTCGGAGCACGTTCGCCGGGTGAAGTCCACTGTTTCGACTGTTCCTTGGTTTCGGGTGTGTACCAGTGTATCCATGTTTCGTCGACGGTCACGAAACGACGCAGAAACTCCTTCGGATTGCGCTTAAACATCGTCAAACACTGCTCTGAAGTGGTCTCACAGTTGAGCTTGTTGTCCGGAGTGAGCAAACGTGGCACCCATCGCGCCGACAGCTTTCTCATGCCCAATACTTCATGCAGATATGACCCATGCGGTCTTTTGAGATGCCTACTGTCTCAGCTATCTCACGCACCTTCAATCGGCGGTCTGCCAATACGAGATCGTGGATTTTTGTCACGTTATCCTCCGTGGTAGCCGTTTTCAGGGCACCTGGGCGTGGCTCATCAAAAACCGACGTGCGACCACGTTGAAACTCGTTAAACCAATTTTTGACGGTCGCCATCGAAAGAGAAGAGTCACCGTACACAGCATCCAAGCGCTCTTTGATTTCGCTGCACGATTTCCCTTTCAAAAACAAGAATCGAATCACCGACCGATATTGCTCTTTTTCCATTTTTCTCAAATCCGCGGACACGCTCGCTTCTACACGCGGTCAAAACAAAACTACGCGTCCGATTCGGCTGAAATTTTGACAGTAGCTGTCAACGAGAATGTACTACGCGATAAAAAATTGCTCATCGGGCGGTGAGGCTAAGTACTTATCGGACCGCCCTCGTATGTATAAAAATACATGTTTAATTTTGTTTTATTTTTCAGTTTAAGCAAGGTGGAACTTTGGGTGATTTTGTTAAGTGGAACTTCACAAAATTCATCATCGACAAGAATGGCCAACCAGTTGAAAGGCATGGTCCAACAACAGAGCCAAAAGATCTGGTGAAGCATTTGGAAAAATATTGGGGGCATAATGAACTTTAATTATCCTCTTAAAGATTTGAGTAATATATTTAAAAAGTTTAATATATCATTTTATTTCCAAATATTGCTGTTTGTTTAATTTAGACCAGTGTACTTAAATTTGTAAGTCTCATTATTGATGTATTTAGTTTTAAGCATGCTGATTTTTTTTCAATATTTTCGAACATTTTTATTTTTTAATTTTTTAAAGTGAAACACCTAAATTTATGTGCCTTATGGATTTAAATAAAAAACACTATAAGTATATGATAAATGTAATCAAAACACTACATAGTAGTATTCTATGACATTCTTGTTTGTGACTTCACAATGATTGTGAAGAACTAAGTATTTTTAGTACACATGTTTAAACATAGTGACACATTTGATAACTGCTTCATTTAATCTTTTAGCTTGATCATTCCAGTTTAAAAACAATGGGTACTGGAATTGCACAAATCAATACAATGCTCTATATTCACCTTACTTACATTTGAAGGTTATGCGTACTATCCAAGCTCTTTTTTAAAAACAAAGGTTAAAAACAAATACTAATATTTGTTTCATTATATAAAAATATGTATATTTAAATTTTTTATAAACTTATATGTTTTACTGTATGGTTTTATTTTTCCTAATATGATTAAAATTTTAAAAAGTAATGAGTTGCATTATAAATATCTATTAATTTTATTTTCTCTTTTTATAACAATGATGAAACTAAGGCATAAATTCTATAAGAGATTAAGGTGAATAACTGACTTGTCCATTTGCTTGCAACATATCATTCAGTTCTTCGGGCATATTTGCAAGATGAGACCATGACAGCTTGAAGCGATTGGTCATTTACAGGAAATAATAAAGGGAGCAGAGAGAGGGGGAAATCCCCTACAAATTGAACTGATCAATTTAAGGCTGCAACTGATTTAAAGTGGTCAAGGCGCTACGGGTTGCAGTGTGTCAGGATAGATAAAGGGGAACAGTAAGATGCATAGTAGAAACAAGAATGGAAAGTCACCACCCTCAGCCATAAAGAGCACAAGGAAGAAAATTTAAAAATAAAAAAATATGTCTTTTACACCCTCTCGTGACATTGGCAGTGTAGAGATGACACAAAATGACTTTATCTATGTCACTCCACATCCCATATCAAGCCTTATCTCCTTGTAATACTGTGGATGGTTTAAAATGGTCATCCGAGTCTCACATTATTATCATCAGTCCTACAATCCAGGATGGGTCCTTGCTGATGATCTTTCAACAGCATTCCTTTTGCGATTCGTTATGCCCAGTGTGACAGTTATCTGTCACACCATCCGGCTATGTCAGCTTTACTTTCCCCTCTTCTTGACCTCATCAGATATCTGAACAAAGCTTTTCTTGCAGGATCCTTTTGATGTAGTCCCAACCATCTTTAGTACTATGGAAGTTATAGACTGGTAAACAATATAATTAAGACAAATATGAAAAGCACTGTCAGTTTCATTTTTTAAGAGTCATAGTTTACAAGATATATTTCAAGAACAATGTCCTGATTTTCTGTCAAATTACGATTTGAAACAATTGTATAGCTATTAATTAAACATTTTTTATAGTAATTTTCATTACAATAATAAAAAAATGTTCTAAAAATACTGTTCTTCAACAGTGTAAACAAAACATATTGATGTTGTCCAGGCCAATTCACCTAACTCAAAATTGACTAGTAATAAATATACTGTACATATTTGATTTTTCAATATTAAATAAAAAATTTAATCACTGTCAATAGAAAAGATATTTTTTATCCCTGTGGAAATTTGGGCATTAATAAAACTTGGTTATTTAAAAAATATTGATTATTTAGCCTATTGCATTATTATAGTGAAAAGTTTTATTTTCAGTAATAAAATTATACATTTGATTGTGTGAAGTGCTGGAAATCATTACATATTGAGAATGTCGCCCAGCAGCTGACCAAGAGCTGTGCTGTTTTATCTTCCACTGGGTACCTACTGGACAAATCAAAGGTACATTCTACACCATCCACTGTTAGGCCGCCGTTACACGTTCAATCTGGATCGCAATCGGCGATCACGGATTGCGATCCGATTGATCAATCCGCTCATTACACGGTCAATCTTGACCGCGATCATTGATCGGCGATCACAGATTGCGATCCAGATTGACCGTGTAACGGGCGCCTTAGGCCGCCGTTACACGCTCAATGTGGATCGCAATCCGCGATCCAAATCGACGATCTCGGATTGACGGATCGCGCGACTACATTACACGATCAATCCGATTTCCATCAGTCCACACCCCGCAGCCGCAGCGGCAACATCTTTCTCAACTCAAAATGGACGTAAAAATAAAAAAATATAAGCTGTTGTAGCCCTAGTTCTGGCCGTAACTTTGTAAAAGCGAGTTCGAAGGAAACGTTGGGTTAAACAGTGGCTACGAATGATATAATTGTATACCCATTTAAATCTACTAAAATAAATACGATTAACTGATAAAAAAGATGACTATAAAAATTACTTCAGGATGAGTGGAAAATGTTTTGATGAGTTCTTAGAAATGGTAACCCCATACATATCTAAACAAGATACTTGTATGAGAAAAAGTAAAACACCTGAAGAAAAATTTGCAGTAACATTGCGTTATCTTGCTACAGGCAGAAATATTGAAGACCTTAAATTTTCTGTTATCATGTCTCCTGCATCTATCAGTGAAGCTTGAATTTGTAATTATTTTAAATTCTCTCCTATAATTCGATCTCAGACATTTTTTTTCTCACGTCAACTTGTTTATTTATTTATTTATCGTCAATTCAGCCGATTGCGGCTTTATTTTCTTTAAAATTCCCGATAGAGAGCATACGTCCATCTCTATCGGTGTGTAAACGATGACTGACGCGATCTTACACGACCTCACATGAACAATCCCGATCGCGAGCAGCGGAGCGCAAGCGTGATTTCAAAATATCCAGATATTTTGCGATCCGATTGATCAATCCGCTCATTACACGGTCAATCTTGACCGCGATCATTGATTGCGATCCAGATTGAGCGTGTAACGGGCGCCTTATAATAAGGAGATTTTATTACACTTTTGTTGTATACAGGTGTCTTACCAAATAAGCCAGATGTAAGCTCCACAATAACAATGTAGCAGGTAACGTGTTTTTTAAAGGGTATATTGAAATAATTTCAATTAAAATGTTATTTTCGTAAAAAAATTTGGATTATTATAATAAACCATGACATGCAATTTGTCCTCAGTGACCATACTTCAATAGGGATTCACAAATAAATTACTATGACTTGTTTTATTTCTGGGTGGTGAAAATAATTTTTCATTTATTTTACACATTACAAGAAATATATAATACATAACTGGCGAAAGAACAACAGGCAATATAATTTGGACACAATTTTAATGGATCTGGGCTTGTTGCCTTTCATTTTTCGTGTCCCCAGTAAACTAGACTTTTGCCTGTATCTCACTGAGGAAAATGCCTCCAGTATTTCTTTTTTACCATGTTAAACTCAAATTTTAACAAAGATAATTTATATATTTCAAAACAACATGAAATATATTAATTGGTAAAATAGAAAATTTAAATTAGCATTGTCTTTATTTCCTCAATTTGTCTCTCAGATTGAAAAATATCTAATCATAGTTACGAGTCACATTTGCTCCCCCATACAATTTATTAAAAGACCTTGCCATGATCAAGGTAGGTAATAGGAGTATGATCCAGGTGTTTTGTCTCAACATTTATAAGTTCATTGGACAGGTGTCACGATTCACATAACTATCATTATGTTTGCTATAATTATATTACTAACATTTCATTTCATGATTGAATGTACTGAATTATTTATAACCCTAATAATTATGAATCCAATACCTACTAATCTAAAAGAGTCAAAATGGTGTGTATGATTATTTAATTAATCTTCATATTTAATTTATGAGTAGATTATTTCAATGTTGAAAACATGCATCATAGATAAAGGTCATAATAGTGTACTATTACCTAAACAAGTTATTAACTATTTTCCACATTTTAATCTTTCTTGTATACTTTTTCATTAACTTTTAATAGTGTGAGGAAAATTTATAAACTACTATTTAGTTTATGTATAGTTGCATCATTTGGAAGGTGTTAAGGATAAGAACGGCCTGTGCAGTCTATTTGGTAAAACACTTGTATCCAAATCAAAGGGCTGTGACTTGATCCCCATTATGTTCTAAATGAATAAAATCGTGAATCGGCTAATGCCTTAGCATAAACTACAGAGATTGGAAGTTCTATCTACAAGTGTATAAATAGTGGCTTGTATATTAACTTTCCCTACCCTGCGCTTGTATATTGACTTTCTCTTGTTAAATCTTTTGGATTTTTTCCTAAATTTGATAATTTTTGTTTTAATTGTTCTTCATGTGAAAAAACTGTAATTATGAACCCATTATATTTTATTATTTTATGGCCCGCATATATTTTCCGACAGTGTAACAAGTAAGATTATATGGGGGCCTACCCGCAACATTTTATACCATTGTCAAATCACGCAACATGCATCCTTATGCTACGTTAGCGATTAATATATTTCGTCTTCTTGAATAATGGCCAATTTCTGATCACGTAAATGACAGCTTCTTTGTCTATGATTATTTTTAACATTATTGACAGATGTGTATTTTTGACCAACATAAATGAATTCAGTTTTTTAATACACTGTAAGTTCCCCATATTCATAAAAATTTTAATTCCTATTTAATTATAATTCTTTATTGTGATTGAATTTGATGAAACTCACTATTTATTATCCAATAAGTTTTGAATTGTTACAGATTCTTAACAAAATATTTGTTGTTTTAACAAATCTTAATCCTTAAACTGTTGTAAAACATGTCAAGAAGGAGGAATTATACATCATTTGATGGCGTGCAGTACTCGAGATTACCAAGGCGAGACAGTGATTATCTTGACGAACAGTTCGAATTACCTCCACCAAAAATACCTTGGAAGGCCATCTTTTTGTCAGCTATTTTATGTTTCGGTGGTTTTATAACACTTTTAATCGGGTGTTTAATTGTCACTGGTCATATCGGCTCCGAATATAGTGATAGAATGTATTCCTTGATTGTTTTAGGAATAATAATGTTTCTTCCGGGAGCTTATCACATAAGAATAGCTTATTGTGCCTTCAGAAAATTTCCTGGTTATTCATTTGATGATATTCCCGAGTATGATTAGAAAATCTCCATAGTTAAAAAATAGAGTTTTTTTCAGGGTTATTAGAGATTCAACGTGAGGCGAAATAACATTATTTTTTTAGTTTTTTTACACTGAAAATTACCATCAACAAATCAACTTTTTTTGTTTGATTGATTTTAACAATATCATAGCTTAATTAATGTACCTGTTCAGAAAGGTTAACTCAGAGAGCATGTTAAGATGGATATTTATTTTTTCGCAAACATACTTTTGAACAATTTATTTAATTATTATAAATTGTTCAATATTTTCTGAAAAATATAAATGACTGAATTTGTTTTTAAATTTGTATTCAATAGAAAGTATTTAGTTACAGGAAGTTATAAAAACTAAGCCTAATAGTATTTTGTTATAAAATATATTATAGTATTTTGTTATAAAATATATTATAGTATTTTGTTATAAAATTTGCGTTTTCATCATAAGTAATTTACACAAAACTCTACTTTATTTTATTTATCTCTAGGTACTGTTCATTGCACTCTCTCATAAATAATTAATTCCTTCCTGTTCAAATTGTTGTTTGCTCAAAAATCTGTGAATTGGTTATGCTTGTGCATGAATTGAATTATTGTGTGCATGTTATTGCATTTAAGCAAGTATGCGGTTTTAACCTGAATTATGGAAAGTTGTTTCAAGATCATAGTATTTGAAAACCTCAAGCTGATGCAGCCATTGTTAACATATTTGATTACCACTATTGATGTTAAACAGTTAAAAACTACAAAAAAATGTTAATTCTGATGAAATATCATAAAATCTGAAAATAAAACACTTACAAGGAAGCCATCACGATAAAATTTTTACGAATAGTTTGCATGGTACTAATTACACTGAGGCTGTCGATTAATCACTAAATAGTGCTCCTTAAATAATTATCTTCAACTGTAGCATATCTTGGTTACTCGAGTTTATAATTAAAAAATGTCTCTAATACATGTATTATGGTCTGTGATACTATTGGGAAATTTCTCAAACAAGTCAGATTTTTTCTTAAATGACTATGTAGTCATTTAAGAAAAAAATCTGACTTCCTTCAATGCTAAGTTAATTTTTTAGATTTATTAATTTATAAGTAATATCACAATTTTGAACATGCCATTTGCTTTTTTACAATATTTTTAACAGTCAATGGTTACGAAGAAATTTATTTTGACAAATTGACAAAGTTCGAATATAAAGGAAGAATTATATATTCGTTGAAGTATATAATATATAAATACTAAATCTCTGCAATTTTCTTACTGTTTTATTTCTTAAGAAGTTTTTTAATGAAAAATGTGCCTTATCTTAAGACAAATCATTTAATTATTAATAAAATGGAATTTTGTTGGTATTTTTATAGCCGAGGTATTGTATTGAAAAAGAACATTTATTTTAAACTGAAATTCTTAGCTTATCCATTATAAATTGCACAAGTTTACAATTACGAATTGAACTTTCTCTATGTAGTTGAAGTAAATTATTGAGAACTTGAATGTGCAATATATTTATTTCATGGTTTATAATATGAACAAAATAACAGTTTATACGTAATAAAACACTTTAAAAATTAAATATATTATTTTGTGCACCTACACTATATTTCTTAAAATATATACCTAAACTATATTGAAAAAAATATTTTATGTGAACATCAACTTATATTATATGGAAAGTTCTTAACTTATATTAACACGTTCACTGCGTCGAACACGGCTCCCGTATTCATACAAAATAGCCTTGAATGTTGAGTGCACTCATAAACGTCTCCCGATAAGGATTTGTCGCCGGTTTCATGTGTTTTGAAGACACGAAGGAATACACTTGTATATGATGTTTCAATAGAGAGTAGAATTTGATTTTTAACCAAGTTATGGGTTTTCAAAAATTTGCGAATTTTCAGCATCTCTGTATGACATTTTATACGCAGTGAACGTGTTAAACTCAACTTATATTATATAAAAATATTTTATGTGAACATCAACTTATATTATATGGAAGTTCTCAACTTATATTAAACTCAACTTATATTATATAAAAATATTTTATGTGAACATCAACTTATATTATATGGAAAGTTCTCAACTTATATTATATAAAAATATTTTATGTGAACATCAACTTATATTATATGGAAAGTTCTCAACTTATATTATAAACTCAACTTATATTACAATATATAAAAATATTTTATGGAAAGCTTTAGCAGGCCTTTTTCAAAACCAGACCTTAGCTCATTAGAGCTAAAATAACATTTGTTAGTTTGTTTGAAAAATTGTATTCAAACTTGATAATGTATTGATTTACTTCCCTAACAATTGTTTGAATATATGTCTTATTTGTAAATTAAATTAATAAAAATATATATTTTTTTATTTATCTCCTTTAAAGCAAACATTTTTTATTTAAATTTAGCAAAAATTGGGATTAAAAAATGCAATACATGATGGGACGAGAAACTGAGTGAATGAGAAAAATATGGCTTGGAGATCATTTGAATGGTTGAAGTAAAATAGGCACTAAGTACAAAAAAAAAAACAAAAAAAACTAAGTATGCAGTTTTGTTCTAATTGTCATATAGAATGAAACTGCATACTTCGTTTTTTTTTTTGTACTTAGTGCCTATTTTACTTCAACCATTCATTTGTTGAAGTAAGAATGAAGAACAGTAATAAATTGATGGAAGTAAAAAGAAACTAAAAAGTGAAAAAAAGGGTTCTTTGGAGATGGAAGGAGTATTTAGAGGAGCTTTACGAGAGTGGTAATGATGATAGTGAAAATGAGGAAACTTTAACTTCAGTGAATATAAGAGCTTTTAAATTGTGAATGAAATTAGTATTGAAGAAGCATGAATGACTAAGATTTATGTAAAAAGGAAAAGCAGCAGGGTTAAATGAATGAATATGTTAAGTCTGAAAATGATTACAGGAGGTGATAAGAGTGGTTGAGACAGTTTATTAAGAAGAATCTGGTCATAATTAGAAAGATTGGTAAAGTGCAGTGATAGTCCGCCTGAATAGAGGAAAATGTGTGATAATAGAATGTGAAAACTACCCTGTGCTATGTAATGTTATGAGTAAACTGTATGGAAATAAAATTGATACAAAAAGTGAGACAAAAGAAAATGTGGGATAGTCAATGTGTCTTTTTATATAGGTGGAAGAGAATGCATGTATCAAATTTTTTCCTTGAATATGATGTAAAAAAGTGTAGTTTGCGTATACGAGTATAGTATTTGTATGGGACGTGTGCGGTCACCCTTGTGATTAGGTGTATAGACTTGTATGTGTTATTATATTTGTATGTGTAGATCTGTATTTGGACATTGATGTTTCTGATATGTATGTAAATCCTTGATATGTATATGCAATATATAAATGATAGACATTTATATATTGCATTGTTTGGTTATATTTGATTTCATATTGATGTAAATTTGATGTTTTTTGTTGAATATTTATGTGGAAATCCTTAATATTTGAATTGTATTACAATTTTATGTTTGTTTGGGTCCGATCGTGATTGCGACCGCAATGGAAGTGAGGACTTGTGGGTGGGGCATCGGGACTAGGTCGCGAACCAGTCGTTTTAAGCAGGGCTCAAAACTCCCGAAATTGTTGATTTTCGCGGAGTGTGAGCGCTTACTATGACCGGATGCCCGTTCATAAGAAAGGTCACTTTCATTTTTTTAAATATATTCTCAGTACAAACCGGCTCTACTGTGTTTTACTTGAGACCCGCTACCGACCTGCCTAAAAGGAATCTCTTCACCCCGCTACCTTCTTCTCATCGATCTACGCCTTTGGAACCGCAACTCAATTCTCCGAGCGCTGCGCAGCAACTATCACACCTACGTTACAGTTCATTTGTACCCTGTCCAGTACAGTATTAGAGAAAGCCCATAGCAGTGCAATAAAAAGTAAGTTGTGAAATGTATTGACTGAATATGGTGTATAATATTAATTAATGTGTGGTATTTCATCGATATATAGTGAGAGTAGAGCCTGCATCAGAGTGAACGGAGTCTTGACTAAGACTTGGTTCAATATTACAAAAGGAGTGTAACAAGGATATGTAATATCTTCTTAGATATTCAGTATTTATATAGACTTATGTATTAAAGGTCTCCAAAAGTATTGGATGGCATAAAAATGTCATATAGGAATGTGTATGGGCTATTGTATACAGATGACATAGTAATGTTAATAAATAATGAAACACAGCATATGATAAATGAATTGTATGTGAAGGAAAATATCTTAGAGTGAATGTTGTAAAATCTAAAGTCATGCTAATTGAAAAAAGTGGAAGGAAAAGTGCGACATAGAGCTCATTCTGGTTAACAGCGGTAACATCTCTATATTCAATAGTACACCTTTTGCTTTTGGTGGCACCTTTTGCTTTGGGAGGTTCAACACACCAACCACCATACCATGATCATTTATATAACTACAGTGAAAGACTCTCACAGAGAAAACCACATGCTCCGAGTCGGTGCAAAAACGTCTAATAGTGTCTCACTATAGTCAGTAATCCTGGTGGCTTTCGAAACCAATTGTGGGAGTCCAAAAGAATCAATCACATCTTGGATTTTTTTTATAGAAAGCAATGGTTGAATTTAAAATTAAAAGGCTGGTGTTCAGATCACCCATGAAAAATATGTGGTCACAGCATGGCAGAAATCGTGACAAATGTTCACTTAAAACATCTAGAGTAGCGTTTAAATTGGAGATCGATAGGTTATGCCTGTACCGGACGGGGCACAAAGACTGGAAATAGGCACGTTGGTTGCCGCGTAGCGCTCAGAGAATCGACGTCGCGAATTCCGTAGTGAAGATCCAGTAGAAGAAGAAGAAGGTAGCAGGGAGAGATTCCTCTCAGGCAGTCGAGTAGGGTAGCGGGTCTCAAGTAAAACACGGTAAAGTCGGTAGTACTGAGAATATAATTGGTAGGAAGTATGAGTATATTTCGCAATCAGGGGACCCTCTATATTAATGATCCGTCGGTCATCACAAGCGCCCATTACCCGCGAAATAACACAACTTTCGAGGTTTTGAGCGCTGCTTAACCCGGCGGGGCCCCCGACCTACTCCGAAACATCGCTGCGCAAGTCACATTTCCATTGCGGTCGCAAACGCAATCGGAGTCAAACAAGCATACATTTTACATATAAACATTTTACATATTATTCCAAAATATAGCAAACATATAGAAACAGATCAAACGAATTATAACAAAATAGCAGAGTTTACATGACAAATTATAAGTTTATACAATTTAATATACAGATCTACACATCAATGTCTTTTTCTATTATACCACATACACACACACAAGGGTGACGGTACACGTCCGATACAATGCCGATAACTATAACTACGAGTACACCATTTATTTTAAGTTTCATCCAGAAGTACTCAACATCACGATCACATGATGCTAATAATATCGTCGCGTTTAAATACTCTTATAAAGAAGCCCACACCACCACCTCTAGTGTGCCTACGGGTTTGAAGAAAGGAGTAGCCTGGTATCATAAAGCCAGCAGCATCAGACGTTGGCGACAACCAGGTTTCATTGAGACAGAGCACGTCTAACATATATCGTCGTGGGAGAGCACAAGTGGTAACTCACCAATTGCAGTATTGAGGAACTGAACATTCCACTACGCGACAGTGAACCTATCCCTCGCCGCATGCGAGGCACCTCTAAAACCTGAATGATCCATTTTATCATTACTATGCATTTGACTGCTATCATGCAGTCATAATTAATGGATACCATGTGACGACTGATTGCAAATTGATACGCTGGGCATTCAGTTGAACCATTAAGGTGATCATGTGGTTTGAATGAAACAGTTGTATGGGTTTGAATGAAACAAAGTAATTATGATGTGATAGGAAAATTTGTCACTTTGTCCTCTCTGCCTACTCCAACATGGAAACAGTGTTAGGATATTATGTATGTATATCCCCAATTTCTTTTTTTTTCAAATTTATTCATTTAATAATTTTTTGTTGTTCATTTTTATTTTTTTCAGCACAAATTTCCAGAGCAATCATAGAATACTTGAGCAGACATTTATGTCAATTGAGGAGATTACTTTAACAAATCGTTCATAAGCCTACCAAACTTGTCTATTTTTTTTTTTAATTTCTTTATTGTGATTTAGTATTATACTAAACTTTCCCATTCATTAAAGCTTTAATTTCAAGTTATGTTTATAATTAAAAGTTACTACTTGCGACCTAACTCATTTAGAAAACGTATGGAAAACGAAACTAATGTTTCGAAGTAGTCCGATTGAGAGTGAGACAAACTTCTTTTGTATCTTGAATTTGAGGAAAAATAAACATTTCACACAATCTTTTTACATTTGTAGTAGATGGAAAAGATTTCTTGAGGCAATAATCCGGCAACATTTGCGCAATGAAATTGTAATATGTACATTACAAAAATGGGTAGAAAATGTGTTTTTACTTTTCAGTATGACCCTTTAAAAACTTTTGTTAGATTAGTCACTGTCCTTAATGGTGACATTTTCCTCATTTATTGTGTTTATGCATTGCTTGCAGCTGTGCTAGTTGTCAAAATATATGCTAAGTTGTCAAATTGAAAATTCTTACTTACTTAAAAATTACATTCAGATATTTTTGTATATTGATGAATATTTTTGTTGCTGGAACTCGATACATTGAAAACTTTTGTTAAATTAGTATAAACTCACCTTAATGTTGATATTTTCTCATTGCGCTTGCGCGATTGCGCATTGTTTGCAACATGCGGAGTTGTCAACTTGTCAAAATATTTTCCGAGTTGTCAAACGCGGAAGCCGAATAGAAAATTGTAGTTCGTTTAAAAATCCATTCAGTTGTATTTTTCACGTGCAATAAGATCTTTTTCAACAATTTTCACAATGGCTTTGTTCAGAAATGCAACACAGCTCCGTAGAGCACTCAGCTTGAACAATTTGTACGTGGTCCCAACTGCGTCATATCATGCTAACGTAAGTTTATTCTATTTTATTATAAATTAACGTTTTACAAGATTCATGTGTGTTTTATATATATATATATATATAAATGTTGTCTAATGCTTCTTCATTTATTGCATAATCTAGACAATTCTCATAAATTATTCAATATTTTTTTAAGGGCTCCGAGATTTTTGTAAAATTATATAATAATAATATTAAATTATATTCATTTTCAGTTTTACTAATAATGTGATTATATGTGGGAAAACATGTTGAGAATTAATTTATATTAAAGGACATTCTCTCTATATTTTCGAGTCCTCATAAACACCTATTGATTTCAAAATAAGTGCTGCGTATTCGCGTCAAGGCCATATTATTGTGTTATACTCCAAATTGTTTCGTATTTATCGTCTTGTGATTATATTCTCCCAATTTTCAGAAATCACGTGCCAAAATTGATCATGGTTTATAAACGTGTTGAAAATATTTTTATTTTCAGCTAGCATACAATGGTATCTGGTCACCTGCAACCAGGCTTATCGAATCTGAATGACAGGAGAGAAAAAATAGTCCATGCGATCAGCTGGGACAGTTTTATTAGTTTCAAACATTCTACATTTCCGTAACTCTTCCCTAATATTGTTACATTTTATCTGACATATTTGCACATAAGACTTTAAAACTATTAAATATATATATTTGGTGCCTGTTTTTTAGAATAATATCCAACTGGCCAATTAGGGACCAGATACTGTTATACAATTATAAATAAGCTTTAACATTCGCAGACTTGTCTAGTTATAATTTGATTTCAATTATGTCAATTTCAATTGAGAAGTCCTCAGATGGGTGTTTTTCATATTACTGTTAGCAGTTAAACTCCGATGTATGACATAGATGAAATCTACCATTTATGATACATACTCGGTGAGATTTGCTGTCTGTTAACTGGCCTGTGAAATGAGACTTAAGCTTAGAAATATGACAGAATATTACATTTTTTAAATAAAATAAAATATTGATAAAACATGCACTTTTGCTTAGTAATTTAATATTATTAAATCACAGAATGGAAAAAAATGTATACAAAAAATGGAAAAACTCACTGACTAATTCCAGTGTGAGATATGCATTAGTTCCAACGCATCACCTTTGATATTATCTTCCTAACAAAGCTGCACTTTTCCATTCTCACTCATATTTAAAATAAATATATTTTTGGAACTCGTGTTTCTTATATTCTCTAAAAATGGCTAGTTCATTATTTTTTTGTAGTTTCATGTAGATGGAATGTTTGGAAGCCAGACAAATAGAAATGTCAAAAGAATATTAACATTCGCAAATAAAGTCTTTGTTGATAGTAAGTACAAAGTATTTCAGAAATATTTTATTTTTATAGGTTCTAGAGCATTATGAAAATCCACGTAATGTAGGATCACTCGACAAGAAAGACAAAAATGTTGGAACCGGATTAGTTGGGGCTCCTGCCTGTGGAGATGTCATGAAGCTGCAGATTAAAGTTGATGAAAATGGAAAAATCATCGATGCCAAATTTAAGACTTTTGGATGCGGATCAGCTATCGCTTCAAGTTCTTTGGCCACAGAATGGGTGAAGGGAAAGACAGTTGATGAAGCTCTCAAACTGAGGAACACAGATATTGCCAAAGAACTTTCCCTTCCTCCGGTCAAGTTGCATTGTTCAAGTAAGCTTTTTCAGCATTTCAGTTAATTATTTTGTAGCTATAGAGACATATCCATTTACTTCAAATGAAATAATGATATTCTTGTTAAATTGCTGGAACTCGATACATTGAAAACTTTTGTTAAATTAGTATAAAATCACCTTAATGTTGATATTTTATTCATACGAAATAATAATATTATTCATACGAAATAATAATATTCATATGAAATGTAAATTATTGACTTCTTCGTTTAAAGCCAAAGACCAAAAATACCGTAAGACCAAAACACTATGCATTCTCTCTTTTTTGTATGGTACCCTTTATCAGATCCGAATTTGTGCTTCGGACATTTTGACGAATATGACCAAGAGACATTATTGTCTTCGACCCTAGTAATTGAGCGATCGGGTTTAGAACAGAAATAACCATTTGTTATTGGTTAAACTACCGCACGTGAAGAGATAATAACATTCGCCCTTGTACTTGACGCATGCGAGTATTATTAGCTGATTTTTTTTCCAGACTGGCCTTTTTTTTCGAGTACCATCAGAAATCAAACTCGAAACCCCCGGGTGTAATTTAATCATCTTACCAAATAAGCCACAGAGGCCGGAAAATGATTAATTTATTCCTATGATTTGTGTTTATGACAAATACAAGAGAAATAAAGTAAAAATTGATTCAGTCAACTACTACAATGCTAAAAATTTTGTATTTTGGACAATGAATTCTTGTTAGTAATTTTTTGGAGAATTAAATGAGAATAAGTGGGACATATACATAGTCCTGCCATAAATACTGTTACACAAATTCAAACACTCATAAAATCTAAACAATAGCAGGTAGAAACCTAAAACCTTTTTTTTATGTAATTCTCCATCCCTTGTGGTATTGCTATAATCAGTTAGTCACTGAACGTTGACCAGTAAACATGGAGTGGGGCGGTAAAGAAAACCGTATCACATAAACACTGGACTACAAATTGTGGTCAGTGATGGAGAACATGGCCTGTGGCAGACGACATCCAAATTTGGAGAGTCTGAAACAATCATTGAAGAAAGCAGTGGCCAATTTTCCAATGGACATCGTGCGTACTGTCATTGACGATTGGCCGTCACATTTCAAAGCCTGCGTGAAGGCAAGGAGAGGACATTTTAAAAAAGATGGTACACAATGTTTTCACAAGATGGTACACAATGTTTTCTTACACAAGATGGTACACAATGACATTTTGAAAAAGATGGTACACAAAGAGGTACACAATGTTTTCATTTAAGATGATATGTGTGTAAGTCTAACAATATAATAAATCATTTGTAAGATGCACTGTTTTTTTATAATAATTCAAACACTTTGTAACAGAATTAATGGCAAGACTAGGTAGTGTGCGGAGCATAAAGGAAACAAAGATGTTACTCATACATCTTAAATTTTGTAAAATAAGACCAGTTGAAAGAATTTAAATATTTTGGTGGTTAATCATAATTAACTCATTGGTAACTACAAAGGAGAATTGTGTTGTCAAAATTTAGAGCAGCAAAGTGTATTGCATGTATCAACACAGAATTATCAATAAAACTTATAAAATGGTTTAATGTGTCTGTCTGTAGATAGAGCTGTGTACAAGTTGGATAGTCAAAAAAATTCGTTTGAATTTGTTTCTGTAGCTTATTAAAACTGCTTTAAATAAATCCCGATAGTGCTGTCGAGTGAATTTAGATGTAAACAAATAAAAAATCATAATGTTAGCACCAATCAAGTGTTGAGTTTTTTCAATTTTATTGACCGATCACATACTAAAAATTAAAAAATTTAGAAAATACAACGGATTTGGCAAATCGTACAAATTCACAGCCATTTTATGTACATGAATATGTTGTCTTTTCATTCTAGAAATTTTATTGAGTATTAAGTTTATTTATATATTTTTTTTAATTAATTTCAGTGCTTGCAGAAGATGCCATAAAAGCCGCTTTATCAGATTACAGGATCAAACAGAAGAAAACTGAGTAAAAATATAGTAGGGTATAAAAAAATACATGTATATAGGCTGAATTTTATTGTTATGTAGGTATATATGAAAACTACTATTTTATTTTGTATAAGAAAAATATTTTTCCAGTCGTATCAATCCTTTTTTGCATTGTTTATTTATTTTATTAGCATAGAATGGACAAAAATGAGTAAAAATACTATTTGTTGCATGACTAAAACAACTAAGTATCTTATTTACTATATGTACACTCGGAGTTTTTCTCAACAGATCTGACGATATGCAATAAAAGCTTCTAGGAAATGCAATCAATTGTAGTTAAAAGTTTTTGTTTTATTTTCACTTTCTGAAATTCAAATAATAGATTGTCTAGAAAGTAATTTTGTATTTTTAGGCCAAATTCAATTACAAAATTGCACCAAATGCTCATGGAGTGATTTTCCATATTCTCAGTAATCCTGTATTATAGAATGTTGGTTATTCTCGATCAGTCTTTTTATTTGGTCATCATCAATGGTTTTTTTTTTTTAACGTGGCGAGTTTATTTCCATGTGGCAATCTCTTCCAACCAACCAGAAATATGTTTTTATAGGCCCTAAGTGTTAACCAGATTGGAATCCTATTTAAAAAAATCTGGGTTCCAGCGGGGATCGAACCTGCAACCTCCGGATTGGCAGACAAGTGTTGACTTAATGGTTATCGACCTTCCAGAATGGACACCATCTTTGAGTGTCGTATCACCATTATGGATATTTTTAAACCACACTAGATCACTTACTGCATCATCACTATACCTATCTTTTTTTGGATTATGTTGTATTTTTTCCTTTGCGGTAAAAAAGCATCAATCCCGGAAAAAAATCTCATTTGTTTCATCTTCAAAATAATTATACTTGTACATTACCTTTCATAATTATATTTAATCAGCATGTTGGGAATGAATTTAGCAATAAAAATTCCGTACTAATGACCATCTACGAAACTACTTTCTGGAAAGCTAAATACATAGAGCAGTAGTCCCCAAACTAGGGTCCGTGAACTCTTTCAGATTTTATATCAGGTGTACAAATAAGCCGCCACCATTTGACAAAAGTTGGCTAGGGTCTGTGAACTCTTTCAGATTTTATATCAGGTGTACAAATAAGCCGCCACCGTTTGACAAAAGTTGGCGTCACCAGTAAGTTATGGTTAAAATTGTCGTAAGATTGGACATCTGTCCACAACATAACCTTGAAATATTAGTGAATTTTTATCAGTATAATACCCTAATTTGTAAATTGCTAACTCCATAAATACAAACTTTACAGGGCGGCAATAAAACTGCATAACTATTCTAAATTAAGTCTTATTAGTATTTTTTTGTACTTAAATATCAAGACGACCAAGAGATACACTCCGAGTAAAAAAAAGTTAAATATCATTATGATTTTATCGATAATTATTGCAGTTAGTAATTTTGCGAGGGTAAATATTTAAAAATTGTTGTTATTATTGTAGGAGCTAGCAAAATTGCACATTAATATTAGTTTTTACTGTGGAGGTCTCCTAATAATGAAAAACCAATAATTTGAAGTATGTTGTTTGGATATAAACAATGCAAGAGTGATGATAAAATACACAAATCAAACAATATAAAACAAGTTGAATAAAATAAAAATTACAACTAGAAAATTATTACTCATAGAGTCAAAAATAAAGTTTAGTGATTGATGTAGCTATTTCAGTTTTCATTGTTTGAATAATTTTACATGAAAATTCAAATTTAGATCACATGTTTGTGAAATGAAGTAGACAAGAAAGGTGTTGTAATATCTCTTGTTGTGCACCATTCGGTTTTATAAAAATTATAAAATCTGATTTTGCCCTCCATTCAGGCAACAAGTAATTCTTGGAAGTTCTTTTTCGGCAGAAATGGGACTCCATTTTTGGAACTCATTAAAAAAGTTAGTAGGATTCTCATTAGCTACCACAAATCATGCACAGACGTACGACCGTTTTTAAACTCGCGACACCACTTGTACACACGTACGATTCATAGCTTTATCACCATATGCAGTTTTCACCCCATTATAAACCTCAACCGGAGGGTTTCCCTTCCAAACGAGATAACGGATGACGCCGTGTATTTCGCACTTGGCGGGAGATTGGATTGACATTTTTCACGAAACGTGTTGTCGCGTCGACACTTCTCAACGTACTGACCTCGAACCGGTCTCGTTGCGGAGGGGAAGGGTCAGGCTACACGGAAGTGTAGCCAACATGTCGAAAATAAAATCCATCCGGTCGTGAGAGCCTCAGTACACTTACTTTCTGGATACGCCTCGTATTATTGTGAACCGTGTCAGGTTGTGTTTCTATAATTACTTTTGATAAATCTTCTAACCGAGTAGTATCCGTATTTATATAATATTCTGTGATTTCTAGATTATCACTATCAACGACTAAAATTGGCTATTCCATGAAAACATTTGGACTTTCTTGAAAACCATCACTCATACGATTTTCTTCATCACTTTTACAATTTTCTTGGTTACTCCTACGATTTTCTGTCACTAATCCAACCATAAATATTATTCTGCTATTCATCTATAAAAATAGACAATACTTATAAAAGTACTTGAATGCTTCAAATATTCATATTAATTTAAATAAACACGATTTTGTTTAAGTCCATCCAGTAATATATAAAATGCAAAGTTGATTTTACACTTGTTGAAAAATTTCTAACACCCTTAGATGTATAAAATGAGATATTGAGTCATAAATAAGGGGAAAAAACTTGTAATTATCTTAACAAAATAGTGTTCATACTTATATTCATAGTAAATAATGCATTTTTTTCAAAATATCGTAACCGAACTCACCTTTTAAATTAAATATTTTGACAGCTACCACAATGTCACTTGATTCTAACAGATTCACATACAAAATGGTGGAGTTACACATTTTGCAGTGTTAAAATTGGTAGCATAGGAGTTATCAATTTTTCTTGAGGCGTTTTTCTAGGCACTTTTAATAGTTTTGGACATGTCAAATTTTTAAAGCATGTGTATTTGAATGTTCAGAACAAAATGCAATTGATGTCATTTTTTGACAAAAGTGGAGTTAGCAAATTTACAAATTAGGGTAGCGATATTCTTTAGTGTGCGAAAATGTCAAGTTTTGAGCCGAATAAGCGTCATTTGCGGGAACTTTTGATTTACTTCTTCAATTTGAAGAAATCTGCAGCTGAGGCGCATCGATTGCTTGTAGAAGCATATGGTGAGGCTGCCTTAAGTGAGAGAAGTTGTCATGAGTGGTTTCAAAAGTTTAAGAACGGTGAATTTGACACCGAAGACAAAGAACGTAGCGGAAGTCCGAAAGTGTAGGAAGACGCAGAATTGGAAGTATTATTGGATCAAGATTCGTGACAAACGCAAGAAGAACTTGCACTTACATTAGGAGTGACTCAACAAGCAATTTCACATCGGTTGAAATCATTGGGAATGATTCAAAAACAAGGAAATTGGGTTCCATATGAACTGACACCGAGAAACGTTGAATGCCGATTTTCCACATGTGAAATGCTGCTTGCCAGGCATAAACGAAAGGGTTTTCTGCACCGTATAGTCACTGGTGATGAAAAATGGATCCACTATGATAATCCAAAAAGGAAGAAATCATGGGGATCCCCTGGCCATGCTTCAACATCTACGGCTAAGCCAAATATTCATGGAAAAAAACTCTTGTGTATTTGGTGGGATCAGCTTGGTGTCGTGTATTATGAGTTATTCAAACCGAACGAAACCATTGCTGGGGCTGTCTACCGAACACAATTGATAAGATTGAGTCGAGAACTCCAGGAAAAGCGCGTCCACTACTACTCCAGACACAATAAAATTATTCTCCTGCATGATAATGCTCATCCACATGTTGCGGCGCCGGTCAAAACCTATTTGGAAATACTCAATTGGGAAGTTTTACCCCACCCGCCGTATTCACCAGACATTGCTCCTTCTGATTTCAACTTGTTTCGATCGATGACGCATGACCTGTCTGAGCAGCACTTCACATCATATGAAGATACCAAAAATTGGGTCGATTAGTGGATAGCCTCAAAATATGAAGCATTCTTCTGACGCAATATTCGTATGCTGCCAGAAAGATGGGAAAAAGTAGTGGCAAGCGATGGGCAATACTTCGAATAAAACATGACGTTCCGTTCTTTCACAATAAATGCCCAATTTTGGATAAAAAACGGCGGAAACTTATTTGTACACCTAATAATTATACTAGAAAATGTCTTCTTAACGCTCGCAACAAGCTGACTGGCGGCCTGCTCTTTACAACTAAACAATGCTTTCAAATGGTTGTTGGTGGTACATACCTATCAGCAAACAAGCTAGCTATGCATCATCAGCAGACAGAGGGCGGCGAGTGAGACACCTGCTTAGGGTAGCAGGCATGGTGGTCAAGCGGCAGACTGGTAGTTTAGTTGCTACTTGTTAATCAGTTGAACACGACACTCCGCATTGTGCATGGCAAAAGTATTCATTGTACTCGTTGCTGTGTCTCATAGTCAAGGATCCCCTCGCCATTCCAACGGAAAACGAAGCTGTGCTGTGGAATTTTTCTTCTCTTTAAGTGAGTGAGCCGTTGTACACCAGCAAACTCACCGGCCACACCGCTGTACTGGATCTGATGGCACACCGAAGTGAGACGATTGAAGCACACTGGCATATATTTTCCCTTTTTTTTTAAATAATAAATAAGACCGAAGTCATAGGTATTCTTATACCCCCGAATACTAGGTAGAAAAAATACCTGTCATGAGGGGAGTAGCACAGCACGGGGTTCGAACCGGCAACCTTCCACATGGAAGTCCAGTGCGTTACGGTATGGCTATGCACCTTAGCAGAAAGTGTACCTGCTACGATACATTTTTTTAAGAAATATGAATATTTAATCGTAATGGACCGTTGGTTAAAGATACAGAAGTTAAATCAGTGGGGACATCAAAGAACATACCTTTTGTTCTAAAAGTATCATAAATATTCTGACGAATACTTAGCATTTGGTTTCACAATATAAATGTGAATTATGAATAGAAACCACAATTTATGTTATATTACGAAGTTTTATCAAATGAATTAATGAAACCAGCTAAACTCCAGCGGCCCTTAGAGACCAAGCACAGATAACTACTATAGTTAATATAAACCAAGATTTTTTTTTAAAATAAATTTTGTCGAAGTATAGCAGCTACAAGTAACTTTAAATTTATTTTAGTCGAGACTAGTAAGCAACTATAGCAGCAAGGAAAATGTACTTTCTTTTTATCAATTATCTCGACTCATTGGTAAAAGTGGAAAACATTATACTATCACCGAAGAAGTAATATTACCTGCAGTTAAATTGATGATTCCATCAATTATATGTTGGGAGAAAAAACTGCCAAGGATTTAAAATTAGATTTTATTATCAAATAATACAATCAAGAATAGGATCATCAATATATCACAAAATATGAAAAACCAGCTGATCTCAAAAATGAACGCAAGTAACTTCTATTCACAAAATCACTGACATCCATCCAATGATGCCAACTTACTTTTATACATTCAATATGAACTTGAATTGAAAAGAAATGAAGATTTTTTATTTTATACTTATCTTCCTACTCATACTATAGGCGTAGCCATATTTGGCTGAATCCTTCGCATGATGCTGCTTTTTGAAATAAAACAATATAAATTTATTGCAAAAATTATCTTAATTTTTTACGATATATAAAATAAAAAAAGTGTAATCTTATATTTGTTTTATTTTTTCAATTCAATTAACAAAGTAAACATTTACAGTTAATTTAACTGAGGGTCCGTAGCAATTGAGCCAGATACCAAGGGGTCCGCCATTGAAAAAGTTTGGGAACCACTGATTAAGAGGATACTGATGTAAAAAATTGACTTTTTCCTTTTAAGAATATCTAAAATTAAATATTCTACAAAATTGTTGCAAAACATATTTTGAAATATAACAATATAAAATGCAGCATTACAGGTTATCTCTTTCAGAATTTGATCCATTTGGTCACGCTATAGTTTTCTAAGTCTTTCCAAACATCTCGTACCTTCTATACTAGGTGTATAGATTATTTTTGTAAATCTTTCATCATTCATTCTTTCTACGTGGCCAAACTATGTTATGTTTTTTTCTTCATCCTCTCAACCTGAATTCTTGCCCAATTCTTTACTTTTTATGTCTTAGATTGTTTTTTCACACATTATCGCAACACCCTTGAAGCAAACACATTTTTAAAACTAAACTTTTCGTATCATCGATCACCAATTATTTTCAATAGTAGATATTATTAAACCTATTTGGCAACGGCAACAAGAAAAACATATGCAGAAAACGGAGGGGTAAACTAAATTCATCAATATTCTTTCATGTGCTATTTTTTTCTTTATATTAGAGTAGGCACATCACTTGTGGCTTGTCTGTATAAGTGTGCAATTACTACCGTATACGGAATTAATAATTCTCTCATGGAAAATAAGTTTTTAAGAATTATTTACTCGTAAATCTCAATACAACCATAAATCTAGCATATGCGAGTATTATTACTAAATTATCTCTTTTGACCATACTGGGACCCTTTTATTTTAGGGTCCATTGGAAATTGAACCAAAAATCTCCATGTGGGAGACAAGCGTTTTTCTATTGTCACGTTAAGAAATAAACATCACAAATTACTAGTGTTGTGGCATTGATTCAGATCAAAAACCATCTGGACAAGTTCATTCACACAAACCTACAAGTACTATTTTAATGGTGTTTTGTTTAGTTTGCTTATTCTTTTAATTATAGAGGTCTGCGAACTTGTGCCATTTTTTTATGAAAATGGGTGATGTTAGATTTTTTGCATTATAATTATAAATGAAATAAAAAAAATCTATCATTTATAAAAAAAATATTCATAATTTTTTTTAAATTAAATAATTCAGTTTCTTTGGAGAAGTTCCGTGAACTATAAATATTTGACTATAATATTATATTTCTGTGAACAATGGGAATTTTTAAATTATGAAAAATTCTTGTGATACAATTTTTTTTCTGCGATTTAGTAATAAGAATGTATATACAAAAATTAAAGTATTGGGAGTACAAATTAGTTCGGTCCGTTTCCAAAAGATGGGTCTGGCTGTTATGAATGGTTCATAGTGACAGCCGATTTTGGCGGTTTCAGAGAGGTTAGACATCTGCCAATAATATTCAGTTTATATCGCTTTGAGTTTCATGCAAAAACCTTGTTATGTAGTGTTGAAAATGTTGAAAGGCGATTTTTCACTTGCGAAAGAAAAGGTTTTTTGCATCGGATTGTAACTGGAGATGAGAAGTGGATATTCTACAACCCCAAGAAGAAAAAATACTACGCTTAGCCCGGTCAATCGTTGCCATCGACCTTAACATCAACACCAAAACTGAACATACATGGTTCGAAGATCATGCTCTGTATCTGGTGGGACCAAAGGGGTGTTGTTTACTATGAGGTGTTGAAACCTGGCGATTCCATTACGGGCGATCGGTATCGGCTACAATTAATTCGTTTGACCGTGCATTGCGAGAAAAACGTCCGGAATACGAGCAAAGACATGATAAAGTTATTCTTCATGACAACGCTCGGCCTCATGTCGCAAAAGTCGTAAAAAAATATTTGGAAACGCTCAAATGGGATGTTTTACCGCACCCGCCGTATTCCCTGGACATAGCTCCTTCTGATTATTGGTTGTTCCGAAGGATGCAGCACGATTTGGCAGGTCACCGGTTCACTTCTTTCGTAGAAACCGAAAATTGGCTCCAAACTTGGATCACCTCAAAAGACGAGTCATTTTTTCGAGATGGAATTCGAAAATTGCCTGAGAGATGGGAAAAAGTAGTAGCCAGCGATGGACAATACTTTAATTGATCTGTTCATTCATTTTGTTTAGAAATAAAGGCATTTTTGAACACAAAAAAAAGGACCGAACTAATTTGTACATCCAATATGTACATTAAAATAAAATACAGCAAAAAAAATCACAGGCCTGTGATATATTTCTTGGCTTATTCTTTACTTTTTCTTTGTGAACATAATGATAAGTATACTTAGGGAATAAATTAATTAATATGGTAATATAAAAATATGGTGTTAGAAATTGTTCAATTAATATTAAATTTGTATTCGATACAAAGAGAAATAAAACTAAATTGTAGAAATAAATTGCATTATTGTTGTTTATTACAGAAATTAGTAATAATCTAAGGAATAAGTCCTAGTTTTTGTAGACAAAGTTGTGCTGCATCAGCTTTAGCCTGTTTTTTGTTTGCACTGGCCACATTTGGTTGGTATTCCACGCCATTCACAGTCACCTGAAACAAATAATTACAATGAAGTAGTTAGCGACACTGGGGAATCACCTCAATACGGTATTTCCTCTCTGCGCAATGTCAGTCTTAAGTTCATATTCATATTTAATAACTGCATTTCTTATTCTATCATACACCACATATTCTTTTTATAGCATACATTTCCACTGCATTTACTTGGCTTCTATTTTTCCACTCTACTAAACTCAATGAGACCTTTATACCAAATCAAATTAATATTTGATGTTTGTTTGCTTGAAGAATTCAATAAATGACAGATAGAGTTAATATTACTGCCATCTATGTCATTTAATTATCGAACAGTCCTTTTACAAAAGAGGTATTTAAAAAACAGCAATGTATGTCAAAACACAAAACCGATAAAACAATTTGATAATATTGTTTATTCAAGAAAATAAGAAATGTATAAAAAAAAATTGTAAAATAATCTGTATAAACAAGCTCTATTCACAGATTAATGAAATACTTACCTTAAACAAAAAGTTTTTTTTGTGATCTGGACCACATTCGAAGCACAACGTGTAGGAAGGCACACCGAGCTTTCTTTTAGAGCAGTATTCCCCGAGCAACGAGACTGGATGTTTTCCTGCCAACGTCTTGACTGTAGGGACTCTTCTCCGCGCATTTATACGTTGTTTTGTCTGAGAATTAAAAGGTAAAACAAGCTACTAAGTGACAAAATAGGTAACAATAAATATTAGTAATGGTTAATGTTACTCAATTGGGATATTATTTTTAGGTTCGAGTTTTATATTGTAATTTTAATACAATAATTGCAAGATTATCTTAAAACTATTTCTTGATATCCAAGCTCATACTCGTACAAAACAAGGGTCAGCAAGTTTAACATAATTTCTGCCATGAAATAAAATAAAGAGGTATGTTCGAGATCTCATTTCACACAAAAAGTTATTTTTTTTAAACATTCGTGTTTCTAAAGTCTCAGAGTTTTTTATACTTGTTATAAAGAATAAATATGTCTGAAGACATACTATAGATATTCTTAAACTAGACAGAAAAATATTCATGTTATTTGAGAAGAGAACAGCAAGGGTTTCTAACTGGTGAGCATGTTAATGACCAGATCTTTATTATTTATTTATAAAATAGGAAATTTCACCCTTCTACCCCCGAAACCCCATTTTTTATGTGCTGCATTTTCAAGTCCACAATGCTGATCTCCACGATAGATTGTGCAATTAAACTATTTTTTTACAACAATAAAACGGTTAAAATACATTTTTAAAATGTATACAGATTTCTTTATAAAAATACATTGTTTTTCATGAAGTTATTACCTAATAAAATATCTTGGACTGAAAGTTAGTAAAAAATAAGCTCTTCATGTTATTTTTAAATAAGGTTTGAAACTTATATTAGGTCCTTACATATGAAATTGACGTTTTGCCGTACTGGCAACTTTGATCTCAAATATCTTCTCTTTGGTTAGGAATTCCAAATTAAAATTTATACAGCTATTTACTCAAGTATTTGTGTTTCGAAAATTATAATTCATTTGTTTTTTCCTCAATTGTTTTTTTTCTTTGCGTCACTCAGTTTACAAAATGGAAAACTTGAAATATCGCGTTATTTACGAGTACGAGTTCCACCGTGGCACCAGTGCTGCAGAAACGGCTCGAAGGATTAATGATGTGTATGGCGACGGTGCCGCAAAAGAAAACACAGTGCGTTTTTGGTTCCAACGTTTTCGTTCTGGAAATTTCGACCTGCAGAAAAAGCCCCGTGGACGGCCGGAGACCAAAGTTGATAATGAAGAATTGAAGGCTATTGTGGAAGCGGATCCATCGCAAACCACGTCCGAGTTAGCTGCAGGCTGCGGTGTTAGTGATAAAACTGTTTTAATCCACTTGAAGCAAATTGGGAAGGTGAAAAAGCTTGAAAGGTGGGTACCTCACGAATTGAGTGAAGCAAATCAACAAACGCGCGTTGACTGCTGCGTTGCATTACTCAACCGGCACAATAATGAAGGGATTTTGAATCGAATCATTACCTGTGATGAAAAGTGGATCCTGTATGATAATCGGAAGCGCTCATCGCAATGGCTGAACCCTGCCGAACCAGCCAAACCATGCCCCAAGCGAAAATTGACTCCAAAAAAGTTACTTGTGAGCGTTTGGTGGACTAGTGCTGGTGTCGTTCACTACAGCTTTCTTAAATCTGGCCAGACGATTACGGCAGATGTCTATTGTCAGCAACTGCAAACCATGATGGAAAAGCTAGCTGTTAAACAACCGAGCTGGTTAATCGCTCTAGGCCACTGCTGCTTCATGATAACGCTAGACCACACACTGCACAACAGACGGCTACCAAATTAGAAGAGCTTCAATTGGAATGTCTAAGACATCCACCGTACTCTCCGGACCTTGCCCCAACAGATTACTATTTTTTTCGAAATTTGGATAACTTCTTGCAAGGGAAAAAATTCAACTCCGATGGGGCAGTCCAAACCGACTTCAAAGATTTTATTGATTCCCGTCCGAATGGTTTTTTTAGTAAAGGGATCGATGAACTACCTATGAGATGGCAAAAGTGCATAGATAGCAATGGTACATACTTTGATTAAATAAATATATTATATTAAAAAAAAATCAACTTTATGTTCCTCCCAAACAAAACGCCAATTTCATATGTAAGGACCTAATATAATAGTATAAATCATAAAAAAATGCGAAAAAATATATAAAAACCTCTTCTTTCGCAACAAGTCCCTTTGTATCCAGTTTAACTTCCAGTAAGAGAGGTGTGAGAGATCCATTCTTCTCCTTTCCAAGTCCTTCTCCAGGTTTCCATCCCATTTTTTGCAGAAGATGCATTCCCATGCCACCAGAAACTGGTGCTGCAGTCTGCAGCTGATCCTAAACCAATCAAAAGCTAATCAGTATGGATTACTATAATATTTCACAAATAACACAAATATCCTTAATTATCTAAGTGTCTGATCTGCAATCTGAGTATAATATATATATTTTTAAGATAATGCAATTGATCGCTTTATTTCCTAAAAAAAAAACCTAATTTTGGTTAGCATAACAAATCAGGCACTCGTGTAAAAAGAATTCTATGTGACACGAATGGAAGTGGCAATAGACTATTCCATAAAACAACATATTTAAAATATTTTATGATGTTAAAATCTATTTTAAAGATTGCTAAATTTATCATACATTTTTACATAACTATAGATACTTCAACTTAAAATGCCAATTTATTGAAAATCCGTTAGCCAAATAAGATGTGTCATGGTAAACTGGCTACTTTTCATATTTTAAATTCCTCCAGGAAATAAAAAAAAAACATTTTCAATAATTCATATTTTGCAAAACATACATATGGAATAAGATTAAGTTCTTCCCGAGTACAGTTAATAGAATTTATAATACACTTGTGTTGGTTAAAAAATAAATATTGAATATCATTTTCACATGTATGTTGGATAGGTGTTCTAAAAAGCAGAAATTAATAAATAAGATGTACAATATTAATCTTATTTTTACTGATTGTGAAAAGGGTTTGAATGTTCATAGAAAAATACAACATTGTTTGTGGGTTCTTCTTTAATTAAGACATAAAAAAGAGAATAACAAGTTATTAAAATTAACTAGGTATTTATTTGTATAGGTAGGTCCTTAAATTAAAAACTGTAGACTAATTAATGATAAGGATTAATTTTTTAAAGTTGTATTAAGTTGTTTATATTACAATACTTAATTGCTTTAGGCTGATTCAAAGACAATATTTATAGTTTCATAATATAAGAAAGGGTTTCACATGTATATTTAGTTAAAAACCGGGAGGATCCAAAGAAATTTTTGAATCAAATGACATGACACACACACTGTTATGATATTCAAATGTCTGAAACATGCAATATATTTGTAAAACCAATTTGTTTGACACACATATTTGGTCATATTTCTGACAAGTTGAACAACAAAAACATATCCTTTTCCATCCTCTGTTGCCAGCTTTGTCCCTGTGAGAAGGGGATTGTTGGGGCGGAGATTTATTGTTTCGGGACAAAGCTATCGCACCAGAGGTACTCACCTACCAAACGGAGTCGCACCGAAAAGCCTGTCTTCATCACACACGAGATAGTTAATGACGGGTCACCTAATCAAACATTAACCTCGCACTCGCGTTGATAAATCGAGCCTGTCACTGAAATCTTCCTGTAACAAATATTCAGGTGTGCTTTGTTTTTCTGTACGAGACAGATATAAAATCAAAGCAAAATACCTGCATTTTTTTAGTTCGAAGTACGTATAAATGGAAGCGAGATTAATATTAAATTTAATTTATAATTGAAGAAAAAAATCTATGTGGGCGAAAATTCCAAAGCAAAATTAATGAAATTTACAATCTTAATGATCGTAAAATCATACTAAAATTAATCTCTTTTCTATAGACCTTATAAAACTTAATTGTTTAAACAATGAAGATTTTAAGATATAAGAGTTAACATTATTATGATTTTTTAATGAATAGGTATACTGATATGGGTCCATTTTTATAATAAAAATCTATTCAATCGTATAATGGAACTGACTGTAAGGGTATGTATGTTTATTTAACATATTTGTAGAAACTTAATAAAAAAATCATTAGGATACAACTTAAATATAAGAGTTTTTAAATTTTTTCTAAAGGATGTAACCTAAGTGAAAAAAAGCCCGATTTCTAAATTGAAATAAGGTTTTTGATTTCACAAAAACGGTATGAAAAAATGAACAAATATAAAACATTTGAAGCAAGTTCAAAATGTGTAAAATATTAGGTATGTAAGAGTAGAAAAGAACACCTGAATATTTGTTATAGCATTTATCTTGATATGTTGATTTGAAATAAATTTACTTAATTGCTCACAAATAAGTAAAAAAATATCACATCAACAATATTGTACTAATACTAAATTTAATCAAATGTACTAAAACTTTGTTATTAAATACAGTTTTTTTAATTATAACAACATAAACTTCAAACTATTAAAGACCAATTACAGATATTCTATTACGTTGTGCTGAAAACGCATATAGGTATTATATAATCTTTTGTTGGGTGCTCAAAACGCATATAGGTATTATATAATCTTTTGTTGGGTGCTCAAAACGCATATAGGTATTATATAATCTTTTGTTGGGTGCTCAAAACGACCATCACCATCCCCATTCTATAATATACTGAATTTCTTTAGATTTATTCAAAAACAAGTGTGCCTGAAGTAGCATAACGGTACTGTACTGATAAGGTTTGTAAGGGTATGTGACAATCAATTATATCTGCTCTCGCCTCATCACTATCTTTTGAGAATGTTAAATATGGTAATTTTTTTAGCGCCACTGTGATTATAAAATAATTTATTCATCAGTCAATGTGTTAAATGCAAGAAACTATTACCTCTTGAATAACAATGGACATTTTTTCCACCTTCTTCTCAAGGGTATAAGGCTAATTTTGTTATAAATTTTAGATCTTTTTTAAAGAAAAATCTAAACTCCGAAAAAAACATATTTTGAATAAAAAATATACTATTTTGACTATCTTTATAATTTGACATTGCGATCATTATATATGTTTTTGAGGTGAACACATATTTTTTTCATACATGAAAAAGAAACGTGTTCTGAACTTGATGAGATTTTCAAATCGTATAGTAGTGATGTGTGATTTGATTCTATTTTTCAAAATAATAAAAGGGATAATTGATTGTACGAAGTTGATGGAATTGATTGACTTCTGAATTCCTTGGAGAAGTACGAGACTGCGTAATATATTCCGGTGCGAGAGTTTTAGAACTAATTATTACTCGGATTCTCCCATATCTCTTTCTTTTCGTTAACTTAGTTTCTCTCAAACTTTTCGAGATATATGTAAATATTTCGAAGTTTCAATGTGTTTTTTGTTTGTATTGGAGTGGGTTGATTGTACGTATGCATATTTTTATTATTTTCTTAGATAATTTTTTCTTTCTTTTTGTATGTAAGGGCCTTTGATTGCCCAAGCTTTGTTTGACCTGTCTCAGGTTTGTATTTTATGTGTGGTGGGTGGTTATCATGTGTGTACGTACTGCTTCTCGTTATTTTTTAATATGATTCATGTAAATGTTTATAATTTTTGTGACTAGTTTATATTCATGTGCACTCTAAATTCTAATTTGAGTCTTGTAACCTTTTTTAATTGTCGATAAAAGACCGTACAATGTAACAAAATAAAATATAATATGACATGTTTTTAATGCTGACACAAATAAGATGTTGAATTTTTTTTTCAAATTTTCAATTCATTTTTATAGCCAAAATAAAAATGTTAATGAAACTTTTTGATGCACATAATTAGAAAATTTTCAAAATTGCGTATTTTTTCCATTGGGTTTTATGAAGAAAATCAATTTCAATCTGCTTGAACTATCTGCCATACCATACACGTAATCTCTTCCATCAAATCAGCTGATCTTAACTGAGTATTAGTATTCTAATATTTTTTTCTTTTAATATAGTCTAAGAAATTTTCCAAGTGTAAAGACCTTATTTTTATGCAGGTAATTTTTAGTCAATCCTTAAAAAAATTTATAAAAAAATAGTTCAATATACACGAAGCGTTAACAAGGTAAATGTTATTGAACATCTTCCACCATACAAAGCACCATAGTAATCAAATAAAAAACACATTTTACGAATAAATGACATGCAATGATGTTTAGTTTAATTTGCTGGGAGAACACCTGTAATTGGTCTCATTAGGGTCCAGAAGAAATATCCATGGCAATAGTTTAAAAATAATTTCTAAAACATATATAAAAATGATATGCTTAGTCATTATTACATAAAAGATGAGAATTTTGAGTGAAAAATGCTTAAATAAACTACATGTTTTGATCAAAGTATTCAAACAAAATGTAAAGTCAAAAGAGGTTATTTCTACTGGATCCATATTATACGTGTAGAGCTTCCTTTTGTGATGTGAAAGAGATTCCAACTGAAAGAAAGGTTAGCATAAATTCATTCTGAAAAAATGAAGATGTTATTTAATTAATATATATATATACTACCTTGATCAACAATTTTTAGGACCGGCCACCGTGTGGCGCTGTCAGTCACCCGATTGGAATTCTTTTTTTTTTGTTAGGTTACCACATCTATCATTGACACTTCCCTCCGAATTTCAGCATCATAGCTTGACATTTGTAAAAGTTACGCTGTACTGAGTACATTTACCTTTGTGCGTGTTTTAGATTTTTTACAAGTTTGAAAATGGCATCAACGAGTTTGCATTAAATTTTGTGTGAAAAACGGATTTAACGGTCCGCAGACCTTGGAAATGTTGGCGAAGTGTTTTTTGGTGGCACGAACGCTTCAGAAGTGGTCGTGAGTCGGTCGAGGATGACGAACGCAGTGGCAGTCGAAAACTGATGAAAACATTGATAAAATCAAAGAAATGTTGGCCGAAAACCGCAAATTGACCAATAGAGAGCTGGCAGAGGACTTGAACATCGCTTATGGATCCGCTCAAGACATTTTGGTTAGTGATTTGGGCCTCAGAGGTGTCGCTGCAACTGGTGCCGAAAGACCTCAATTTCACGCAAAAAAAGGACCGCGTTGAAATCGCAAAAGACATGATTTCCATGAGTTTTTGACCAAAAACAACACGATTACTATCCAGCAGCCTTCGAATTCCCCTGATCTGGCTCCCTGCGACTTTTTCCTGTTCAACCGACTTAAAAAACCGTTTCGCGGAACGCGTTACAGCACCCGAGAGGATGTCATGAAAAAAATCGAAGACGGCTTTGATGGACATACCGAAAATTGAGTACCAGCGGTGTTTCGAGGATTGGATCAAGCGCTGGCGTAAGTGCGTTGCAGTCGACGGGGAGTATTTTGAAGGGGACCATATCGATTTTTATGAATAAATTTGTATTTTAGATTTTATGAATAAAGTCCTCAAACTTTCTGATCAAGGTAGTATTATATAAACTGCTATCCTAAGAAAGTGTTGAGAACAAAGCATTAATAGAAAAATGTCAAAAATGAATAAATTCTATTGTTACTATATGGTTTTACAGGATTGTATTACTCCTGGCAGACTTATTACCATTTGGAAATTTCATAAAAGTGCAGCAAGGTTTGTATGTAAAAGTTCAAGATTGGAACAAATTTTTTATTATGATCAACAATCGAAATTGGAACAACCGGGTGGAAGACAAGTGTTTGGACCACTTGGGCTTCCTTCATCTTAAAATGTTCATAATAAAATTAAGTAGTTTTTTAAATATTCGAAAAAAAAAAAAAAAATTTCAAATGCATTTTTGTTTATTTTCAATCAATGTTTTATACAAATCATTTAATTTTCTTAGGATAGCAGTACAGTAAACCTTCTTTTATACGCAGGCTTGTTATTTCAAAGATAAAAACCTATTTTCTTAATACATTAAACACTATTTTCACAAGTTTTAAAGTTTATAACAAAACTGCTTAAAACACAAGTTTCTGAATGGCATATGTTAATCATATAGAATATAGTTAATTTAAATATAAATTAATATCATAAAACTCATAAAAAATTGAAAATACCGTCAACAGGTTATCTATGAAAAATTGGGTGTAATTTCAAGCATATTCATGTTTGAGAAAATTAAATATAAAAATTTTTTTTTTAATGTTCTCAGAAAATTAAAAATGTAGTCAGTTGACATTATTGTTAAGATTCTAACAATATTTACAAACGAACAAATTGTTCATATCCCAATGTTTAATAACCAGGATAAAAAATGGTTATCCAGTATCATTAAAAGAAAATGAAAATAGTAACAGATTAGAAAAAAAATGCAAATTCACGTTACATTTATATTTCTTCTATTAGATTACAGTAAATGTCTTGATCCCTATGAGACTCATGATTATTGATTGTCGAAACATTGATTTTAAATAAGGTATTTTAATGTAAAGTAGTATTTTTAATTTATGACCCAATTATTAATATGTAATTCAACAAATCAATTAAACTAATACGAAATTTGTTACAATTGACAATTACGGTAAATCATTTATAAGCAGAAAAAACATGTTATCATTAACATTAGTCATATCAGACAGAAGATATAGTAAATTTGACTTTACAGTTGTGCTATGAAATTTGCCACTGTACTGGGATTAGACTCTCCTCAGCTTTTACATTCATGACAAAGATGTTAAGAATGTGTGAAACTTGAAAGTGCTTAGTGATTGCCATTTGCTAGACCTGATATGTGATTAAAAAAAAAAACAATCTAAAAGGGTGACACAAGTAAATTGACATAAATAGAAAAAACAAGATGTAAATTTTAATTTATATTTGAAAAGATTAAAATTTATAAAACGATTTAGTTTAAAATATACATACAATTTTCCTTGTTGGAGTTGACAAAGAGGACAGAGTATCTTCCCATATCATTCACTCGATTTGTCTAACTACTTTTCTTTCATTCAAAACAACATTAACTTGATCCAATAAAAAACCCAAGGATTATAGTATTATTTTATGACAACTATGTAATGCTATTTTATGACAACTATCAACCCTAGAGTGCTTCAAGAATAAATGTTAAGCAACTATTAAGCGCATATATAACAATTAATTCAGAAAAAAATGGATTGAAAGTAAAGTCCATTCAGAAGTGAATCTGCTAGTCATTGCACTTGGTTCACCTAGATTTTAAGCAAGCACACTAACCACAAAGCCACAGTGCAGACAATCATACTTTTCTTCACTTTTTCTCTACCTCTCTCACTGTGCATTGCAGAGTGCTCTTTTTCATTCTACTCAACATACCAGTATTTTTAAACTACAAAGTACAATATTCCTTAAAATAAATTTCAAACACATTTAATTTGCTCATAGAGCTATTTTTTACTGATGTTTTTGAAATCAAGCTTCACTTCTTACAATTTTAAGGTTTAACAGCAAAACATATAATTATTATAATATTTTTATACATATATAATCAAAACAATACATCTAATTTGAAGTCACGTCACATGAAAGTAAAAAAAAACTAAATCTGGGATTAAATTTTTTGGAGAAAAATGTGTGCTACATAACCAATTCGAATCAAAACGCATACGAGTAATTTTAGCATTGTACATCTTTAAGTAATAGTTGGTTCACACACTTAAATGATATCATAGTAAGAAAACAACTTACCCGCTTGGCCCAAGCTTGGTATCCACTAGCTAACTCTTTGGGTGTTAATATTTGAGCACCTGTGCTACCAGTAAATTGGCCGGGTTCTTGTTTCGATTGAGCCCATTTTGACATCTAAAAAAATTTATCAAGAAAAATTTACCAAAATATCAAATTTAAAGCAAAATGTTTATAAAATTAGATGATTAACCCATGCCATGCACAGTTTGAATTTCTTTTATGTTTCTGAACTGTTATAAAGCGGTGATTGAGGACAAACAAATGAAAAATGTATGTATTTACAAAAAAAAAAATTAAACAATACTGCCCACACATCAATTGACAGTTGAATGTCAAAATTATAAAATATTCACTCATGACCATTATTTGTTCAACACTACAGCAGAATACGAGTATGAATAAAAATAAATGATTTAAATTTTATGATTTAATTACTATAGCATGTGCCTCATTTTTGAAAAAAAAAATAGCGCAAAATCTATTATTATAAATCAAAACTATATAAATTATTACCAATAATAATGTTCTATTTGGGCGAGATCTGTTTGCATATTTTACAGTTTTTTTTTCACTTTGGACAAACTTTAGAGCAATCCAGATAGATCTGGGTAATAGTTAAAAATATCATTTAAATAAACATAAAAAATATAGTTATTTTCTGGAAAATTGAATTAAATTCTGTAAGTATACTGATAGTAATCTATCAGATGCGGCCTTTATTTAGGAAGATTCTCATATTTGCATATACGAGTATGTTAGATCCATATTCAACAATGGTATAACATACACCATAGTGCACATGCCAGGGTAAAAGCAACTTTAAATAAAACCTTTGCAGATCCTTCTGATACACTGGTATTTTTTTATTATAAATTTATGGGTGGTAGTGGGATCAAATTTAACTATAAATATACGGATGGTGGTGGGATCAAATAACTGTATCTCAATGAATCAAATTAACCCAGGTATTTTTTTAATTATAAATATTATATATGTGTGGGATCAAACAACTGTATCTCAATCAACCACACTAACTCAGGTATTTTTTTATTATAATTAGTAACCTGGTTGGTTGGAGGAGATTGCCGCCTGCCAATAAGCCCGCCAGATTGTATTTGCAATAAAAATGTTAAATTTAAAAAAATAACCTTGCAGAAAATTTTTACCCGGTTCACATGAAGTAAAATTTTTTTTAAATATAACAAAAATTTTGGCATTAAGCTTATTTATTTTCATGTTATTTACTTATCAAAAATGATGGATTCAAAAATAAAGAGATCAAGCATACCTCTTTGTTGACTTGATACATTTGACTAATAGCACTGACATCATTGGGATTTTGTTGAAGTTTCCGGATAGCAGTCAACCTCTGAGATACTATAGAGCTGATGTCAATTTGCTAGAAAAATTTGTGTAACAAATAGGATCAGTAATATTTTTTATATTAGTCTTTTTTTCATTTCTGAGTAATACTAAAAAATGCCATTTAGAATAAAATAAAATATATAATAATTAGAAGTTATTTTTTGAGAAATTAAATGAGATTCTGTAAGTATTCTGACAGTGAGCTATTGGATGTTGCCTTTATTAAGGAACATCCTCATATTTGCATATATGTTATATCCACATTCAGTAAGTATACCATGCCAGGGTAAAATCAAATATAAATAAATATGCCAGGATCAAGTACATATAATATAGTCAATTTATCAAGAGAGCTAGTACTTGTTGCGACACATTGCGAGAAGTAATAGAGGGTACAAGCAAAAAAGTGTATACAAATAGTATATCAAAACTTAAACTATTCTTAAATTGAAAATAAAGAGATGGAAGTGCACCAGAGATCAGTTTGTTGGTCGCCGAAATGTTCATGCAGTTTGCAAAGTTTTACTGTGATATTTTTCCCCTTTTTTGTAATGGGTTTTCACAATAATTATGCATTGTGAGTTAATTTAGCATTCTATAAATACTATGTCAATACTTTACAATAATATTTGTAAAAAATTTCGATTGAAAAAGTGTTACATTCAAAATGACACTTCCGTCGGGACACCTTTATTAATTCCATCAATATGTTGCATCAATTACCAGTCTTCCTGTAAATATAAGTAAAAAGTTTCCATAGTATTAACAGATGCTTAACTTGTTTTCTTATTGCAGATCCTTACCTCAACTAACAAATAATCACTTAAAATATGTTTTTTTTAAAACAATTCTCACTAATTCTCTTTTTTCTCTACTGCAAGGAAAATAATTTTGTTTATGAATAGAAATGAGACGACATGACTTCTTAAATAATAAAAAAAGGAAACAATTTACAAATTGTGATTTATTATCTTAACATAAATAATTAAATTACCGCTGTCTGTGTTTCTGAAGGAAATACTTGAGGTCCAGGTGGCACCGCTGGTACAATCGGTGGTTGAACCATTCCAGGCACTGAAAAAACATTATCTATGATGAACATATTTTTGTAGCATAATACTCAAAGAATACATATTACAAATATCAAGCATGGTATTGCTCAATGCTTCAAGGTGATCATGAAGAAACCAAGGTTTTATTTTACCTTTCAAAAATTCAACTGGAAGGACGACCGCCGTGGCCCAGTTGGTTCAACACCTGTCATCCAACCTGGGGATTACAGGTTCAATTCTCGTGACCCCATATTTTTTCACAGCAGGCCTCTTTAAAATCTTTCTGGTTGGTTGGAAGAAATTGCCACATGGCAATATGCCCGCCAGGTTGTACTGTATACAACGAAAGTGTAATACAATGCACATGCAAATAAAAATCAAACAGTTTTCGAAATTAATAAAAAATGACATACAGGCAGTCCTCAATTTTCGTACATATATAATTGGTTCCTGAAAATGTGTACGAAAGTTGACTGTACAAATAGTATTTTTTAAATTTTATTAATTACATGGCTTATTAAAAGAGTAATTCTGTCCAACTGGTGTCATGTTTCATAAGTGTGTTGTCTATTAACCCAAATTATTTTTTTAACGAGTGGTGAATTTTTCGGTATTCCTTTATTATTGAAACCATTGATAAATGATAGAAATAGTATTAGTTTAAAACAAGTTAACGATAATTAATCCAACCTTGTAATAAATTTGTATTTCTTTTTATAGATTTATATAACATGACTGTAGGAAGAAAATAAATATAGTACTTTCAAGCACCATCATGAAAAAAAATACTGAAGTTAATGAATATATAAATGTAGGTCTACAAATAAGAATGCGGCATTTTGTGGGTAAAATACTAAGGGTTCAAAATATTGAGTTGTAAGATTATAAAACTATGTAGCATGTGAGTATAGACAATGTATTTTAATTGTGTTTACCAAGAGGTGGAGGAGGTGGCATGATTGCTGGTAGAGGCATTGTCGCAGGAACTTCTGCAGGCAGTGGTGGGGTGGGTGGGACGGGTGGAGGAGTCTCCGGGGGAGCAGTGATGGCTGGAATGCTAGAAAATGTTCAATTAAATTTTAGCAACTAACAAGACGACAAAGACAACATACATTATATCCAGAGGTTTAAAACATTTTTTTCCTTATCCATAATTATTTTATTGGTAGAACGAGAATCATTTTGATTATGAATCATAATTCACAGCAACTGAAATTAAGAATCATTTTCAAAAAAATTCAAACATTTTTCAGTGAAATGTCGAGTTTCTGATAAGATCACAATTGGGATGAATTTATCATGAACAAGTGTTCAACCTACAAAACATATTTGAGTATCGAATAAGCACACTCCAATCTTATATACCAAAATATCAATCCAGGAAGATGTCCACCTCATGCTTTTTTTTTTTTTTAACCTGGCGAGTTTATTGCCATGTGGCAATCTCTTCCAACCAACCAGAAAGATGTTTTTATAGGCCCTAAGTGTTAACCAGACTGGAATCCTATTTAAAAAATCTTGGTTCTAGCGGGGATCGAACCCGCAACCTCCGGATCGGCAGACAAGTGTCTTACCACCAAGCCACGGAGGTCGTAATTTAATTAATGCTTTAATTCTATCATGAATTTTTTTTATATTAATGATTCCACAAACACCTCGAAATAGGTTATATGTAGGTTGAATCCTTTATATACATACAAATTTTCTAATATTTTTATAAAACAACATCTTGCTGTCTGTTTTGGTTGGAAAATAATACACATAAATCTCTACTCGATTCTACAAATACCACATGTTTGGAAGCAGATAAGGCAAGAGAAAGAAAAATTAGGCTTCTTAAAGGGTTCCGAGATTATTCAGTCAATTTTAAACTTGACTACATTTGAGACAATCAACATTATTTTACTGTCAACATATGACTATCAATCGGTGTTACCATTTTTCTATCAGTCGTATAGTAACTCAAGGTCAAGTGAGGTGCATTTTTCGTATTGCTATACTAGCAGTTTGGTTGACATTTATGGTAAACACTAAATCCAGATGATACTAGGTATAGTAAGAAAACTACTTCAACCTATTGTGCATTTTGAATAGTATTATTATCTCAAATTTCTGTGCTTTATCCTGATTTTGAGTGACATTTGTAAAAAAAAATTGAGTCACATTTCAGTGTAGCATAGTTCATATTTGATTAAAAAAACATTTGGGAAATTATTTTTATTATAATTTAAGAAATGAAAGAATGTATTTTTAAATATTTTTTTTAATATATGGGGTATTAAATAACTAAAAGCATAAATTAACTGATACTCTGAAATCTTATAGTAATAATGAAATTAATCAACATGAAATGACTAGAATACATATTTACAAGATGTCTATGAATAGAATGAACCAGACAATTACTGGGTGTGGTACAGAAAGGCCATGATGTTCAAGGGCTTAGGCTAAAGAGCCAGTTGAAAAGGAGGCAATGTGCTACAATCACTGAATCTATGTGGTGCTGCTGTGGATGTGGCAGACTGTGTTCATTCACATTCTTTCCTTTCTAACCACTATAGAAAATGCCACCCGCTTCAAGCATTTCCGAGTTCAGTGTTGTGTCTATTGTTTCGAGAGACTGGAAACAGTCATTACATCATCATGCTACATTTTTTTTGGGATAGGTCGAGGACATATCTCCACGCTTTATATCCACACACACACAACCTTTGCCTCGTTCACTTTCATACATCTCATCACATATGCTTTTTAGTTTCTCATATTTTTACCTTTTCCTCAGTCAAAATCTCTCCAACTATATCCTTCCATTCTTCTCTTTGCTCTCACTTATTTCAGATCTATAAATTTATTTAGTGAGCCTTTCGCAACTCATTCTCTCAATGTGACCAAACTGATTTTTAAAATTCTATTTATAATATCCGTCTCTAACAAACAGTTCCTTTATCCAATTATTATTTACTCTTTCATACATTGTAAAATATTCTTCATAAGGCGTGCATTTCTAACACATTTATTCTATTATTTTTCAATATGCAGGCCTTGCTTCCATACATCAAGGTAGTCACTAACACACTACTGGGCCCTCTCATTGTATTGTGAAGATAAAAATAAATATTCACACATGTGCTGAAATTATTACTTTCGGCATAACATATTTCTAACAGATCAGTATCAAATTAGCCATTACTTAGTTAGGAGTAAAATTTATTTATTTATTCTAATTTATAGCCTAAAATCTGTGAAAATATTAAATATAAGAATATTCATGTGGTTATAAGAACAGTTAAATAATATAATACATTAATGAAATTAAAAATTATTCTAAATCACTAACACTTTTGGTTTTATCAGTGGTGGATTGGGCACATGTTTAGGTAAGGGAGGTAGAGATGTGATTTTGGTGGTAACAGCAGGCGGCGACACTGGCCTCCATTCACCTTCTGCACCCCTGTGTTGAGTGCCTGATGATACAGGAAATTGTAAACGCAGCACTTTTGTCTGTTCAATAGTCTTCTCTTGGAAAGATTGCGTAGGAAGTGGAGTGCCACCCTGGAAAAATAAAAGCACAGCATTTCAAAAAAAAATTCCAAGGTTTAACTGAATAAAAAAAAGTAATAAATATGCTACTAATAAAGATAAATATGTTTCTAATAAATTATTTTTATTCGAACTCCGAAATAACATTTTTTATATCACACACAGATGACAGTTCAATATTGATTGATAATAACTTAGAATTTTAAAATGATTTTAAAAATATTATAAATATTTTTTTTGTATTAGAATTACTTTGTTTACATAAAATCATCAACTATCACTTTAAATTATTTTTAAAGGAGTAAATAATTAATTAACGTATTTAATATTTAATGTATAAAAAATAAATTACTGTATTTAATGATGACACTTTTCAATGTAGCGTCATATTAACTTAAATGGTGACTATCTGTCTCACTATAGTTCATGTCAAATTGCGACACTAGCTGTCTTACTCTAGCGTTCATGCGTTGTATCATTTGTCTCGCTCAAACGTATTGAATTTGATATTTGATTATTGAAAAGTGTTATCAATGTACAGATATTATTTTTTAAAATTATTATTAAAGGAGTATTAGGTATGTATTGTACCATTTTGAATTCCTGACTAAACAGGCCATCTTTTGATGTAACTTGCCTGGTTAGCGTAGTACATTATTTTTACAGTATGATGAGTTAAAGTTAGCTGATAAAAAATATTAATTTTTATGATCGGATAAAAACAAATTTTTTTCAAATAAAAACAAATTGATCCGCAAGTTGTTATTGCGTTTGAGTGTCATCCTCATCCTCAGTTTGCTGACATTGCCGATATATAGTAAAAAGTTTCCTAGTCCGTTGAGCTTTTCTAGTTAGCCTAGTCTGTTGAGCTATAAAAAAAGGCTGATTGCAGAATTTGTAGAATATTGAATTTGTCCTGTACTATTATTATTTTCACATGAATGTCAAGAGTGACACTCGGTATGGTGAGATGTGGGCAGCCTAACTTGAGACGGTCCTATATCGGATAATCAACTATGCACATGGTTAAAGTTTTATATTTTTGATATCATTTTGATTTGTGTACTTGCTTACTTATTATTATTTTAATAGTTTTATTGTGTTGATGTGGGGAATTAATCCATCAGTTTTAGGCACTGTGAATTCAGTTTATGACTGGTACGTGGTGGAGTCAACATGTCAGGAAATTTTTATTTAGTAGTCCTATTGGTTAGCTTTATTTTTAGCACAATAAATATTTTTTTAATGCTAAGGATAAAATGACAAACCCCAAGACTGATGAAGAACACTTCAGAGATTTTATGCTGGTGTTTTACTATCTAGGCTGGAAATCGAGCAAGGTCACTAAAACAATAAACAACATATAGGGTGAAGTGTTAACTATCAAGAGATGTCAATGGCTGTTTAGAAAAATTATTGGGAGTACAAATTAGTTCGGTCCGTTTCCAAAAGATGGCTCTGGCTGTTATGAATGGTTCATAGTGACAGCCGATTTTGGCGGTTTCAGAGAGGTTAGACATCTGCCAATAATATTCAGTTTATATCGCTTTGAGTTTCATGCAAAAACCTTGTTTTGTAGTGTTGAAAATGTCGAATTTTGTGTTAACCAAGCAGCATTTGCGGGAGGTTTTAATTTTCTGCTTTAATTGGAAGAAAAGTGCAGCTGAAGCCCATCGAATGCTTGTCGAAGTTTATGGTGACGCTGCTCCAACTGATAAATCATGTAGGGAATGGTTTCGATGTTTCAAGGATGGAGATTTCAGCGTCGAAGACAAGCCTCGCTCTGGACAGCCAAAAAAATTCGAGGACAAAGAATTAGAGGCATTACTCGAAGAAGATCAGAGTCAAACGCAGAGAAGCTTGCAGAATCATTGGGAGTGACTCAACAAGCCGTTTCCGTACGATTGAGAGCCATGGGAATGATTCAAAAACAAGGAAATTGGATATTCTACGACAACCCCAAGAAGAAAAAATACTACGCTAAGCCCGGTCAATCGTTGCCATCGACCTCAACGTCAACACCAAAACCGAATATACATGGTTCGAAGATCATGCTCTGTATCTGGTGAGACCAAAGGGGTGTTGTTTACTATGAGGTGCTGAAACCTGGCGATTCCATTACGGGCGATCGGTATCGGCTACAGTTAATTCGTTTGAGCCGTGCATTGCGAGAAAAACAGACGGAATACGAGCAAAGACATGATAAAGTTATTCTTCTTCATGACAACGCTTGGCCTCATGTCGCAAAAGTCGTAAAAAAATATTTGGAAACGCTCAAATGGGATGTTTTACCGCACCCGCCGTATTCCCTGGACATTGCTCCTTCTGATTACTGGTTGTTCCGAAGGATGCAGCACGATTTGGCAGGTCACCGGTTCACTTCTTTCGTAGAAACCGAAAATTGGCTCCAAACTTGGATCGCCTCAAAAGACGAGTCATTTTTTTCGAGATGGAATTCGAAAATTGCCTGAGAGATGGGAAAAAGTAGTAGCCAGCAATGGACAATACTTTAATTGATCTGTTCATTCATTTTGTTTAGAAATAAATGTATTTTTGAACACAAAAAAACGGATCGAACTAATTTGTACACCCAATAAATCAGGCAATAGGGATTTAAAGGATGCCCTTAGATCAGGACGACTCTCAAAATTTGAAACGGACCTGCTGAAATCGCTAAGTAAATCATATCCTTGGCAAACCATTGATGAATTATCATAGATACTCCCATCTCTATGGTCCATAGTGTAGTTATATTTTAAAAGAATTGGTAATGTGAATAGGTTGATTATTTGGTACCGCACGAACTATCCTCAGAAATCAAAGAACGGCGGGTGAACATGTGAAATTCTTTGATGACAAGACAAAGAAATCATCAATTTTTGCATCCAAATCGTAACCAAAGATGAGAAGTGTAAGGTGAAAAAAAAATAGATTTTGCCAAATAAAACACCGGTTTGAGCTCCTAAGACAGGATTAACGTTTCGAAAGGTCCTCCTCTACATCTGGTGGGATGTTTGCGGTAAAATTAACATAAAATTATTAAAACCAGGTGAAAGGATAACTGCAGAGATTTGTCAACAATTAAACAGATTGAACCAGAAGCTGATAGAAAAATGTCCAAGTTTAAATGACAGAAATGGGGTAATTCTTCACCATGACAATGCGTACCTGCACACTACAAAAATTACCCGTGACAAAATTCATGAGTTGAACTGGGAGGTTCTACAACCACCTCCATAGTCCCGTGATTTACTCCTTCAGACTAAAATCTATTCAGGTCTTTGGAGTACACATTCAAGGATAAATTATTTGATAATGTAGGCGAAGTAAAAAATCAACTAATTATGTTTTTTAACCTCTAAGGGAGTGATATTTTGTAAGTAAAATAAAACATTGATTTTGTAAGTAATATAAATAACGTAATTGCGGCCGCCACATACAAAATAATTGAATAGATAAAAATATTTGAGTCATGTCCGTTTTATGGATAAATTCATGTATTTGGGAATAAAAACATTGGACGTACCGTGTATGTCCATACTCTCTTGAGGTAAAAATTCGATCGCCGTATCGCCATACTCATTTAGAGGTTAATTCTAAACCGATCATTATTTATAAAAAGGGAATCGAAAAATTGCAATAGAGATGGAGAATAGTTGTAAATAATGATAAAAATTATATTTTGCGAAAATATGTAACTATACTTAAAAAAAATAAACTTATATGTTGCTCTATGATTACTTTCCAGTCCCCCTAATATATATAAATACCCCATTGACTTTGTTTCCTATCACAACACACCGTGCAATATCCCTCATAACTCTTCCATCAGCCGAGAAAATACTACCTAAATAGCAGAATTCCTCAACTTGCTCTAGTTTTTCATTACTCACGCATATATCTCGTTTCACCTTTTCGCCATCTGAGAACACACTTCCCAGTGAGTTGAGTTTTTCAACATCTAATCTTTAACTTTTCTCTCAAATATTACATTAACTTTTCCTTTCACACTTTTCTTTCACCATGATTTTGGATTTCGCAACATTCATTCGATCTTCCCTCTTCACATCTCTCATACAATTTACTTATTAGACTCTGTAATTCATCCCCATTTTTAGTTAACAGTACCATGTCATCAGCATACAGCAATTTGCACATATTCCCATTCGACATTTGTATGCCACCCATTAACCTCTGTAGTTCCTTCACACACATAAATATTTAACAACCAGGGTGACATTACACATCCTTGTTTTACCCCTTGTGATATATCAAAACATCATTTATGCTCTACTTTTGGCATATAATGATGCAACACCACATATTTATTTACATTCACCATCATATTCAATCAATATTTTTCATAGCTTGTATTTATGTGGCCATTTCATGGTATCACGTGGCCATTATGCTTTTCCATAAAAGTCCACGAATACACTTTTTTTTTTCAAAGAGAAAATCTGATCCACACATCCTCTTTCACTTACAAATGCACCATGAGTATCCCACACTTTCTTTTCAGTCTTTCTTCTCCCTCTTTCTATTTTTTATTGTTTACTTACTATACTCGGTAAACTAAAGGTTCTGTAACTACCACACTATTTTTGCATCCTTACGAGTTAGTAAAAAAAAATTATAACTAAGTAATTTTTACATTTGACTCTTCATTCCATATTTCGGGCTTGAATTATAATAAAACTTATGAAGTGAAACTTTGTGACATTACAATATTTTACTTAACACATCGACTGCAGAATAATTTATTTAAAAATCACGTTGTTAAAAAATTTGCCCATATTTAACATTCTTAAAAAATAGTTAATAATTAATGGGAGGAGATGTAATTAATTGTCATACACGCTTACAAACTATATCAGTAGCGTAAGGTTTTAAATCCATCTTAAGAAATTTGGAATAGAAGAGCAATGGAAGGGGGGGGGGGGGGGTATTTTGAATACCCAGCAAAAGTTTAATGAATACCTATAGGTATTTTTAGTGTGTTAAAAGTAAGATTGTTAGAGAGCACCCCACTTTCAATATATAATTTTTTGAATAATCAAGTTCTCGTGCCATGATTTTTGGTTTTCTTATACAAAATTGAGTTAATATCATACAAACCTTTATATTAAGAACTATAGGAGCTTTATCCTTGACTTGGAATGGATGGTTGAAAGGTCTTGTCTCTTCATTTCCACTATTTTCTGAATCTGAAGACACTGAAGAAAGTTCACCCAATGCTTCTTGTCTCGATAAATTTTTACAAAAATCTGTCAATTCATCAACCGATTTTCCTGAAAATTAAAAAATATTTTTGAGGTGTATAGGCAACATTATATTAAAAAAATGGTAGATTGAAATGAGCTGGTCATGTGTATATAAATATTCCTGAATAATCAAAACAGTGCTTAATGAGAAAATCCAAGAAAATTAAAATAATTTGATGACTGACAATGCACTATTTCTGTGGCCAAGTGGTAAATACTTTTTAAACACCCAATAGTTTTGAGTTCCAAAATACATTATTTATATACCAAGTCATAGGATTATTTAAGAAAAACTGAGTTTGTTGCTGAAGTTTCTCAAATTAAATATATAAAAGCAAACACATTATTTGTATTATAGATGAGACTCAGTGTAGAACTTTTATGTAACAGCTGATGTTACAAATAAAATTAACTGCAGTATCCCAATAATACTGCTTCTCCAATCAATGCATTAATTATTTCACTGCTTTATGATCTTGAATGTGAAAGTCATTAAAATATGTATACCTCCAGACTTGATAGCTGATAGTACTTTTTGCTGTGCCAGAGGACCCAAATTGACGGCGGCAGGCAAGGCTCCGCTCTGCAACATGTTGATGGCATTTTTTCTGGCAATCTCTAATAAGCGTTTCTTGTCAATTTCTATCCTATCTCTTTCTTTTGATCTCCGTCGGTCGTAACGACTAGACCTGTAAAAAATATTAAGTTAACAAAAGCAATAAAGGAGATTTATAAGCAAAATATAAAAATTTGCCATTTTTACCAGTGTTATTGTTATTTTATAGTCATCTTTCTATCGTACAGAATAGGTTCCAAATCATAGCCTCTTGCAATCCACTTGGAAATGTGTACAGTGGGCATTCAACTACATAATTCATAGTCTGCAATACAACACATCACAAAGGGAAGACTTTACCAACCCTCATATATTCATGATGTAAGTCCAGCTACCGGGGCAACTATGAAGTCGGTTTAGTGCACACCATTACTTTCTTGAAAGATGAGCACTGGGTTGAGCTTTCATTGAGTCTTCTAGAAGTGAGCCAGTTCTTACAACAAATGTTTTCTCCAAACTGTCTACTATTCCTCGTCAGACCAGCTCTTAAGATTGTGAATTTTATTATTGTTTTATTAATGATAAATTCATAAGGAATCTAAATTTAGTAAGTTGTATTCATGTTACCCGATTTGATTTCATGTTTTAAATAAATGTATATGTTTTATGTTCAAGGAAAAAACTTTCCGATTTCCATCATAGTGTCGATACATGTTAACCATGTGACACCATGGACGTGGATATATACATATTGATTAAATTAAATAAAGCTTATAAAAAAAGTACATTTTATTAAAGATGTAAATATATACCTTCTTTCATCCCGTTCATCATGACGATGTCTCGAGGATTTTCCATGTCGATGATGAGATCGACTTCTTGATCTCTTATGTGTTCTATGGCGTGATGAAGATCTGCTTCTTGTCCTAAGACCAAAATTTTTATCTTTTTATTAAAATGAATGTATTCAGAAAAAAATCATCTTATTAAATATGTGGGAGATTTTGCATGTAATAATGTAACTAATACGAGGATGGATCAAATATAAATGAGACTTGTTTTAGAGCGCGTAATTTTAAACGGAGCGTGGGGCCACCTTGAGGACTGTTGGGTGGGTTTATCAGGAGTGGGGAGAGCGGTCGGCTGGCCTCGGCAGATTCCGTCATTAGTATGGCAGACAATGTCTGAGAAAGAGGTGTACCCGTCGATTACGCAACGCATAATTATTAAGTTTCTCGCTTGTGAGGACGTAAAACCAACCAAAATTCTGCGGAGACTGATGGCACAGTTCAGGGATCAAACACTGTCAAAGCCCTGTGTGTTTGTCTAGCATAAGGAGTTCATGAAAAGCCGTGAAGGGGTCGAAAACGAGAGCCATAATCGTCGCCCACGGACGAGCATTACCAAAAGGAACATTAACGCCATTCGTGATATTTTGGAAGGCGACCAACGTTTGAGGGTTTCCGAAATTTGTTCTGAGATAGGAATAAGTTATGGGAGCACTCAATCCGTAATCACAAAGGACCTAGGATTCCGTAAAGTGTCTACTCGATGGGTTCCACGTCTTTTGATTGCAGAACAAAAGTTGGCATGTTTGCACATCTGTGAGCGGCTCTTGGCGCGGTTTGCACACGAAGGGAACACATTTCGCATTGTTACCTGTGATGAAACTTGGGTACACCACTACACGCCCGAGTCGAAATAAGCCAGCATGGAATGGAGAAAGAAGGATGAGGCAGCACATGTGAAAGCCAACACTCGGCTGTCACCTGGTAAGGTGCTTGCAACTGTTTTTTGGGACCGGCACGGCTTTATGCACATCGATTTTTTGCACGATCGTCACACCATCAATGCGGCATACTACTGCAACCTTTTGAGTGAAGTTAAACTTGCTTATCGATGCAAAAGAAGTGACCAACCGATACGAGAAGTGATTCTTTCTTTTCCATGACAATGCGAGGCCTCATACTGCCGCTGTAACATGCGAACAATTGGAGGAAATAATTAGAACACGACTGGAACACTCTCCCTATAGCCCTGATCTATCGCCCTGAGACTTTCATCTCTTTGGGCCACTGAAAGAAGCTCTGGGAGGCCAACGATTCAACGACGATGATGGAGTAGAGAGGTTTGTGCGCAATTGGCTGCTGACACAACCCACTTCTTTTTACGACGACGGGATCAAAAAACTATCGATCTGCTGGGAAAAATGCATTTCTAAAGGAGGAGATTATGCAGAAAAATGATGTATACTTGGTCTTTTTCTTTATGCAAATAAAAAAAATGAAAACAAAAAAGTCTCGTTTATATTTGATCCACCCTCGTATATACAACATTTGCAAAAATGGTATTCAAAAACAATTTAAACAGTGCCTTCCTCCATAATATTTAGCATTAGTCAATAAAAAAAATTGGTATTCTTAAGAGCTCGGGTTGCAAGTATTATACAAGAAAAAAATGTACTTTTCATTGGGAAAAAATATTTTACCTTGCATTTCTCGAAGTAACTACTACCTTTTTTGATGTTAGACCAACACAAATAAACTGGACAGTTCAAAACAAGATAGATGGACCAATTTTATGGTATAACTTTTATCTCTTAAAACAAATTTTTATAAAAGAATAAACTGAATAGTGTTGGAAAAGAATAACAGATGCATGTTTTCAAGATCTATAACTATTTTCACATGATCTGTAATTATTTTCATGTATTTTATTTTCAATGGTAAAAATTAACATAAGTTTTTGACAGTGAGACTCTCTTAAGATGTTTAACAAGGAACAGCCAAATAAAGCTTATCGTGGGTTTCTCAGTCCTGGCAAGCAGGTTTAAAATACCTTTTACGTGACCTACTAGATGATCTTTTTCTTGACCTGCTCCGGGATCTTTTTCTTGATCTGCTCCGTGATCTTTTCTTTGATTTACTTCTTGATCTTTTTAACCTTTTTTCTAATAATTTGACTTTTTCTTGTTTTGATTTTTCACTGAAAGAGAAATAATTTAAATCCATTAAAAAAGAGAACAAATACATTATACTTAATCAAAAAAGCTAAAAATGACATTTGTCAGTTTTGACATAAAACAATTGATAAGTTACACTTATTCTTTCATAGTTTGAAGTTTAGACATTTTGATGTTTGACAGATTTTACAAATTAGAGTTTATGTAAAAATCTATCAAACACCTACACTTCATTAAAAGCATAAAGCTATAAACAAGTAAACAGCTATAAAATAATTAGGGTATATCTAATGTGTGATGGAACAACAATCACTCTAATTCTAACATGACACTGGTTAGCATCATTCATATAATACACATAAGAACAAGATGAAACATGAGTCATGGGGATTAAAGTGTAATTATTGGAGTAACAGTAACTAGTAAATTCTGGTTTTCAATTTAAAAATAACTGGAAAAATATATCAAATTTTTTTGTTTCAAGATGTGATATTGAGAACATAATTGTAATGCAGCAATATTTCCAAGGGGATTAAATAATAATAAATACGTGTTGGTAATTTATAAAGAGTAAGAATGGTCAAAGAAAAAATAATGAAAGGATTGTAAAATTAATCGGAGTTTCTTAAATAGGCAGATAACAAAATAATCCTTTATGAGAAGATATTTGTAGTCCAGTTAGTAAGGCATCTATCTTTGGACCCGGAGGTCGTAGGTTCAATTCTCGTAGGTACTAAATAATTTTTAAAATTGTTCCAGTCTGGTTTTCACTTAAGGCCTCTTATATATTTCTGCTTATAGTAATTGGAAGAAATGGGCACATGGTAATAAACAAGCCAGGTTGTACAGTATACCAAATGTCATAAAATACAAAGATTGACAGTCCATCCTGCAGATGGATGAGTCCTGTGGATGAGTACTAGCATCTCTGATGAAACTTTTCCGATATTTTTAAGTCGTTTTTATAGATACCTCAATGTTTGTCATATTACGCAAAAATTCTTTATTAAAAAAAAAATATTCTGTAATCGAGTATGTTCAATAAAATAAAAGTGTTTCTTCAAATATTAAACCAGAAATAATAAAAATTTTGGTTGGATATTTTTTACATACTCGTAAAATGAAATTCAAATGCTAATACACTCGCTCATTAATTAGTTCGTCACTTATTTCAGGTGTATTTATAGGCCAAATATAGTGGAAAAAAGAGTGCACTGCAAAGTGGGACAAACCATTACCGAAAAGATAGGACCGAGGTCTATCTACTTTAAGCCATCCACTTCTTCAGATTACTCACTGATTTCCTAAAATTTGCATTTACACATGCTGAATTCAATACTAGGCACATCTAAACAAGGCATATTAAATAGCGTACAGACTTATTCCATGTCAACTCAACACACACTTTCCCCTCTACCACTGAAGATTTTCTTAATTTACAGTCTGTCCTTACGGAGTACACAAAAATGATTTTTTTCAATGTTTTTGGAAAGTAGTTAATTTTTATAAATTTATGAAAAACGCCAAATTTGCATGTAATACATAATGGCTGATGGTATTTCCTGAATGGTATATGATAGATAAATCATATAGGGCTCATATATTCAGCTGTCAATTGATACAAGTCATGATTTGTGAAAGGAATAAAAATTCACATTTTTATCCTTCAATGATATGCGTGTCTTCACATTATGTTTCATAGCTCATGATCCCAAGACAAAACGAGGTGGACATATATAAAAAAGTATTAAGACATTGAAAGAAAAATTACAAATGTTTTTTGAAAAATTAAATTTATGACCCGTTTTAAAATTATTTTAGAAATTCTTATTGAATAAAATTTTTCAATAATTTATTAAAAAACAAACAACTTTTCAAAAAATCTGATAAAATTTATTTTTTATGTACTATATAGGTAAACTAAAAATTGAAACTGTAAATCGAATGAAGTAGAGTAGAATTTTTATTTAAATGATGATTTCATGTGAAATGCCCCAAAAATAAAAGTAAAATAATACCTTTTTGAAGACTTGGTTTTATCGATTTCAAAATTACGCATATCATTTAGCTTATCCCTGAGATCTATTTTTAGTGGCTGGTCTTTTTCCGAATCAAGATCCGATACATTTTTCAATGATTCTGAATCAGAAGATTCTGTAATTTCTCCATCTTCATACTTCTCAGCCTTTCTCCTCGCTTCCTCCTCAGCCTGTTTGACAGTAGCTTCATAAACAGAACTAAATTTCAAATTTTTAATTTGTATTTTGTTTGTTCCCGATTTATTTTTTTCATTGTTTTCTGCGGGTTTATTACTAACATCTACATTTGTTTTAACCTCATCTGGAAGCTTAATTTGCGATACATCTGGAGTTTTCGGTATTGGAATATTATCAACGTGATTTTTAATAATTGAATTTGTTTTTATATCAACTGGCTCTGGTGATTTGATTTTGTCTTTAGTATTTGAGTCATTTTTTACTTCAATCCGGAACAAACCCATATCATGAGTAACTTTTCTGTCATTTATATCAGATTTAAAATCTAAAATAGTTTTCTTAGTATAACTGTTAATAGGACTATATGAACCTTTTTTCGAAGGTATTTCATCATCCTCTGAATCAGAACTTTTAAATTTTCTTTTTCGCTTTTTATGTTTACTTTTTTTATTTTTCTTTTTAACGATTTCATTCTCACTAGAATCACTATTTTCATCGGAACTGCTCTTATTCCTCTTAACGGATTTCTTTTTCTTTTTTTCTTTGTGTTTTTTCTTTTTCTTGTGTTTTTTATCTGATTTTTCGCTTTTCGAATTTAATGTATCAGATATTTCCGGAGGTTTCACATTAAATTGTCCAAACAATTCTGAAAGTATTTCTGAGGAAGATTTACTGGGAGGTGTTGACTTTTCTTTCTTTACACGAATTTCATCTATTAAACCCAACGTGTCCGCCATACTTTTTGACACCAAAATACACCAAACTTTATAATATTTGATTAGTTAAGAGTACGGTAGTAGGATTCTCATCACAGACTTTATTTGTTCAATAGTTTTTGAAATATCGATATTAACTATTTTTAACATAACGTATAATAACCAAAAATAACAACCACACAATGCATAACAACTGTCAAAGCGATTGCGACCGGCACGGTAAAAACGTTGCAATGTTGAAAAATAATTAGGTAATGTAATGAATAAAAGTTACGTAGATACTGATTTGCCCTGATTCCTTATAATTTTTAATATTATACATTATAGTTGTATATACATTATGGTATATATTATGTACATCCATATGCATTTGACTTGTTTTTTAATACACATAAATTTCTTTTTTAAACTTAATTTAGTGATTCAAATCACTTCAATATACTAAATGTATTCAAATCATAAATTATTTGTTACTATAGCGTGATTCCCATATGACTGCGATAATTGCTTGCGCAAACTTTATAATAATTAATCGATGATTAAGGATCTAAAATATGATTAGCTTTTGAAACATGTTTCATGGAATTTTTACAATTTATGAAATCTAATATTTCTTAAATGCCTTACCGTTTTCTCGCTAACAAATTCGAGGTCTTTCCAAAGTATTTTCAGATACACATACGTATTACCTTTGGGCAAACAATGTTTTAACTCTAGGGATACCGAACTAAATCAGCAGTTTCCATGCGTCTTGTGTTTTTTTTATGGTAGTGCCAGAGAATATATTTGAGGTGTATATTGGTCATGTTAAGGGCCTGATACTCCCTGAATAGTTTCATTGCGTGATTCCGGATAGAGTTTATTAATTATGTTTATGATACATTTTTGGAAAACCTTAAGTAGTAGTTTACACAGTAGATACGTTCCGCGAAAAACCGCGTAAAAAAAGACATGGCGCTCATACAAAATCATGGGATAGGTTCCGGGGTATAAAAAAACCGCGTAAAAAATACATGGAGCTCATACGAAATGTGAACACGTAAAAAAACACGTAAAAAATCTATGATTGCACGAGTACTAACAAATAAAATTTAATTTCACTATTACAATATTTTTTTATATACATGCACACACACACACACAACATATTTTTTATTAACATAGTAAAATCAGCGAAGGAATTAAAAATGTATATATGTTCACATACATAAACATATAATAAAAGAAACGATATTATTTTATTTAGAATTTTCGCTATTGTCTTCTAAACCAACTGTTTAGAAGACAATAGCGAAATATTGTCTTCTAAACCAACTTCTAAACCAACCTTCGTCAAATCATGTTTTATGACTTCGGAAACGGATATACTATTTTCGATTTCAACTAACTCTGATGACTGAATGGTCGGTGAAAGTCAAGTTCGAAAATGGTTCAATCGATTCAAATCCGGCGACACAAGCTTAATAGACGGGAAAAGAAAATTTCAACTGAAATAGTAAGGAATATATTAGTAAAAAAATAAATAAAACAAAATTATTTTTTTTACAGATTTGAAGGGCACCGATCAAACAATCGTTCATTATGCACCAACCTAATATTTAGTATCTTGCATCAGTAACAGTACTTTTTATTTCAAAAATAATTATGATTCCAGCAGTAGTTTATTTCGATATAAATGAAGTACAGGACATCTACTAGGTTAGTCAAAAAGTTTTGAAAGCGGAAATGAAAATACATTTTTTTTGGGGGGAAATCACTTTTATTGCTCAGTATAGTCTCCCATAAGATTAATACACTTGGTCCAACGATCTTCCAACTTTGTTGTCCCATTACGGAAGTGACTTTCTGGAAGGCCTGCAAAATACTCCTCTACGACGGCTATAACCTCTTCGTTTGATGAAAAATGCTTTTCACGAAGAAATTTTTTGAGGTGTGAGAACAGCCAGAAGTCAGAGGGAGCTAAATCTGGCGAATAGGGTGGATGCTGCAACAATTCGTACCCCAATTCACTGATTTTCGCGATGGTTTTTTGAGCTGTGTGAGCAGGTGCATTGTCTTGATGAGAAATGATTTTTTTCTTCTGCAAACCGGGTCTTTTTTCACAATTTTTTTCATCCAACTGGTCCAAAAGGTCACAATAATAATCAGAGTTGATTGTCTTACCAGTTTGGAGATAATCTATCAATAAAATTCCTTTTGCATCCCAAAAACCTGACCCTAACACCTTCTTGGCCGATTTCTGGACACGAACTCGCTTCGGAGCCAAAGTGCCTGGTTCACACCACTCCTTAGCCTCTTGTTTTGATTCAGGATCATGGTGGTAGACCCAAGTCTCATCCATAGTGATGAATCGACGCAGAAAATCCTTTTTATCCTTTCGAAATTGCTCCAAATGTTGCTCAGAAAGTCGCATTCGAACGTGTTTTTGTTGCATTGTTAGCAAATGCGGCACCCATTGTGCACACAGTTTTTTGAAACCCAAAACTTCAGCCAAAATATGCCATGTTGTTCCATGTGAGATGCCTATGGTGTCAGCTATCACATCCACAGTCGATCGATGATCTTCCAAAACCATATCCTGTATTTTCGCTATGATTTCTGGTTTTTACGCTTAAACTCCAAAACCCATCGGTGAACGGTTGGAAATGAAGGGGAAGACTCCTTTAATACTTTCACCATCTTTGCATGGATTTCAGTAGCCGATAAACCTTCCAAAACAAAGAATTTAATCACTGCACGATATTCGGATTTTTCCATTGTTAAAAAATACACTGACACGTCAACTTCAAATGGCTTGTAAACAAAGAATGAATTGACAGATCGAAATTAAATTTTGAGTACGTTCTTATGAAAGATGAAATATTAAAATGGCTTAGAAATTTTGGTTTTCTACTGCTCCATATATGTCGCTTTCAACACTTTTTGACTAACCGAGTATATTAATAGTGCATTCACGGTGGAATGAGAGGTGTCTGGGACAATCAATGCTGCCTTAATTCATCTGCGTCAATTGAGACTTGTATCCGGAAATTTGTAAACTGGTATAATCTAGAATAAGGATATGCCATCATAAAGTCTAGCCTCGATTAATGCAATATTGTGTAAATGCAATATTGTATACATGGGTTTACTTGTGAGCCAAGTTGAGCCGACTACAGACAACTTTCAACTTCATCTCTTAGATAATAATAATAAAATAACAATTTATACAGCACCGTTTACAGAGTACTCTCCACAAGGGCGCTCTAATTCGGGATTATAACATACTATTATTGACAGATTAAAAATATTAAAAAAAAAAACAAGTTGAATGTAAGAATAGGAAGGTAGTGGCTGCGGTCATTAGATTAGGTACTTCCCCGCATCAGTATATATTCAGAAAAACGTACAGAAAACTTACTAAGGGAATATGAACTACAAAAAATCCTTTGAAGATTTTTCGATGTATGATAGTAACACATTTGGCTTGAGGTGATGGGTAGTAAATAGATAAAAATAAACGCCGTCACATGACCTGGGTAATCTCAATTGGTTAAGAAGCAAGGAGATAATTGTTTACAAATTGTGCTTCGTGGTCTTCGAATGAGAATGGCGTATGACTACATCCATGAATTCTGTGTTAATTACGAACTAGTTGCAACCCGTGAAATATTCACGGAAGTAAAACAAATTCTACATTTATGAAAATATATATTCATAAATGTAAAATTTGTTTATATATATCATTTATAAATCGTCCCCTTTTACACCGATTCAAAAATGGTTAGCTAGGTATTAAAAATTCGTTCAGTATCACGGACCCACCGAGATTCAAATTTCGAATTACTTTCGGAGAGAATCCAAATATTCCTCTCTCGCTCTCTTGTATTCAAAATTCAATTCTCATATTCTTTCTTTGACGACAACCATCGTACGGGTTTTGGCCTATTTATACTATGATGATATGTCTCTCCTGAAATTCGTGGTCGATCTCAATCCACCACCTCAACAATGAACCAGATCATTGAGTTAAGTATGCTCAATAAGTTAATGTTTTCCAATAGGTCTGTCCGTGTGTTGGACATGTTCAGTGGAATATTCTGCCTCTGGAGCAATACTTTATTTACCATCAATTGTTGTGGCATATCTTGCCTTTTAATAATCAAATATCTTTTAATTTCTTAATAATGGTTGTATGCTATTACATCTGTGCCACGAATAATTATATTTTTTAAGCCATATAGATTTTATTAATTTCTTTCATCTAATATATACATACTGAAAACCTCAATTTTTACATCAGATTCAACCTAAAGTTACTTAAAATTTCAATTACAATATCTCACTTTTCATAAATTCTTTCTAGTTCGATATTTTTGTCTTTACATTATTGTCAGAAACTTTTCTTATATAGACAAAGCATATTTTGAGTATGGGAAATATTAAGTGGTATGGGGAATGTTAAGAATTCCAACTCTTTATAATTATCTTTCCTTCGACCTTCGAGTCCAAGTTTAAAGATAAAATAGCTTGATTGGTAAAACGATTCCGAGCGTTATAAAAAAAAAACAAAATTGAGCCCCAGTCTAATTTTCAAAATGAGGTAATTTATTTTCCTTAGTCGGAAGGTATTGGAAAATGGTAAGGTATACGACTAAAGTTTAATACAGTTTATTTAGTATTTATATAAAATTGTATTCTAGTAGAAGTAGGAATGGAATTCAAGCATCTTAGAATCAGTGTGCTTAGTATACCGTATACCATAGCGGCTTTGTGACCATGTGTCAATCTCTTTCAGTCAACCGAAAATGTGTTTAAATAAGTCTTAAGTGATAACCAGACAGAAATTCTTAAAAAAAAATCAAAGTACAAACGGGAAAAAAACTTTAAAAAATCAAGATACCAACGAGAATCGAAAATGCAACTCTGGGTGGGAAAACAGGCGTTTTACCAACTAGGTCACGGAGATATTAATAAGAAGTCAAGTACATAAAGTCTTCACTGTCTCCGGATGCCAAGAAAGTTAGGTTTTTAATAATAAATGTATGGGGTTAGGAAAAAAAAGTGTGAAGCAAATCATGTTTTATGGAGTTGTTTAGATCAGATTTAATAAAAAACGAAAAACATTTTTAGAACTAATTTAATGGACATTATTTGAGCCATTGCATACAAAACACAGAGATTGCGTGAGAAATGATAGAATTTACGAAATTTGCTAGTTAGATGATATTGTAAAACGGGAAAGAAACTGCAGTAGCGAGATCATGTGGACAGCGGGACCTTTTCAAGAGTCTCCCATAGCCAATTCATGAAAAACCCGCAGGCAATCGTCTCCAGTAAAATATTAAAAATATAGAAAGATAGCTGACTCAAAACCTTAAATAAACAGTTCTCATAAAACACTGGTTTAATTCAAGTAAAATATAGTACATATACATACATAATGTAGAATATACAAAAGTTATAATTTTAATATATTGTACAATATTCAATCATTTTTAGTCACATATGATTTAATTTTTGACTAGAAATTTCTCATTATGTATTATCGTAACATATTTCACTTTTGTCGTTTACAGTATAACCTGGCAGACTTATTATCATATGATCTCTTCCAACCAACCAGAAATAGTGTAAAACAGACTGAAATTATTTTTAAAAAATGGCTTCCGATAGGAATCGAACCCACAACCCTCGTATGGGAAGACATGTGTCGTACCAAGTAGGAATTATCATTTTATACTTCAAAAGAATATTTTTCATAAATATTAACTCATACGCGTATTATAAGCACCCATTGAAAAATTACGGAGTTTGTAATTATTTTTATAACATTGATTCCAACTGCATTATGTCCATTGCAAAAAAAAACTAGGTTGTTTCGCCAGCCATTGTTTTGCAACCAGGTTTTGGCGCAGGATTTAATATTGGCCTTCACCTTAACCTCGAAATGGAACCTATAATTCTGTCCAACACCGTTAACTGTTCGCCATCGGTTGCACGAATATTCTTACTTTCTCATATTCCCATACCTGACTGTGCGTGAACAATACAAATATCGAACTTTCTTTGTTAAACGTATTTAGAATTGTAGGTATGCGTGTATGCGAAAAATAGGCGTATTCGTTGCGAACAACTTATAGACTTTCCGTCTGCCATCTGTAGAACTATCAGGCGACTGTTCCATTGTTGCTGCGATAGAGGGCTATATAATATCTGTACATAGCACAAATAAGGTTTTTTTATAAATTCATGTTTCCTGTGAATTTATTATTGAATATTTAAAATTAATGTTGTCCTTTTATTAAGGTGTTAAAGCAATAATTTGTAAAGTAAAACAAAATACAAAAAAGGAATGTTATTTATTTATATTAGTCAACACAGAAGGAAATATATTTTGTACAGTGAGTTTAAGTTTATATCTGTTAGATACATATTGTTTTCCCCATTAAACTTTAAAAAACAATGTATATTACAGTATGTTTGTTTATAACATGCATACATAGCCAATATTAAGGTCACGTAAAAGTTTTCAGACCATCCACAACCCTCTTGAAGGCTTTTCGAAATGTGAACGTGTCGATTTCTGGAGAACTAGAACTGAAAGCTTGAAGACACGTATAGTCGTACAGCTGTCAAAGTACCTGCGAATCAGACAACACATACCATGGGCCGCGTGGAGGTCTCTTCATCATCTGTGTATTCATGTGGGGTAGATTAGAAGAGAATATCCTCAGATGGAGGATAGGCGCAAATAATCCACCACTAGGATATGTGACGAGATTCAATCAATTCCACATCTGATGGTTTGCCCACTGTGTTTCGTTGCTCGGGAAAAAAAGGACCCTTCAATGCCATTACAGTTGCAACTTTCTTGGCTGACAAAATATAGAGCCGGTGTTGTCGAAACGATTGGAATGGAATGATATTTTTACAAATTCTGTAATATCCAATAATTATTAATAAAATTTATCGAATATTGAATTTTTATAGACTCTTGAATTTTTTATCGAATCTTGAATTCCAAGAATATTAAAATCTCAATATTTTTTTACTATTACTATAATTATAGTTATACACGGGCATCATGAATGGTGTTAATTTCTAGATATATATAATTGTCATGATAGTGAAGATTACTACAAATTATTTGAATTTGGTTAATTAATATTTTTAGATATAAAATAAAATTAACTTACTAAGAAAATTTAATCACAAATTATTAAAACATATGTTTTTATCATTTCGAAGATATTGAGTAAATTTAGTAAAAAGTCTTCACCAGATAATATCAAAGTGAAAAATGATAACCATTTCTTAAATATATTTTTTACCCAATGTTACTTTCCACTTAAAAAAATCTTTTCCGAGTATTTATATTTGTATTGATTTTATTTTTTGTATTTCGAGCTGAAAAATAAAATTAAATAGAACGTGCACTCGAAATTACAGACATAATTATGTATAATATTATTCTATCATATCTGGTTGGTTTACTGTACTATACAGCCCACTATACAGCCATATCATATATCGTATTATAGCCGTAATGGGACGGCTTTCTCGTGGATATAGAAACTACAGCGCTGAAATTCAAAACGGCGTATGTGATCACTCTGGCGTAGGGGCACTTACATCAGACGGCGTAGAGGCGCTCACATTCGCTGGCGCTACACAGATAAATAAAATACGAACACCATGTTATCGTGGGAGCTTTTGGACAATGAATTTTGAATTGTTGGTTATACTTAAACTGCTTTGGTCCCAATGTGTATAAAACCGAGCCGGGAATTGCTTTATTTTTCAAACATATGATTACTTTATATCTCAAATGGATGCTACAGTAGTAACACAGTGTATTTTAATTTACAAATAATTTTCGATTTGATGAATTAATATAAATCTAATAATCTTATTTGAATAGTAAGAAAGTAAGTATGCGGTTACATTTTTATTCGATAAAAATACTCATAGATTGTTGACTTGATGAAAAAGCTTTGATTGAAAGAGTTATTAAAAATTAAAATGAAATGTCACAAATTAATTTTGAAAATCGTTCATCCATATAGAGTTTTTTAAGTTAAAATACACGAAGAAAACTTGAGTGGATGGCGTGATAGAGAAAAAAACAAGAAAAATATGGTTGGATCAAATGTATGATATTTTAAAAGAAGAAAATGTAAAAAGTCAGATAAATCGTAGGAGCTCTAAGAGAAAGTGTATGGATGTAGAAAAGGTCTGAAGGTAAATAATAAGTCTGGTGATCTCTGTCGACTCCGATAGGGAGACGCCGTAATAGTATGTATGTATGTGATCTCCTTAGTGGAAAACAATTTTATCTATTTTTCAAAAACATAAGAAATTAAATAAAAGTAATTGGACTCGTTGAATTTTTTATTAACCTGAATCTTGATACAGTTGGATATAACCAATGGCGAGTATATATTCCATCAAAAGATATTTATACAGGTGGATATAGCCAATTATGAGTACATCATACATCAAAAGTGAATGATGAAGGTGGATATAGCCAATTACGAGTACATCACATATAGAAATTGTTTAATACTCGTACATGTGGATATAGTCAATTACACCATACAAAAAGATCAAATAATAGATCAAGTTTTCCTATGAAAAGTAACTTAGTTATATCTACAAAGACTATCAAGTTATTCAATTTTTAAACTTTCCATTGATCTGAGGAAAATACTCGTATCCATTCCGCAAATTAATTTACTCGTATTTAAGTAATTTCGTGTGTAAGGGTACTCGTATATGGTATGATCTTAATAGTTTTGTTCTAAAATACTCGTAGAGGACCGATAACAATTTCGTGTGTAAGGGTACTCGTACATGGTATGATCTTAATAGTTTTGTTCTAGAATACTCGTAGAGGACCGATAACAAATCACCTACAAATTAATTTAGTCGTATTTAAGTAATTTCGTGTGTAAGGGTACTCGTATATGGTATGATCTTAATAGTTTTGTTCTAGAATACTCGTAGAGGACCGATAACAATTTCGTGTGTAAGGGTACTCGTATATGGTATGATCTTAATACTTTTGTTCTAGAATACTCGTAGAGGACCGATAACAAATCACCTACAAATTAATTTACTCGTATTTAAGTAATTTCGTGTGTAAGGGTACTCGTATATGGTATGATCTTAATAGTTTTGTTCTAGAATACTCGTAGAGGACCGATAACAAATCACCTACAAATTCTAAAAATATTTTTTTTCTTTAAATAACAGGACAATACGGGTTTTTTCTATTATCTCATAAAGCGATATAAAACCAATACACTCATTGTAATACGTGCACTATTACAAAGCCGGGAAACCTTATCAAAATGTTTGGTTCCACCCCTATCCCGAACAAAAGGACACCCCAAAGTGGCCGAATTGCGCAACGTCGTCGTCAGGGGCGCTGGGGGTGCTGGGGGCGCCTCCCCCTGCGCAGAGAAATGGGCAGGGGTTGCGGGGCGGCAAGAGGGTGGCGGCGCGCTTCGCAAGGCGCCTACGCGCCAGTGTCGCTGCGGTTTGCCCGGAGTGCGGTGTCGGGCTCGCCGCAGTCAGCGCTCAACTTCTAACGACTCGGGCGCATTCCCCCTCGAGACACGACCGTGACAGCACTGCGCCGCCACTCAATTTAACTAATCACACCATTCCCTCTTCATCTGTGACGAGTCGCGCCTGTGCTAGTGAATAGCCGACAGAGACAGCGGCCGCGCTGCATCAACAGCACGGATGAAAGGTCTGTACCTACAACTGTCATCGCTTTCCCAGGTGCATCGCGCGCACCGCCGCACACTCATTTGCCCCATTTGTTACTTGCCACCCACCACCCGTCACCGGCCACCCTCCCGGCCAGAGGTGGTCAACTACAGTGACTACATGCCTGCTACGAAAATGTATGACAATCTTAGATCATGATATAGCAGCGCTACCTTGAATAAAAAAAATCTATAATTAAGAACATTTTTACCTATACATAACTACCAACGCAGTGTTGCCTTGATGTACTTGATATAAATAAATATATTGCCTTATATGATAAACCTTGACGAACTCGAAGAATCATACAATATAATTGCAGTGATTTTTCCGTTTTCTAAGTACAATATTCATGAAAACCCCTTTTTTCGTATAATTTTCTAAATTAATATTTCAACGCGTGGCATCTGTTGTAAATTAGTAATGTTATTCCAATTCCAGGGTTTATGAAGGGTAGTGCACTCCTAAAGACCCGTAATTAATACAAATTAAATGTTTAATCAGCTATACCATCTTACTGTGCTATCGCAGACTTTATTATATAAATGAATAATATTTAATAATTTATGAAATGTTTTTACTACCTTACGAGGTACCAATATATTTTATAATTTATGTTCTAAATTGATCTGTAAAAAGTTGGAAAATATGTATGTATTATTTGTGCGTTCTAGAATACGCCTTTTTTCCTTACCAATGACGCATTGGAAAATGCACGCGACGAAATTTTCAAATTAAATACTAATAATTCACTAATCAAATTTTCTATTATTTTAGTTGAGGTGAAAATTATTAAAAAATGCTTAAATTAATTTTGGAAAATATAATTAACTTTCCCAGCTTTTATGGTCACATATGAAGCATTTGAAAATCTGTTTTAATTATATTTTAATTAGAAAAATATGTCACAATGAATAAAATGACTTTTACATCAAAGGATTCTGGCGTAAGAAAAAAGGAATTGAAATGCAGAAAGTCTTTATTTCTTTATCTTGGCGAGTTTCGAGGTTTTATTTGGAATACTGAAGGTTCAAACATTCAATACAAAGAATTAGATTTTGATATTCGTTTTTTCGGAATACAACATGTCAACCGATGAAATTGTAGGTCAATGCAGAATACCATAAAGGATGCGGTACTTTAATGAGTTTTCCATATGATTTTACTATCGCATACTGCAGTGTTTCTAATTAATTATTTCGTATTAAATGTTCGTTATATACAGCTGTGGACTTACTGCTGTGTGACAATCTTTTCAAAACCAAACAGAAATATGTTAAAGAGGAATTAGGTTAGAACCAAGCCCGAATTCTTTAAAAAAAAAGGTTTCCGACGGAAATCGAACAGCGGTCTGGAAAGCAGGCGTCTCATCAACTAGGCCACTAAGGTCGATTTAAATGATCGAACATTGACTGGTATGTATTTTTATCAAAATAATTTAAAGAGAAATAATTGTATCTAAATTGAAGGCATGCCAATTTTAGGCATCCTATCCTACATAGAAATATGAAAACAACTGCACAATAAACTTAAAATATGTGACAGGTATGTTTCACCTTATCTGTCATGTCAAAATAGTTAGAAAATGCAAAGAGCGAAATAGGAAAGTCACTTACAAAGTTCATCATTTCAAATTTTGGTCGGTTTTGTGAAAGTTATTTAGTCTTCAAATGATTAAAATGTTGATAGTACTTAACCTTTTTTTTAATTATTAAAAAATATTTCTTTTAATTTTCAATTGCCGACTTCTGTAGCCCAGTTGTTAAGACGCCTGTCTATCAAACCAATTAGAAAGATTCCTTGAATGAAAACTGGACTGAAGTTCTTTTTTATTTAAAATCAGGTAAAAACGAATATTGAAGGCGTAATCTCTGGGCCGGAAGACAGATACCTTGAAAACTAGCCCAAAGTTAGTATCACTTTAATGCTTATATGAATTAAGCTTTTTAATTAATTTATCTTCTGTAACATACAGATTTTAGTGAACTAAAAAAAAGAATGTATTTACGTGGTCTAGTTAGTATGACGTCTCTCTTCCAGCCCGGCGGTTACTGGAACGATTTCAGTTCGAACATAGTTTATTTTAAAACAGGTTCCAGTCGTGTGTGAACTTCAGGCCTCTTGAACATATTTCTGGTTGGTAGGAAGAGAAAAAATCCCACCAGGTTGTATTGTATACAAGAAAAGTGTTACACAATGCAATGCACTATAAAATAGATAACCAATCTTATTATTTTTGTGTCAAAGGCATTATACTACTTCGGCCCAGAATTCTGCCACCTGCCTGCCACCTGGACAGCACTAGGCATTCCACAAATTAAGTCCTCTTCGGTGTAAGACACCGGGCTCATAGGGCACTGCAGCAAATGTCGCATGGACTGCGCCTCACCACAGATACAGAAAGTCGACTCATCACGTTACATTTTCTATTTTGACATATTGTCTTCGGTTCTGATAACCAATAAAGAGTTACATGAAAAAATAAATACTATATTCTTATCATAAAATATAAATTTGTTGTTTTTTGCCCGTAATATTTTTTTTCCGTTTAAATGGGACTTGATTATTTTTTGTAAAATTTTAAATATAAAAAAACTAATGATGTTTTTTACTGATACTCGTAGTTTCTTGGTTTATAATTCTTTGTGGAACTCTCATAATGCTCAGACATATGAATAAAATAGATGATTTCGTTTAAGTCCACTGATTTTGTGTCTACAATTTTTAAATGCTTGATCGAATTCGGCAAATGGGGTTAAATATAGAAGCATAAAATAAATTTAAAAAAACTGTTAGCTTTTTGTCTAATAATGCTTTGTGGGACTCCCATAATACTCAGAAATATGTATATAAAGATAATTTAATGTTAGTCTGCACATGTTATGCCTTCCATTTTTAAGACGCTTCATCGAAATAGGCAAATGGGGTTAAAATATAGTAGAATACGAGTATAATAAAATCACTATGGGCATATATATTCGAAAATAGGCATATATTTTATCAATTTCTCTGCTCAGAAGATTTGATTAGGAAGAGGTTTTTTGTAATCAATTTTAAACATAAAATATTTACAACTGATGAAATTAATAATTTCAATGATCACCGCCAGTAAGACGCCTTTCTTCCAATCCGGGGCTTACGTGTTCGTTTTCCTGTTATATTCACATTTTAAAAAAGAGTTCCAGTCTGGTTTTTACTTCAAGTCTCATTAACATCGTTCTGATTGGTCAGAGATTACCACATGGTAATAAACCCACCAATTTGTACTGTACACAACGAAAACGTAATACAATACAATAATTTACTATATAATACCTACTGTTTCGAAATAAATCGTTGGAAGATATCAATATTTATATCGAAATATATTATAAAAAAATATCTTTTTAAAAAAGAGTTAGTAAAAAAGTCATACTGCAAATTGAAAAGCTAATAAAGTAAAATAAATTTAATTTGACACCTTTACCACCGGAATAAAAAAAAAGGTAATAATCATAAAAAAATATATGGTTTCATGTTAACTATTTTCCGCAAGCGTGCAATAATTACTCAGAATGTCATAACTGGAGAGTATGCATCATTGCACCTGCTTTTATGGTGCACCTGATTATTCCAGATCCGGTAAATTGATCGACCTTGGTAACCTGAAATTGATAACTGAGTAACAGTTTAGTACTTTTTGGTTCGGCTTTTGATGGAGACAGGGTTAACTCTTCGGAAATAACATATCCGATATTTTTTTAAAGGAAAGTTAATCCTTATTAGAATACTTGTGTTTGATAAATCACAATTGCTTTATTTCCGATAAAAAATAAAGATTATCAGGCCAATTTGATATTTTTAATGTTTTGTCACTTCGGATTGACTGATCGATATTAAACGTGAATGAGTTAAAAGGATGCAACCAACATTTGATTTATTTATGTAAGGAAGAATACTTTCGTTGTATTCACTAGAACTTAACGAACTTATTGTCATTTGGTAATCTCTTCCAATCAACTAGATATGTGTTAGAAAGGTCTTACATGAAAATTAGCCTGGAACCTTTTTGTTTTGGAAATTTTGGATTTCTCGGGCTGGAAGATATGTTAGATCGTAACTAGACCGCAGTAATCTTGTTTGGAATTGTTAGGAATGTAAGTACAAATAACACTTGTAACTGGATTTATATTTTTACACATACTTGATAAACTATTCGATATTTAATATAAACCAGAAAATATTTCTTTTTCTTGGGTCCTTTTTTAATATATACGAGGCGTATCCAGAAAGTAAGTGTACTGAGGCTCCACGACCGGGCGGATTTTATTTTCGAGATGTTGGCTACACTTTCGTGTAGCCTGACCTTTCCCCTCCGCAACGAGACCGGTTTGAGGTCAGTACGTTGAGAAGTGTCGACGCGACAACATGTTTCGTGAAAAATGTCAACCCCATCTCCCGCCAAGTGCGAAATAGTGGAGGCCGGGCAAGAGTTTTTGAGGCGCTGCAAACTCCATGGAGATGAATTTCTCCGCTCCATCGTTACTGGAGATGAAACTTGGGTTACACACTACACGCCTGAAACCAAAAAGCAGTCTCAACAGTGGCGTCACACCTCTTCACCCTCCGCCAAAAAGTTCAAAACCACAATTTCAGCCAAGAAAATCATGGCATCCGTGTTTTGGGACTGTCAAGGCATAATTTTAATTGAATATATGCCTCAAAGGGAGACCATCAACTCTGCAAGATACTGTGAGATCCAAAACAAATTGCGGAGGGCGATTCAGAACAAGAGGAGAGGCATGCTGACAAAGGGAGTCTGCCTGTTGCACGACAATGCCAGACGGAACTGCTCGCCTGTTTAAATGGGATGTCCTGAACCATCCCGCGCATTCCCCTGACCTAGCACCTTCAGATTACTATATCTTTACCTCCTGAAGCTGCACATGGGTGGAAAAAGGTTTTCAACCGACGAGGAGGTAAAGGAAGAGGTGGAGAAGTGGACGGAGGGGTTGGCGGGAAACTACTTCGAGGAAGGCATCAAAAATTGATACCCCGCTTCACCACCTGCATTGAGAGGAATGGCGACTATGTCGAAAAATAGCTTACATATGTACTACGCTAACAACGTAATTTTTTTGTTTAAATAAAAAAAATTGTAACCTACAAAAATTCAGTACACTTAGTTTCTGATATGCCTCGTACAAATGGTATTAAGTTTTACAAATCGTTAAAAAAAATATAAAAATAAAATATTGTACAATTGAATTTATTATGATTACGAAAATATATATGATGAGATTATCCTAAATGTATGTGGAAAACTATGAGGACACTAAGAAACGATACCATATACTCGTATGTTTACTAAAATTGTCTAATAATTGAATAAAACACTAAAACGACGACACACTACCAGTACATACTATTGAGTGTACAAATAAGTCACCGCCGTTTGACAAAAGTTGGCGCACCAGTAAGTTATGGTT